>ML780590.1:84885-164421 GCA_009831015.1 Picea engelmannii
ATTGTCTCATCTCCTCCTTATTTTTCCCCTTGACCTAGCCTATCCAATCAATTGACCAATATATGGTTGATGGATATTTCAGATTTGGCATGGACTTCTTATGGAGATTTTTAGCATGGTTTAAGTGTCTTATTTTGAGAAAAGCAGGACACACTTGGCAACTAAGGTTGTCCTCAAGTGGATAAGAATGCACCCTCTAACACTAGGCCCCTCCTTAGGAGGTTATTTTGTTGTACTCCTGTTCTAATTTTGAAAGTTGTCAAGCTAACTTTGCACATAAGCTAATTTGAATATAGGGTGTTTATTTAGTGAAGTCAAAAAATAGATTGATCCTCAATTATCTAAGGAGGTATAAGTTTATGAAGTCAACCACTGGTGCCTTCAGTTACCTCTTTGCTTCTTTTCTTCTATCTTGCTTATGAACTTGAGTCTTCTAACTATCATTAAGCTCTTGAACTGTGTGAAATTTGAAGTCTCTCATGTTTCTTTCCCAACAATTTTCTTCAAGTAGTCGGAGTGGACAAGTTTCCATAGGATTGATCTTTGGACCCCCTTAGGATTTTTGGGGACTGTGAAGTCAATATGACACTTCTTGGATAAAATGTACTTGCTACTTTTCTAACTAATTATAGAACGATCTTCATCTTTGGTGAGCAATTTTTGAGCATATTGATGGTATGTGAATTTTGTTTCTCGTTAACTCAGGTAAAATTCATTTGATCTCAGACAACTTCCCTCCCCTCCAACCCCCATCATTCTCATGAAGATACTATATTGGAACACAAGGGGCCTCAATGCTAAGAGCAAACAAGTTTTGTTCAAAGAAAGAATCAAGAAGGAACAACCAGACATACTCCTTCTATAGGAAACGAAATGTGTGGGAGTAGAAGAACATACCACTCTTCAAAGATGTTGGACACAAGCCCATCATGTGGACGTGGATGCCAAAGGGGTAGATAGAGGTATAGAAATGCTATGGAATCCAACCACAGTTCTACTTGACAACTTTTTAACCTCCAAATGGACCATCACCACCTCCTTTCGCCTCATTGGATCGAACAAATAGGTCTACATAAAAAACGTCTATGGACCCCTCAGACCAGGGGACAAGGAAGCCTTCCTCTAGCACCTGGAATGGGTTGCAAGACACTTAGCCCCCCCAAAGATGGATCCTCGAGGAGACTTCAACATGATCATAGGGTTGGAAGAAAAAAATGGAGGTAATCGCTCCCTGGTAAATGAGAGCATGCTCTTCAACCGTACCATAGGCTTACTGAACCTCATTGACATTGGAACAGACAATGGGCCATTTACTTGGTCCAATAGATGCTCGGGGGACCAACACGTTTCCAGTAGATTAGTTCACTTCCTAATATCAGAAGCCATTATGATGGATGGTTTAGCTTGGAATTCCATAGTCATTGACACCCTAGGATCAGATCACTGGCCAATACTACTAACTCTCAACATCACTGGCACCCCATGTAGAAAACCTTTCTGCTTTGAAAATTTTTGGTTGACACACGAATATTTCCAAACAAACATTAGGACATGGTGGGAGGAGGCGTCTATCCAAACAGGAACCCCGATGTATCAGTTCCAACAAAGGCTAAAAAACCTCAAAAAACACCTAAAATCCTGGAATAAGTCCACCTTTGGCGACATCTTCCAAGGATAGGAACATCTAAAACAACAAATACAGACTCCCTCCCCTGATCGACAACTCCAAGAATCACACAAACTCCTAGAATGATAGCAAGCATAAATTCCCCAGGCTTGACCCCTGTTCGATGCATTAGGCCAAAAAGATCCATTGCCTCTTCATAATATCCATTCTTACTATACCCTGCAATCATTATATTCCATGACACTAAATTTCGTTCAAGAATTCTCTCAAACACTTGGCGTGCATTCTCCACACTTCCACATTTTGCATACATGTTCATAAGGTGATTATTCAGAATGATACCTGGATCGAACCCACTATCAATCATGTGTTGATGGACTCTTCTACTGTCTGCCAGAGACCTACTATCAATGCATTTTAATATGTCCACTAGCATTTTGAATGGGTTCATCAATTGGTTATCCATTGTCAATGCATTCAAGTCCTGTTTGTTCCTATACTGACTCTCGTTACCCTTATGTTGGGGTATTTGATACACATCAATGGTTATGAATGGCCTAGGAGTGGAACCCATCATTTGAATGCAAAGAGACTGCATCTTATATGAGAAATAGGGAATGTTCCACTTCAAAAATTAATGGTTGGTGAAGAAAACTTACCTATTTAGCTCACAAGTTTAAGCAAATAGAGTTGTAATCAACATATACAATTTAGCAAATCAACCCATTTGAATAAATTTATACCATAATTGGTGAAATGGGTGGAATTAACCAATTTCCCCTCGAGGAATCTCAATCGAAGCATTGGCAGAAAGCCACAAACATAATTTGGATCATCCACATTGAATCCGCTTGATATATGGATGGATATCAACAATATGATTGATATATGGATGAATATAAACAATAAGATATGTTTTTCGGCCTCTAATTGGTGATGAAAACAAATTGGTGATGGAGAAACCCTTATAATCATCTTTTTTGTTGTTTTTTAATGAGACAACCAATAGACATGTTGCTGGAAACCAATTTAGGTTTGCACCATAATTTTCCAAAGGAAATTTCAAACATTTCCAGAAGTCTACTACATGAAAATTTAGCCACAAATTTGTTGTCTAACTTAGCCCAAAATAGAAATAAGACTGACTAGATCTTGAATGCTTGTCTCCAATGAGCACAGATAAAACAAGACATCCCATTCCTTAAATTGGTGGATCGATTCTCTATAAGAGGCTATTATTTTGTGGTAACTTTTTACTTTCCAAATGCCAACACACTAGATCCCCATTAAAATGACAATCATCAGCAAAAATAAGAATAGTTTCTGTCATGAGGTCTCTGTGGCCACTATTTTAAATTTGGAGATGAAGTCAAGATTAAACACTTCCTCGTCTCACAAACCCAGAAGGTAAATCCAACACAAAAGAATCTACAAATCATCTCCAAACTTGTATATAAATACTAGTTAGCAATGGAATTAGCATGAGTCACCAAATTGAACTTACATGTTTTGTATGTTATACGTGGTCCAAACAGGGTGAAAATTGTCTTCAAAATGGTTCTCTTTCAAAAGGATCCCACTGATCAGAAACACCAAATCTACAAGATTCCATATGATTCCTTAGTACAAACAAGGTGAATATTCCATCCTCCATCTCTAAGTAGTAGATATCTTTCAATGGCTTGCCTTTCACATTTGTCCAACCATCAGAGACAATTGATACCCAATTTAGGTTCCACTCATTTGTAAATTTTCCTAGAGCACCTTGGATTTTGGCACTTTCCCTGTCAATTCCCATGGTTCTAGCTTTGTCATACCTAGGGCTCCTATAAAATTTAGGGGCACCATTGATGGCTTGGACCATTTCATGCCAATATGGTGAGCGAAGAACATTGAATGGTATACCACATGCATATAGAAACCTGTAAACATTTGCATCCACATCATCTCTACAACCTTGGTCAAGGAATTCTGATAGTGTTCTAGGTGAAGACGAAGGCAAGAATGCACTAGCATGGGAGGATGTGCTTCGGCCACTGAACATTCTTCTTGCATTCTCAGGTTCACCCCTTGGTATTTTGGCTTTGTTTTGTGCTACCTCCTCTTCCCTTTGGTATTTAAGTCTATTTTTGGAATCGATACTCACACAGGATTTGATTCCTATATTCTTACCTTCATCCCAGTACATAGGCCCACATAGATTCTTTCTCACATGGGTATAGGAACCTATGTATTCTGTATGACAATGGTGGCATATAAATTTCCCTGTTCCACCCCCTTTCCCTCTAGTAAGATTAGTGACATCCTTCCACAGAGGTTTGTACCTATCTTTGGATTTTTGGGGATCTTGACCATCATTATCATTTTCATTGTCTCCATCCCCTTCCATTCCTTCCTCCTCTCCTTGGTATGTGTTGTCCACTTATATTTCTTCATCACTATCATGGGTAGGCCTAGGCCTACGTGAACCTCCCACCACCATCATTATAATAAAAAATGGAACCAAAATGGCACACCACATTGACATCAACATCGTGAATGTTGAAACTTGGCCCTTGATAATAAGTTGCTACCTGAAATAGAATGATGGAGGAGAAATGGGAAAGAGTAGGAAAAGAAACTAGTTTACAACACATGCATTTAAAAAAAAAAAAACAAGAAAGAAAAATGGGCACCAAGAGCCTACCTCTTTAGCTCTCCAATGTGGTTTAATATGACTATGGTAGCCTTCAATATCCCTTCCAAGCTCTCACAAATGGTAGCCTTCAATCTCCCTTCCAAGCTCTCACAAACGGTAGCCTTCAATCTCCCTTCAATCTCCTCAAGAATTAGCAAGAACCCTCTCAAGAGTTAAAACCCTCTTAGCAAAGAAATGGATGAAATGAGAAATAGAATGAGAGAAATGGGAGTGAAAGAGTATTTTGAACTCTTAGCTAACCCTAGGCTACCTTTCCCATGAGTCCTTTCTCCAAAAAAACCAAAAAAAACCAAAAAAAGATGAATTTCTTCCTCCTCACGAGCGTGGGCTCAAGGGAGCATGTCGAGGAGCATTTTTTTCCCTTGGGAGCGCTTAGGGAGAGTCTAGGGAGAATTCACTCCCCGGACGCTCCCTCAAAAACTAGGGAGTGCATATTTGAAGGAGGAATCACGCTCCCTAAAAATCCTCCCCTTCGGAGCACGATTCGGGAGCGGGTTTGAGGGGGGGAGCGCTCCCCCGCAGCCTTGTTCCATCTTGACACAACAAGTTTTCTTCATAGGCAATTAGATGATGGTTTAAGAGCATTTATTGAATAAAGGATTGATTTGATACATTGATTTCCACATCGTCTTGATATTTATTGGTGAAGTGGTACTATTTCATTGCTATATTAACAAACATCGACTTCGTCAATATTTATTGTTGCAATTGCTTATATATTGATATCAGATAGTTACATGAAGTACTAACCCATTGAATTATAGCCTATATTAGTTTGTTGTTATTTTTTTCTGGGCAGGTGTTCTCATTTTGGCCTACACTTCTTTATTGGTTGTTTAGCCTGACTATCTGTTCTAGGTGGTAACCTGTGAAGAGGGACCTTTACCTTGACCCTTAAACCTTAGCCTCTTCAAAACTCCAAGTTATCAGGGACATCTCCCCTAGGCCTTACCTCCCTAAATAAAAAGAACCTCCCTACTGTGGTGATATTGGGTGGGGTAGGTTCCTATTACGCCAGTTTGGCCTCTATCTTCTAGCCTTTTGACCTAGCTACAAATTGTGCGATAAAATTCTCTGCAAACAAGGTCTGATGGGGGTGGCTATTTTTAATGGCTCGACAGTCGACAAGGTTATGGGAGTTGGTCTTGTGAAAATTACACCAAACTGCATTTTTGGTCACTGACGAGGAAGCAGGATAAGGTTGAGAATGAGAAGGAGGTGGGTTATCAGTATAGGTTCTATTTGGCAGATAGAGAATGTGAAGAGCCACCTTTCTTTCTACAGCCAAGGCCCGTAAGAAAGCCTTTTCCAAAGAAGGACTGTCAAAAAGATCTACCTCCCGCCGGAGAGGTAACACTAAACCAGAATTGAACTTTATAATTAATACCTCATCTAGTTCTCTGATCTGGAGCTGGATGCGTAACTTGCAGAAGACATCGATGTAGCCATGAACCGCCTGATTGGGGAGCTAACAGAGTTGTAACCACTTTGCGAGTAAGTTATGAAGATATCCTGGAGGGTAGAAGCGTTCTCGCAAAGCCCAATGAAACATATCCCATGAAGTAATGCAGCCATTTATCGGGGACTACAGAGTACCGAGCCTGATGATCAATTTCGCATTGTCCAAGTGTGTGTCCCACCAAGTTTGGGCTATTCCTTAGAGTTGAAGCCTGGCTATTTGAAATTTTATGTCCTCCTCCATATCAAGCGAGGTTTTGAAATAAGTGGAGAGGCTACGGATCCAAGAATACATGGTCTCACCATTCATTTGGCCGACAAACTTGGGTAATTGAAAACGGGTGTCTAGCTGCATGGTCATTGGAGGTCTTTGTTGTTGAATTCGAATCAGTTCTTGGAGAGCCAATGCCAAATCTACCACTGGGCTTAATGTGTCTGCATTGGATTCCTTATTAGATGATTCTCGTCGAGGCGGCATGGTCGACAGCTTGGAATAGACCCTGGGGAGGGTGTAAAAGAATCCCTGAGAAGGGTGAAATGCACTCTCTGAGCAGAAGTGTGAGACTAAGGAGGAAGACCCCCCCAAAAAAACAAATTAATTTTTGAACATGGTAGATGAAGTTCTAGTCCCAAGGACAGAACACGCTCTGATACCAATTGATTTTACTGTGTGTGGATGACTTGCTGAAGGAAACACCTTTTTCTTTGAAGGCATGCCCTTTGATGTATCCAAAAGAGGGAGGCGCGTAGATGCTAGGCGAAATGGGAAGATGGATGCAATAGAAAGAAGGAAAGTGGAGTTCTTGCTTATTGCTAGATGCCTTGATCTGAGTGGAGGGTTTCTTATGCAAGGTGAGAACGAATCTTCTACACCCAAGCACACGTTGGAGTATCTAAAAAGAGGTAGACATCTAGGGTTCTTCATGCGTAGAGAAAGAATGCAAATGTTGTGTCTTTTTGTTCTCTCCTTGATGTAGGAGTCTTCCCTTTATCCTTCACACTATCAGCATGTGATTTGGCAAGGGGAATGGATAATTACGCTTAGCCTCAACTCAAATATGCGCACCAGTGCCTTTGGTGCGCAATCTCTCTTTCCACACGTCTGAACAACAAAACGAAAACTAATCCCCCTCTCTCTCAGTGAAAATGATAAACGAATTACACACACAGAAGAATAGGTAAAAGAAAGAGTCAACAAACTTCCTCATTGTATTAGAGGGTCTTTTCCCTTCTTAAACAATCAATACAATCTTCTGCAATTGGGACATGTTGCTTTTCTTCTGCACTTCTATGTGCAATCAAATTTGCAAGAGAAGTTTCCCTCAAAGTTCTATGACACCACTAACTATACTCTAAAATAGACATTGCCATTATTTACTTAGACTGGTGAATGTTTTATTACAGTAAGACACTGACTGATGCTGACAATGATCAAAAAACTTAGCATAGCATTCCTTCTTCTTTTCATCTTGCTTGTCACGGATGACTTGAACTTGTTGTGCATTTCCTAAGGAAGGTTGACGTCCTTCCTTATTGATCCAACATTGTTGATGTGCCCTCTTATGCAGTGATGATAAAAGTTTATAAGCCATTATGAGACTTATGTGGACATGTTTTTCCATTGAGGACCCCCTTGACTTTGTCTTAAAGTTCCCCTTCCTTATTGTCTTGTTTTCCTTCTTGTTTTATGTCATGTTGGGTTTTTATAATTAATTTGACTTATTTGACATTTAATTAATATTTATATTAATTAAATTGTTTTATTTTAGCCCTACCCTTCTACATAAAACTATATAAGGAACCCTCCCCCTCTCATTTTGACACACACACTCACTCCTCATCCTTCTATTGTTGCGACTACCTCAAGTTGTCTTTCTTTGGTGTTGGTGCAGCTCCTCTAGTGGATTCTCTATTTCATATCTGAGGTAATTACTAGAACATTTGTTGGCTGAGAGCTCCTTCTGATTTGTCTACTGGTGTAGAGGTGCCAGACCTCTCTTTTGCTTGCTATGGTTTCCCCTTAGGTTGTCGTGAGCTATCTCTTGCCTGGATAAAAGTGCCATGAAATGTCCCTTGACTGATTAAAGGTGGCACAACCCTTTCTTGAGGCTGCTACTGAGTGTGGAGGGACCGGTGGCATCTCCCCTTCCTTGCTATCTACATTTTCTGGGTTTTCTGTCCCATTTACTGAAGGGTTTGTTGTCCCATTTTCTGTTGAAGGGTTTGTTGTCCCATTTGCTGAAGGGTTTGTTGTCCTTTTGTTGTTGCTTTCCTCTTGAAGGGTTTGCTATCCCTTTTACTGGTGATCTTCTCCTTGGAAAAATTGTCTACCAATCCTCATGATAGAGATCAATACCATAGAGGTTTGATCCATGAACCTTAAACTGATTTTCTGAGCATATTAAAGAGGACTACATCCACACATGTGACAAGTACATTCTTCATTGGCTAAGAGGTAAGCTAAGGTTTGTTTTCTGCACTCGAGAATTTTTTTTATGTTCAGAATTTAATTTTATATATTCAGATCTGTTTATGTCTTGATTCAAATGTGTTTATCTAAATTTATACTAGTGAACATAATTGAAAAAATTATTGTTTTCTCTATTTTTCCTTATATCTAACACAAATCAATGCTTGGGGTCATTTGAATCTCAAAGGATATAGTGAAAATCATCTACCGTAATTGCTTATTTTTGCATTTGTCTTCACAACACTAGTTAGATGATGTTAGAACCAAGTTCTAGGATCTCATTGCATCTCAATGGATACTATGGAGTATGAGAATATTGAAATTCTTCTTTTAGCATTCAAATTTCAAAATATTAGTTAAATGATGATAGAACCTAGTTTCTTTGGATTTTCCTAAAGTGATACACAACCATCAGCCCCCCTCCATGATTTGCAAACCATTTTCCCTTGTATATCAACCATTTCCATAACCATCAACCATAAACTACTGCAAAATTGAGACTAAATCCAAAATAGAAAGTACACAATTTTCTCTAGCTAGCATTTTAATTTGTGTAATTAAATACATCTGACAGAAATGGGATTCTCAATAGTGAACAAATGTAAATGTTAGTTTAAGAGTTGAAATTGTTCATCTAAAGTTCTAGAAGTCAGCAGTTGTTTTTGCAACTCAGTATATAAATGACCAAAGCAATTGTACACAGGTAGAGGCAATTTGATGAGTTAAAACTTAATAATCATATACCATTCTTGTTAGTACACAAAATGTGTGCCAAGTTGAAACTCTAAATTACAAATGGTGTTTATGAGAAGAACTACATAGCATAGTTGAAAATTTTTTCGAGTCTTCAGAATACTCCTGAGTCATGAGTCAAACTCTGCTCAGCCCTGTTGCCAAGCCAATTTACTCAATCATGAGTTTGACTCTGCCAACGAGTCAAACTCTCCAGCAGCGAGTCAGGTCTGTGAGTACTTGTGGGTCAGGGTCTGGAGCACGAGTAAGCTACAAGTTGTTTGCTTCCTAGGGAGTCCATCTCATGGGGGAATGAAAAAACTTGCCAACATCAAATATAAATGCCAAAAAGGAAAAGAATAACCCTCATTTTGAATGTTTCAAAATACTAGTTACATGATGTTAGAACCTAGTTTTTTGGGATTTTCCTGAAGTGCTACATAACCATCAACCCTCCATGATTTGCAAAACATTTTCCTTTGTATATATAAACCATTTCCCCACACATCAACCATAAACTACTGCAAAATTGAGACTAAATCTAGAATAGAAAGTATGCAATTTGTTCCGACTAGCATTTTAATTAGTGTAACTAAATATATCTGACAAATGAAATTCTCAATAATGGACAATTGTAAATGTTAGTTTAGGACTTGAACTTTTTGGTCTAAAGTTGATTAATGCGACTTATAAAGAAATATGGTAAGTCAATGGCTGTTATGTTGCAACTCAGTATATAAAGGGATTCCATCTCATGGGGGAATGGAAAAACTTGCCAACATCAAATATAAATGCCAAAAAGGAAAAGAATAACCCTCATTTTGAATGTTTCAAAATATTAGTTACATGATGTTAGAACCTAGTATTTTTGGATTTTTCCTGAAGTAGCCCTCCATGATTTGCAAGTCATTTTCCTTTGTATATAAACCATTTCCCCACACATCAACCATAAACTATTACAAAATTGAGACTAAATCCAAAATAGAAAGTATGCAATTTGTTCCAACTAGCATTTTAATTAGTGTAACTAAATATATCTGGCAGATGAAATTCTCAAATTCTCAATAATGGACAATTATAAATGTTAGTTTAGGATTTGAACTTTTTGGTCTAAAGTTGATTAATGCGACTTATAAAGCAATTTGGTAAGTCAATGGTTGTTCTGTTGCAATTCAGTATATAAAGGGAGCCCATCTCATGGGGGAATGGAAAAACTTGCCAACATCAAATATAAATTCCAAAAAGGAAAAGAATAACCCTCATTTTGAATGTTTCAAAATATTAGTTACATGATGTTAGAACCTAGTATTTTTGGATTTTTCCTGAAGTAGTAGCCCTCCATGATTTGCAAGTCATTTTCCTTTGTATATAAACCATTTCCCCACACATCAACCATAAACTACTGCAAAATTGAGACTAAATCCAAAATAGAAAGTATGCAATTTGTTCCAACTAGCATTTTAATTAGTGTAACTAAATATATCTGACAGATGAAATTCTCAATAATGAAAAATTGTAAATGTTAGTTTAGGATTTGAAATTTTTGGTCTAAAGTTGATTAATGTCGACTTATAAAACAATCCGGTGAGTCAATGGTTGTTCTGTTGCAACTCAATATATAAAGAGAGTCCATCTCATGAGGGAATGGAAAAACTTGCCAACATCAAATATAAATGCCAAAAAGGAAAAAAATAATCCTCATTTTGAATGTTTCAAAATACTAGTTACATGATGTTAAAACCTATCTTTTTTGGATTTTTCCTGAAGTGCTACATAACCATCAGCCCTCCATGATTTGAAAATCATTTTCCTTAGTATATAAACTATTTCCCCACACATCAACCATAAACTACTGCAAAATTTAGACTAAATCCAAAATAGAAAGTATGCAATTTATTCCGACTAGCATTTTAATTAGTGTAACTAAATATATCTAAAAGATGAAATTCTAAATAATGGACAATTGTAAATGTTATTTTAGGACTTGAACTTTTTGGTCTAAAGTTGATTAATGTTGACTTATAAAACAATCTGGTAAGTCAATGGTTGTTGTGTTGCAACCCGGTATATAAATGATCAAAGAAATTGTTTACATATAGAGGCAATGTTATGAGATGATAAGCATATACCATTCTTGTTAGTAACACCAAATATGTGCCAAGTTGAAACTCTAAATTACAAATGGTGTTCACGAGAACTACATGGCATAGTTGAAAAATTTATTGACTCTTCAAAGTAATCCCGAGTAAAACTCTGCTCAGCCCTGTTGCCAAGCCAAGTTAACTTAATCTTAAGCCTGACTCTGCCAGCAAGTCAAACTCTCTAGGCATGAGTCAAGCCTGATAGTACTTGGAGATTAGAATCTGATGCACGAGTACCAATTTATTTTCTTCCTAGGGAGTCCAATTCATGGGGGAAGGTTCCTAGGGAGTTCAAGTCATGGGGGAAGGAAAAACTCACTGACATCAAATATAAATGCCAACAGGGAAAATAATAACACTCATTTTGAATGGTTTCAGTTGCCAAGATTTTGCTAGGCTTCAACAAGTCATTTTCTAGGCCAATTTTTTTTAACATCGCTACACACTACACAATTCTAGTAAACTTTATCCCCCTCAATAGAGGGAGGAGGCATGCTTAAAGAACCTTCTCTAATAAGGATTTAGAGAACTATTTATCACTTCAAGGTTGACTAAGATCAACAGGAGACCCTAATCCTTTAGAGGCCTAGAGGTATAGAACTAGGAAATATTTTATTAACATATCCATAAATTACATAGAGCAAGGAAAATTACCCATATGGCCCTTTGTGAATTGAAGAAAGTTGTCCCAATCTATATAAATTCACAAAAACAAAAAGACAAATTCCCACCAATCCCATGACTCAATAGGTTGTGCAACAGTATTCCCCATTCCTGTTTTATTGTGGAAATCTATTCCACCCCCCTTAAAAAGTCATGCCTGAAAACCTTTTGTTCCTCTCAAATAGATTTCACCCCCTAGAGAGAAGCAATTGACCTAGCTTCCATCTCCTCCACAGTTTACAGATCATTTTCAGTCGAACTTCCTTGTTTCTTCAGCTTTTTCTTGCTGCCTGCTGCACCCTCAACATCTCATACAGGGTCATCCCCATTTTTACAATGTTTTCCACCTCATACATGATGTGAAACTCCTAATTGAGGCCTTAAACATTAAGGATATGTCTTGACACCTTCATGTCACTTCCCCTCCCACCTTTCAAGCCAGTATGATTGCATTCCTCCCCATTGTCAAGTGGCTCTAGTATTCAAATTCCATTTTCACTGTTTCACTTCCACAAACAATCTACTCTTTTCTTGCCCTTTGAACTCCCTCCTAAGTCCTCACTTATTCATTTTTCTTGTCCTGCTGAACCCTCTCCATTAGACCTCAATGTACTTCGTGTTCTTTTTAATTTCTTATATTAGGTCAGATCCATTCCCTCCACTTGGTTATTTACATCCTGCTAAACAAATTCCTTGTTGATAAATGCTACTTAAACAAAGTTCATCACTTTAAACACTACTTATACCTCCCTCTTATAATGAATATTAAAGGCTATATATGAAACTTCATATGTTTAAGATAAACATAGAACATTTCTGAAGATGCCATATAGCTAACTGATGTTCCAAAATTGAAGAGAAGGCTCTGCAAAACTTTTGTCATAAACTTATTCATTCTAAACCTTGTTATGCCATCAATCTCAGACATATCAAAATAGAGTATGTAATGATAATGGATTCCTGCACCTTGAGATTTTCCTGGTGATTTCCCAAACTGTATCGTACTCCTCTGTAAGTGATTTAAACTCACATAAAAAAAAACTTCTGATTTCCTACCTTCTACTCCCATAGAGCCAAAACCATCACATATGATAATCAAAAGAACAAAAACCTTGTTCAACAATCCTAGAGAAAAATTTTGGAAAAAGAAATTCATGATACAATATGTATTTCCTCATCTCTAGGGAGAGCTTCTTCATGTTGCTCTAAGATTAGGGCTTTCTCTATATCATCCTTTGGTCTCTCAATGATCTTCCAATAAATGTGCGCATTTGAAAACCTTGTAACAATGGTTGGGCATTTTAATTTAGATTAAAGGATTTCCACTATCCCAGCCTATGCTTTGAGTTTTATATTGGCCTACCAGTCATATTTTATTAAATAAATCTGTGCATCAAAAATTTTCCCACCTGTATGACCTCTACCTTCTTTGCATAGGATTCAAACCCTCAGCAAGGAAACCAAACATGCATTGTAACAAGTGTCATCCCCAAAAACTATACTCCAGTTCCTACACAGACATAGAGTAGACCTGCATTATTTGGGGGCCTGGTTGCATATTCATGGACAAGTTTCCATCCATTTTCTTCTTGGGTTTCATCATGTGTCTCCAATGATTGTAGTTTGAAATATCTCGATACAAGGTTCTCATCATAATCATTGCTACCATCCCGAAAAGGAACAAAACAATCATTAACGAGTTTATAATAGATAACAAGTGGATTTGATCATCTTTCATGAGAAGATATGTATCCCATCGAGAATCCCATTTTATAGAGATTTCCTTGAATGCCATATCATAAAAAAATATAATTTATTTACCCTTGTCAACTTCTGTGGACTATTGGTTTGTGAAACGTAGTGCTTCGTGTTTGGGTTGCAGGTTGTCAATATTCTTTCGCATCTCTCAACTTGCAGTTGCCTTAAATTGACTATTTCTATTTGAGTAACACCCATAAGAAGAGCCAAAACACATTTATAGACAGGACCAAATTCTTTCATCAAAACAACATGAACTAAACCATTCACGATTTTTTTTCTGAACTCATGCTTCGAGAAGTTCAAAACTCTATGATTTCTCGAGCCCTTGAGACCCCTGTGGACCTTTATCATAACGAGATGGGATACCATACATGCATCCAAATTAACGAACGTGAACCTCTTTCCATGTAATGCTGAGAATCTTTCTGCAACCCATACATCAATCGGAGAACCAGGAATCAAAAAGAAGTTTCCAGTATCGAGCTTACTATACATCATTGAAAGAGTATAGTCTGCAAACACCAAAACATCTGTAAATTCCCTTGACAAAAACTGGACACTTGCAAAACCTTTTGGCACCTGTATCTTCTCAGATATTGAAAGTTTTTTTCCAGTTGCTCGACACTAAAAACATTCAGGTCTGAACCACCTTAGAAATAACTTTATCATTGTGTCCTTGAGCCTATATCTTGCATTTTTCCTTCTGAACTCCTTTTGTTGATGGTGCCATCGATCCTATTATTTTCCCACCTGTAGCTTTCCCCTGTATGCGTTTGTTGACTACTGCTCCAATACCAAGCATGGACTTTACTCTTGTTGAGCGATTGGCTTTAGTGACTTATGTGTTGACTGTGTTTGACATCTGGGCTTGGAGTTTGACATAATTTAGTATGATATGTGATATGGCTTAGACTTAGGATTAGAACACTTCTAGCACACATCACTTTTTTTTTGACAAAAAGATAGATATTTTTTGTATATATATATATATATATATATATATATATATATATATATATATATAACTAGGCTTACTAATTCAAAAGCTTATCTTTTTTATTATGCGGGTTATAGGAAGATGATAGGGTTTAGAAGCAAAAAATGATGAATAAAACTCATCAAGACTCAATGAGGATTTCAGAATTTATGACCTAGGCAAATGATTGAAATCCATTGACAATTTTAGAACAAGTTTACTAAGGATGCTTTAAAATTTTGATGAAAAATTTGAGTGCCAACAACACCATTCATTATTATAGCCAAAATGATTCAAAGTAAATTTGCAGATCAGATTCTTCGAATTTTATCTTTTGTTTTATATTATGTCTTTATTGGTTCTTCTGTACACATGCATCACTGAAAAGAATTGGATGTTTTGGTTCTTTGCATTGGCTAAGTTGTAAACTTACTCTAAAATTCTTAGACCTTGCCTACATTACATGACTAGGTGGCAACCATGCTTGAAGTTTTATTACTCATTTTGTCATGATGCAATATTTATGGGACATTATTAGCTCTTTATGTTGTGGCCCAAGTGTGAGGTTTTGATGGGCAGAGATAATTTATTACTTTGAGCTACCCAGTTTTTGTGAACGTGCTAAATTTTGATAACTCTATTGTTGTTTGGTGATGAGGGTGTCTGATAGCTTCTCATTTTTTCTTAAGTATTTTTCTACTTGTACTCCTTACTCAGAATTCCTGTTCATGACTATAGAGATACTTAATTCCACCCATATTTACCTTCATTTTATGGTATCTTGCTTGTTTGGATATACGCCAAAGTCTATCTTGGAATTAAAGGTGATGTTGGGCCCTGCATTTGTCTTTATTGTGTAGAGCAATTTTGCAGCTAGATTCCTCACAAGTATTCCGAGGAGGATAGGGCAATTCAAATTTTGTTAACGACAGAGGAAAATCTGTTGATTCCCCCATTGGTCTTAATTAGATTCAGACCATGGGTGGAGTAAATTTAAGCAATGACAATCAAGGAATGCACTTGTTGGGTATAAATTTAGCAGGAAAGCTCAAATGGTTTCAACTCCCTATTTGTGGATGACATACTAATATTCTGTGATGGCTCGAAGAGGGATGCAGACGTATTAACGGAGGGGCTCACATTTTTCAAATTAGCAATGAGTATGATCATAATTATAGGAAAAATTACTCCAGGCATAAATCAACAATTAAACATCTTCAGACCCTCTAGTCTGTCACTAGTTCCTTGCCTTGAGTTGTTTGTTTGCTTCATAGGTCTTGATATTGATATTGTATTTTTTTTTTAAATACCTACAAAACCTTCACTATTGCGACATCTTGCCACCTCCAGGACATTTCTCTTGCCACATCCAAGAGTGTCGCTACCATAGAAACCACATTGGAGATGATACCTCATCTCCTTGGTCTTGCCACCTCCACAACGTCGCTCTTTCCACCTTTGAAACGTCTCTCTTGCCACCTTCAGGACGTCTCTCTTGCCACCTTTGAAACATTTTTCTTTCCACATTTAGAACGTCTCTCTTTCCACCTTTGAAACGTCTCTCTTGCCATGTTTAAAATGTCTATCTTGCCACCTTCATGACGTCTCTCTTGCCACATCCAAGACGTCGATCTTGCCATGACCTAGACGTTGGTCTTACGACGTCTATATGGGGGTTGAACAGTCGAATTCATGATGACATGTGGCATCATAGAACATCGCAATATAGACGAACACTCTATCGCCGGAAAAGTGACACCTATGAAATGACGTTTGAGGGGATCCGATGTTTGTCATTCTTCCGACAATATAAAGTGGCAATTATGTCGAATGCGTCGTCGAAATTTGACCCAAATGCACTAGTGAGAAATCGTGGTTAGACAGGTAAAAAATTCTATCCACTATCTATCTCTGAACCTTAAAATCTATCAGACTGAGGTATTGAATTTGATGAACAATTTTTTCGCATTTAACATAAATTTTGTTCCTATATTGAATAATTCTGAAGTTGATTTGTTAGCTAACGTCGCTTCAAAACTTTTTCCTACAGAAGACCTATCTCCGAATGCATTTTTCGTCGAACTGTTGTTCAGACCGTCTATCCTAGACAACATCATGAATTGGAGAGTCTTCGATGACGATCAACAGATCATAAGTTTTCTACATATGGAAGAAACTTTCCAGGGCGCAGTGATCGACAAAGGTACCCATGACGAAAATCTTCATGACTTTATGGTAATACCAGATCCGAGATCCTTGCAATCTGCATCAAACATGGTAAACTCTATCCTAAAATCTGTGGTTAGGTTAGAAAATTTTTATGATCTTCACGATAAGTTCAAGAAATCAGTGAATTGTAAAACGAATAGTTCCTCCTTGACACATGAAAAAGTAAATTTGGGAACTAAAGACAACCCACAGTGCATTAATTTGGGGTTGGGGTGTTCTGAGCAAGAAAAGGTAGCATTTATTAGGTTGTTTAAGGAATTCAAAGATCTTTTTGCCTGGACGTATGACTACCTAAAAACCTTTGATCCTAACATCATACAACACATTATTCCCATGAAACCCCAGACCCAACCTTTTCAACAAAATTTAAGGAAGATGCACCCAAAATTCGAACCAGCAGTCAAGAAGAAATTAAAAAAGCTCCTGAACGCTAAAATAATCTTCCCATTAAGGCACACACAATGGGTCTCTAATCTTGTCCCTATCAGAAAGAAGACTAGTGAAATCTGACTATGTGTAGATTTTCGAAATCTTAACCGAGCGTCTGATAAAGACAACTACCCTGTCCCTCCCATGGAGCAGATCCTTCAACAAGTATCTGGCTCTGAAAGATTATCCTTGTTGGATGGTTTTTCAGGGTATAACCAAGTCCTTATGTCTCCCTCAAACCAGCTCAA
Source organism: Picea engelmannii (assembly GCA_009831015.1). Classification (NCBI taxonomy): domain Eukaryota; kingdom Viridiplantae; phylum Streptophyta; class Pinopsida; order Pinales; family Pinaceae; genus Picea; species Picea engelmannii. The sequence goes on from ML780590.1 coordinate 102,318, forward strand.
AACTACTTTCCATACCCCATGGGGCACCTACACTTATAGAAAGATGCCCTTTGGACTCATAAACGTCGATGCCACTATTCAGAGAGTGATGGATATCACTTTCCGCAGCTTAATCAATCAATCCGTAGTAGTTTACCTGGATGACATCACTGTCTTCTCAAAAAATAAAGGAGATCATCTAGCTCATTTAAGATCTGTTCTACAATGATGTCATAAGTACGACATTTCTTTAAATCCTAAAAAATCTGTCTTCACAGTAGAACAAGGTAAGCTCCTAGGATTCATTGTATTGAATGAAGGGATGATTATTGACCCTGAAAGGACCCAATTCATTTTGAAACTCCCCCCTCCCTCGTAAAAAAAGTCCATGCAATCTTTCTTAGGACAGATAAAATTTGTTAGGAGATTCATCCCCAGCTTTTCAGAAAGGGTGATACCATTACAAAACTTAATAAAAAAAGTTGTATAGTACCATTGGGGACCTTTAGAAAGTCGGTCTTTCAATTCAATAAAAAAGGCTATAATAGACGCTCCTTCTCTAATGAGCCCTGATTTTTTGCGAGACTTCACCCTCTACACGTTTGCCTCTGATCGATCTTACACTATTGTCCTAACTCAAAAGAACGTTGAAAATAATGAAGTTTCAATTGCCTTTATGAGCTCAGCCTTCAAGGGAGTAGAAATTAATTATCCAGCAGTAGATCAACAAGCTTATGCTGTTTTTAAAGCTGTAAAACACTTTCGATCTTATCTGTTGAAATCTAGGACGAAAATCATTGTCCCTTACCTGGCTGTCATAAATTTGTTAGTACAGAAAGAACTAGGCAAAAAAAGGGCAAACTGGGTCACATCCTTATAAGAATATGACATAGAAATCACCCCAGCACAAATTGTAAGAGGCCAAGGTTTATGTAAGTTGGTCGTCGATTCAGCTGTAGGACAACAAAATGAAACTGATATGTTAAATCCAGATCAGCACTATCAAAATCAAATCTATTGTGCACAAAACTTTGTTAGTTCCTGGTACGACGACATCAAATTTTGTCTTATACACGGATCAACTCCCCATCACCTTGATCCCCAAAAAAGGAGAGCACTAAGATTAAAATCTACTTCTTTTCAACTGATTAATGGTATTTTTTTCGCCAAAATTTTGATGGAATACTTATGCGTTGTCTTGAAAAATATGAAGTAGAAAAAGTCTTATTGGAGTTACATGCAGGGGAAGCTGATGGGCATTTCGGTGGAGACACCACCGCCCATAAAGTATTAAGAGATGGTTATTACTGGCCTACCCTTTTTAAAGATGCTTATGCCTTATGCTGCAAGTGTGTCATTTGTCAAAAGGCATCTGGATGGATACAAAAACCATCATTCCCTTTACAACCAATTTCTATAGACTCCCCTTTTCAGCAGTGGGGCTTGGATATTATAGGCCCAATCAATCCGACATCCTCGCAGCAGCATAAATACATCATAAAAACCACAAATTATTTCACCAGGTGGTCTGAGGCTGCCCCATTAAAAGATGTAAATACCAGCCAGGTAATGTCATTCTTAAATTCAAATATCATCACTCGTTTCGGTATTCCTGAATGCTTAGTATTTGACAATGCTTCCTATTTTGTGTCTCTTGAAATGAGTGATTTCGATCTAGAAAAAGGAATTAAATTAAAGTACTCTGTCGGCTATTACCCCCAAGGCAATGGTTTGGCGGAATCAACTAATCAAAATCTAATCAAAATTATCAAGAGAACGGTCTCCGAAAACCATAAAAACTGGCATAATGCACTGTTGAACGCAACCTGGACTGACAGAGTAACTCCTAAAACTGTTGTGGGTAACTCACCTTTCTTTCTCGTTTATGGAAGGGAAGTGATTATTCCACCGCATGTCCTTCTTCCATCTCTGTAGTTATCGCAAAATGTATAGGAAGAAGACTGTCCCCCCTTGGAGAGTCGAATTAATGCTTTTTTTAAGTTAGAGGAAGTTAGGGCTCAAGAAAAATAAAAATTGGATCAACATCAACTCATTGTCAAAAACTGGTTTGATTCCAATTCTGCCTCTAACAGAAATTTTGAGGTAGGTGACCTTGTCCTAAAATGGGACAAACCTCATGAGGGAAAAGAAGAGCATACTAAGTTTCAGAACTTGTAGTTGGGGCCATTTTTAATTGCTGAGAAACTAGGTCCCAGTTCCTTTCTCTTACAGAATTTAGAGGGACAACCAAACACCTTCCCGGTGAATGGCCAAGCTCTAAAAAAGTACTTTGCCTGATGATGTTGCCATACACCCTTTGTAAATATTTTTTGTTTTGTTTTATTTGTTGTTTGTTTTTATTTTCTGGTTTGTTTTGGTTCTCATTTATGCTTATCGATCTTTCTTTTGAAACACATATGCCTACACCACGGTCTAGCTCAGACAAAGAAAACAGAAAAAATTCCCCTCGACAATGACTGCTGAAAGTTGTTAAAACATCAATTGTTGTATTTCTCTGAAATTGCAGCCCTGTTGAAGGTGACTTGTTGTTTGAAAAGCATTTTCTTGGTTTCAATATGCAATTGAAGGTATTCACAACCATCTATAAAAATCCTTTTTACGTTGTCCCTGCTCTTTAAAAGAACAACTCAATGATGTCTCCATGTTCTTGAAAGTCAGTTTTATTAATAAACTATTTCTAGATCTTGATGAAGGACATCTAAAAAAAAAATTCAAGGTCTGTGACATATTAAGATGTGTTAAAAAACTAGAATTTTCAGTGTCACCCTGCTCTATTGAATATCTTTAAAAAATATAATATAAATTTTCAGAGAGCTATGGGAAGTGCTTGTAAACCCGCCGGGACACTGAACAGGTCTACTGGCAGCGGGTAAATGCATGCATGATGCCAAGATAACTTTGTCAGGGTACTGAACAGGCCTGCTGGCAGCGAAGCAATGTTAGGTAAAAGAAAATTCTCAGATATGGATTATGTTTTGACCTTAAACGCCCTTCATTCTGATCTGGAATTTCTTGACAGGATACAAATATTAGAGTGGGTTAATTGACATCCATGTCGAGGCTCTGGACGCCTATTGGCAGCAGCAACCCTGTCAACAATATTGAAGATTTTAACTTTAACATCGTGGCTCTCTTTTGCTAAGATTGTCATCATTTTTTCGTTTCTTTAAAAATAACAGTTGTCTGAAATTGGACTGCATTATAATTATTTGAGATGCACAAACATATTTTCGGTTATTTTCGATTCGAAGTTTTTTCTGACCTGAACTCATTCATATGAGAGAGATAACTGCTTCTCCCAGCATGTTGCCATTGTTGGCAGTGATTATGTAATTGTTATTTTTATAAGCTGCCTACACAGGGTCTATGGAATTTTATTACTCTTCATGAGCGTTTTCTCTAAACGAAAGTTGTAAATCATCACATTTTACCTATCATCTATTCATTCTTAGTTTTCATGACTGAAAGCATGAAAAGTCACAACTATCGTTACTATTCTGTTTTAAAATTTCATTAAAAACATATGGTTTATTACAAAATTATGGTTTCTTTCTATGAGCATGTTGCTCTCCTTGTTTGTGACCCTTTCAATTCTAAGCATGCCTAAGAGATTTATGGTTGTGTGAATGAAAGACCCCCATCAATTGATATTCGATTTTTTGTATCGATTTTGGTTGATTTTTTATCATATTTCTTTCATGAAACATTGAACTATTCAATTTTTTTAAACCTACCTAACTTTGCAATCAAACTATGATGTGCGCACTATGTTTTCAGAGTACTCTAGTCCTAGCATTTACCCAATGCCAAGGTGGCATACAATGTATAGGATGCTATTACTCCTTAGCATGGTCTCGGGCTTCACGAATTTTCTCACACACGTTTTGATTAAACACTTTGCCCACCATTTGAATCATCACAGCATGTTTTGATAAAGCTCAGGACTATGGCTCTATTGTGTTTTTGAAAACCCTACCTGTGTGTTTTGTGTTAATTACCCATCCATTTGGCATGGCTCCAGTGGTAAGGGTTGAAACTAACAATGTCCAAACCCTGCTCTCATATGATAATGCTAGGGAAGATTTGGAAAGGAATGGTTGGCATTTGTTCATTGAAAAATTTCAAGGTTTTAACCTTTAGGTCGCCCAAGAGTTTGCCTTAAACTTTGATGGTTGTAGGGAAAAGATCAGTGATGTGCAATTGGAAGTAATAGAAGAGTTCCTTAGTTAAGCCATGGGATTGCCAGTATTTGGTCAGAAATGATTCAAGAATGCGAAAGTGGAGGAGGTCCCTTGGACTTTACTGTTTACCTCACGAAAAATAACCAGTTGTGATCGAGGTATGTCAATTTCATTCTTGAAACCTAGGTGGCATTATTTACTTGTTGTAGTGAAGAAATTCATCACATGTGAGGGATGATTCAGACTTGTTTTCCTATATCATCTACGCATGCTTATGATTTTTATTGGTTTTCCGTTGAATATGCCTTACTACCTTCTCAGAAGTCTGTATAAAATAGGTAAATGGTTTAGGAAACAGAGGTTAGATTCAAGTCTATTTCATCATGGCCTCATTAAAATCATCCTCATGCACTAGTTATAGTCACAAAATGATTGTTGGGATGTGTTCATTACATGAAATGGTTTTGACAACCATGAGTTGGGACAAGTAGATAAGTCGATCATTGTGGAAACCCTTGTGAACCCTACGGCCTCTTCCCCACCTCTCCAGGCTTGTGATTTTCCCCTTAACAATGAACCCTCAAGCTACCCTAAGGTTATTTAATAGGACAGTCGATCGGTCATACATCCACTCCATTGTACTAAAGCTGTGAAGAAACCTACAGGAAAGAAGTTAAAAGGAAGTGTTGATGTCAATTTCAAAAACAAAAGAGCTAGTCGGTTAATTTCTCGAAGTGTTCAAAATAAAACGAAACCCCGTGCAGACAAGATCAACATGATTGAAGTGAGAAAAACATCAGACTCAGAAATTGAAAAATTCCTTGCTGAAGAGCACCCCGTGTCATTTGGGTTATACCTTGATCGACCCTATGACTATGTTAACAATCTGCCTCCTTGTCTAAAGGACAACCCAGAATTTCCTAGTATCTAGCTCTGTGATAAATCTACCATTCGCATGGAGGATTCTCCGACCCATAATGTTTTTCATGCTAATGAAAATTCCTTACAGTCACAATGTGATGTGTGCCGATAGTGGATCGATAGGTACTATACCGATGTTCCACTGCTATAGTCACGAATCAAGTCTTTAAGAGACCAAGTTGATATGTTGACAAATGAAAACAACAGACTTGAATGCATTATCCAAGGGAAGGAGAAGCGCTTGAAAACTACAGTTTGTGTCATTTTCAAAAACGTAGAGGCGGCAACAACTATCGTTAATTCCAAAATTTCTTGATACATTTTGATTTCATGATTTGAGGTATGATATTTTTAATTTTTAGCATGATTGTGTCACTCTTAAGTTAGGATATTCAATTTGATTGAATAAACTATTTTTCTTATTAAGATTAGTTTTTTTTGTTTATTTAATAAAATATGATTGCATTTGCTATTATAACTAGCTACATAATCGCAAGATTCTGTAGCCAGATAAGAAAATTTGAATTGTTTTATTTGATGATAGAAAACATATATGAGATCTTCTTATTTTCATTTGTTTTCAGGATAACTAGGGAGCCCATGATTTCCAAGATGATATGAGGCACTTTTTGAGATCTCCCAACCATATCAATTTTGTATTTTGAGTAAACAGATTAGACTATTGGTAGTTTTTGATATTTAGTGAAATCAGGGTGGTTGCATCCCCCATTATTTTTTGAAACCAACTTGATCTTATCAACAGGAAACAGTTATGTTTCCTGAAACCTATATAAACATATCATTTTGTAAACATTGATCATCTCAGCCTGGGGCAAGAATATGGATATTTACATATAGACTTGAATGACACAGAATACATTACAGCTTTAGCTTTCTGTATCATGTTTTAATTTAAGTTCTACTTATCTCAATATTATGATAGATGATGATAGCCTTTTGTCTGCATGATTTATTGTTATTTGAGATAATCCTTTTCACATACTTCCCATATCTCGTGTCTCAGATATAACATACAGTGATCCTCTATTCAATTTAAATTATGAGATTTATCTTTAATTTCAGTTGAATGTTTACATGCAAGTTCTTACAGGAAGAATTATCTCATCGTAGTTACTTGCAAATTATAAGATTACTGTGACTGCATCTATTATATGTTCTGTTATTTTAATTCAATCTCCATCATTATCGTTCCTCATTTATTAGGGGCAATCTCAATATCTGTAGCAGGTTTACTTCATCAGATAAAGGTGGCTGGATATTCAATATCGAACAAACATTGGATGCAATAACATGTTAGTCTATTATTTGATTCACTAGTTTGTTGAATATAGAATTTTTCTCTATATAAATCATTTTCTACTATCTATTATTTTCTGTTCAATTATGAGGTTTAATGTGTGATGTCATGAGTGTATAAATCTAAGGAAACAAACCAAAAAAAATAAAATTAGATAGTGTTTTCACTTGCTTTATTGTTATTGCTAAAAGTAATCAATCTACATTTGATTTTTACAAGTTTAGATTAAAACTTGTGTTTTGTACAGATTGTATATAAAGTTATTGATTAANTATATATATATATATATATATATATATATATATATATATATATATATATATGTACTTATAGATTTTAGTGATTGTTATTTATTAGGTTATTGTTTTTCCTTTAGTTATTTTTCACTTTCTTTAGGACATAGATTGGTCAACGGAGCCGCAAAACCTGTAGGAGTGAATTAATCCAAACAACTTGGGTTAATTAGACAACCCCAGACCAGATTCACTCCTCCAGTTGACGAGCGGTCAATTTCGCCCGTCAACACAACACTAATGAATTTCGCTCAAAAAAGTCATTGGTGGTTGAGATCAAAGACAAGGAGCCAAACCTTGATTCATAATCCGATTCTGAAAATACTGGTAAAGGATAGATCATTGATGCAAACCCCACTGCTATTGTCATAATTGCATCAATTCAACCAGAAGAACCAACAGATCCCAAAGAGGGGGAGCACCTTTTTCATTCACAGATGTGGGTGAAGGGGACCCCGCTGCATTTTATTGTTGATAGCAGAAGTCAGAATAACTTCATCTCAGTAGAGGTCATCAAATAGTTGGGATTGTCGACAACACCACACCCACAGTCATACAACATCAGGTAGCTTCACCAAGGACGAGATCTTTGTGTCAGCCAACAATGTCAATTGTCATATGGCATCCAACCCTTAAAGGATGAGGTATTATGTGATGTTGCCCCACTAGATGTATGTGATGTTCTCTTGGGCGAACCATATATGTGGATATGACATGATGTTTATGAGTCTCGTCCCCGTACTGTCATTGTTACTTTGGGGGGTCATCTCTACAGAATACCAGAGGTAGTTCCAACTATTTTTCCACCTAAAAAGTGTCGCAAGGTAGTATCTCATACTGTAAAATTCAACTTCTTCACAATTTGTTCAAAAGGGGAATATAAGGACACTACAACCACTATAGCCCCCTACACCTTCTATCCAACAGAAGCAGGTCGACAAGGTTGCAGCAAAGCACAAATATTCCTTCTGCACACCTTCCTCTCATTTATCTCGACTTGTTGAACAACCTCAGCTTCAACAGTTTCATGACATACTTCCACAAACTAAGCAAGGTGACGTCTCCAACAATACAAGTAGCTCACCAAGATGCAGATCCAACAAATGCTTTTCCCTCTCCCCCGAGAACTCAACACAATGGATACCATTTCTTCCTAAGGAGGGAGGATTGATCCAGGTGGATATCGGTAGCCACCCACCTTTTCTGACTGGCTTAAAATAGTTTTCTAGCAATTTTGGCAATTTACTATTTTTAGCAGGTTTTAACTTTCGGGGCCATTTTGAGGGCCTAAATGAAGGTTTTTCGAGATCGAGGTTCTCAATGATATCTAAAGAAATGATTGAGCCCCCAAAATGAATCTCCTCGATGATACCTTTCCAACTAGATATCATATGGCTAAAATAGAGATCGTATGCAAAAGTTACGACCCCGGGAAGTTGATGTACTAACTTACCCAAATGGGGCCCACATGAATTTTGGTGCTTCATCTCCAACGGTTAGGTTTTTGGATGTCTAGGGTTTTTGGCATTCCTGTTTATTGTAAAAAAGCCTTCAGAGCCTCATTGTAATCATCTTCTTGCGAATGTGAGTAGTCGTCACATATCTTCTCAGAGATAAGCTGTCACCATTATAGTGAGTCTTTCACTCTGTATTTTTACAGTCTCTGTACATTTCTTTGATTAATAGAAATAGTGTATTACTGTATATCTGTTTTTATGGTTGCATCACTGATACATTTATGTTATATTATTGAATATCTGCAATATCTCTGTGCATTTCTTTATTATATCTCCGCTCTCATTTTGTGCCAAAAATAATCCGGATCACACATACTCAACTCTGATGTTCTTTTCTGCAACCCGTTCCCGTAGAAAGTGATACTTGATTGGAATGTGTTTCATATTGGAGTGCATCACAGGGTTTTCTGAGATACTGATGGCACTTGCATTATCACAATATTTTGGAATGGGCTCATCATATTCAACCTGTATATCTGTCAAAGTTTGTTTCATCCAAAGAACCTATGTACAACATGTTTCTACTGCAATATACTTTGCCTCGACTGTATATAGAGATACTGATGATTGTTTCTTTCTTATCCATGATACCAAACACTGACCTAAGTAGAATTCTACTCCACTGGTGCTACGTCGGTCATCAATACAACCTGCCCAATCTACATCTGTGTAGGCAATAAGTGATAGATATTTTCCTTTTGGATACCATAATCCAAAATCTTTTGTTCCTTTGAGATATCTGAAGATCCTCTTTACTACTAATACATGTTATTCCTTTGGTGCTTCTTGAAATTGTACCACCTATCCAACTACCTGCATTACATCTGGTCTAGATGTTGTCACATATAGTAGGTTGCCAATCATTGACCTGTATTGCCTCTGATATGTAGACTTCGAATCATCATCTTTGTTCAACTTACAACTGGTTTTCATGGGAGTGATAACTGGTTTGCAATCTTCCATTCTAAACCTCTTTAGCATTTCTCTGATATACTTGGTTTGAGAAATAAAAATTCCTTGGTTTCTTTGACGTATATGAAGTCCCAGAAATAAGGATAGTTCTCCAAGTAACGAAATGTCAAATTCATTATGCATGTCTTTTGCAAATTTTTGGCTTAACATGTCATCATCACTACCAAAAATAATATCATCAACATAAACTTCAATTAATAAAATATTACCTTGACTTACCTTAATTTAGAGGTTGTTGTTTGCACGTCCTTTTATGAACCCTTCCTGTTGCAGATACTTATCTAGTCTGGAGTACCAATGTCTAGGAGATTATTTTAGACCATACAAGGCCTTCTTTAATTTACACACATAGTCTATGTTATCTGGCAACTAAAATCCTTCTGCTTGTTCAATGTAGACTTCTTCTTCAAGTTCCCCATTTAGAAAATATGATTTTACGTCCATCTGATATACTTTAACATTTTTGGAGCATGCATAAGCTAAAATCAAATGGATTGCTTCCATTCTGGCAATTGGGGAAAATGTCTCTTCAAAGTTGATTCCTTCAATCGGTGCGTATCCTTTACATACCAATATAGCTTTGTTCCTTGTAACCTGTCCATATTCATTCAATTTATTCCTGAAAACCCATTTTGTGTCGATCACATTCTTATTCTTTGGTCTTGGAACCAATTCCCAAGTTTCATTTTTCTCTATTTGATCCAATTCTTCATCCATGGCCTTATTCCAAAATTCATCCTTGTTGGATTCTTCAAAACAGTCTGGTTCAATTGTAGATAAGAGTTCTAGGTGTGTTTGTTTTGGTGAATGGATTTTTCTTCTAGTCTCAACTCCTGCATATTTGTTCCCAATAATCTAATCTGAAGGATGATTCTCCTGTACTCATTTGCTAGGTGTCTTTGGAGATACTTGTTGAACTTTCTCTTATTCTTCTGTTGGATTCTCTTCATATTCATCTTCCTCTTCTACTTCTTTTTCATCTTCTTCTTCGAAAAGTTGTTCCATTAATTTGTTTTCTTCTTCCTTTGATTCTGGTCTACCTGTTTCATCAATTGTTACGTTGATGCTTTCCACAACTTTGTTTAATCTTAGATTGTAACACTTGTATTCTTTCCTTGTACTTGAGTAACCAAAAAGTATTCCTTTGTCCACACGAGAGTCAAACTTTCTCTTTTTTCCATCCTCTCTTTTGATGTAGCATTTTCTTCCAAAAACTCTGAAGTGCTTCACATTTGTTGGTCTTCCTTTCCATAGCTCGTAGGGAGTTTTATCAGTGTTGTTTCTGAGCATTACTTTTGTTGCACCCTTTTTGTCACCTTGGTGAGCAAATAAGAGGTGCTTACATGCCTAGTTGGGTATTTATGAGCATGACAACTATAGAGGAAAGAGTTAGAGAAAGAAAAACAAAACTATAAGCAAGAATTAAACTAATAAAAACAAAAATCACAAGCATAGGGACATAGAGATAACAAACACAAAAATACCCATGTCACCACTGTTTTTAGGCTGATCTATTGATGAAATCAAAGCACTAAGAAGAAAGGGGACTATGAGTCCCTTCTTCCTCTAAGGGAAGGCTCTTGGACCCTTACAAGATTGCTCTCCTTACAACAACAAAAAATGAAAATGGTGGTGAAAGAACTCCTTGCAAATCCACTCAATGGAGAGGTGGATTGCTCAATAAAATGGTGCCAATGTGTTCTTGTCAAGGATGGAGTCCTTAAAACAATATAGGCAGCATAACATTACTTGAAATTCCTTGAGAAAATGAGGTGCATTCATGGATTTTTATAGCATTGCTTTGGGCTTTTGTGTAACTGCTTTGTAGTGTGAAAAGAGGCCATTTAGGGCATTATTAGGTCTTTGACCAACCTACCATTCAGATTCAGCTCAGATTTGAGGGTCAAATGGGCTTGGGAACTGATCCATAAGTGGTTGGGATGCCGACCACTTCAATAAATCCGTCGTTTAGTAGGTGCACGGATTTTTGTGCCAACATCCGTGCATCGTGCGCGTATGCGTGCATGCTATGTTCCTGTTCCGCGCATGTGTGCGCGCACCCAAATTTTGTAAAGCACTCTTCAATTTTTCACTACTTTGTATAGTTTTTTGCCCTTTTTGAATGCTATGAGATTAATTCAAGTCCATGAATGAATTCATCACTGTTTGACGATGCTGAGTTCTTGTAACAACGTGCTGACGAAATTTTAGTGATAACAGATGCCCCCTAATGGATGAGGTTAGGAGCATACATATAGCCAAAATCCATCAATGTTTCTTCTACTGAGAATGTTGTTGTAAGATAGAGAAATAGTGGGATCATTCAGAGAAATCCTTTGGAGGAGAAAGGAACCGGTAGGACCCGCCCTTCCATAAGGTGCATAAAATATACAACTGTGTACAAACGAGGCGGGCATGCCCCATGCTCGTGTTATGTAACCCTGAAAAAAGATGACTGAAGTGTTGGTGTAGACAACTACAGTACCCTCGGGGGTGGTGATGATAAAGGAAGAAGACAATTCTGCAAAGGAACATACTCTGAATAATAGGCAATGATCGTGGAAATAAGTATCAGTGATGATGCGGGCATTGATGGCCCTACCAAGTTCAGAGGTCTTCGACAAATGATAGAAATAACTACAATAGTCGCAAAGTAAGACCCACCATAACATGAGAAAGTGTTGGTGTCGAATGTTATGGGGGCCAATGACAGCAGGGAGCAATGGTGTTTCCCCCTGTGTCGTCCGAGATCTCTCATTAAATGGAGAATGAGAATCAAGATACTGTCGCCCTTCTGGAAAAATTATGTTGATGTCGACAAAAGGGGAACGCGACTCCTAGAAGCAAAGGACTTCATGGAATCTACTGAGGTGAGGAAGTGGCAGAGGTACATGGACGAAGTCAAAAAGTGGGAAGACTCAAGACTTCCCTTGGTTAGAGGATGTATGAGATAAAAAGTGGTTGCAACTGTGTAAGGAGGTCGAGTGTCAAGGGGATGACAAGACTGGGGATGAGTTGTGCTAGAGGCGAGACAAAGTGAACAACTGCAGAGGGTAGAGGTAAGTGAACTGTGGGGTACTCTGAATATGTGGACGATGCCGGCCAAGGTAGATGATGAGTGATGCTCCAACCAAGGGTGACATGGGTTGCATTTGGCCAAAAGGAGGAAAGCAGGTCGCCAATGGTGACGACAAAAAAGGATAATGAAATGACTGAAAATAAAGGTGTTTGTACAATAAATAACGAATAATTTGGGGGAAAAAATGTACAAATACAGAGATGGGTGCCCTAGTGTGAAATGAGTGCCCCAGGGAGGGAAGAATTTTCTTGGAAAAATGATGAAGGGTGGGGGCCCCATTGGTGAGTTTCTGTATGAGGTAGGTGAAATGAAGATAGGTTCACAGATGGGCAAACTTATGGTGGATGAAATGAAGGGTTCATGATACTGCGGAGGTGCAGGTAAAAAATAGAACCGTAAAGAGATAATCTGGGAGTCCATATGGAAAGCTAGCAAAATGAGGAGAAGAAGTATGTGGTTGATTCGCAACATGATGAAAGACTACCAGGACTCCCATCCCTAAAGGGTAATGAAGAACAACATGAGTGTCAAAAAGTGGCAAAGGGTGCGATGAATGGGACAACTCATGTGGGTTAGAATGCTACCGGGTAACATTACCGATGATGCAAATGGAGGCATGGGTACTGCAAATCTGGGAATGGAGATCCTAGAGGTAAACATCAGAGGGTGTGACTAGAAATGAAAGTGCGATACAACGGGAAAGACTACATGCCAGTGCTGAGTATATACCTGAAGGGGTGATGCTGAGGGATGAGGAGCAAGTACCTGCACATATGAGAAAAAAATACCCAAAGTGAACAATATCTGAAGAGAATCAAAGATATGAGCATGTATTAGATAAATGTGACAATGCACGTGCATACCTGACCATGATATGAAAAAAGGTGCCTCAGGGGCTCAGGATGAAAATTGACCCAGGTACAACTGTGATGTAGGTGGCAGGATGTTGATCCCGTGGCTGAAGACGGCTTGAAAAATGGACACCTTGGGCTCTCAGAATGGTGAGTGGAAGTTTGGCAAAAGGCCTATATATAGCTATAGGGCCCACATTGCCACCTCATTTGTACTTGTGACAATAGTGACTGGACGAGCAGTTTTTAGAGGAGATTTGGATATTCGGGGAGGACAAGGCATCCGATCGACGTTTTGTGAGTATCAGGTTAGTGGTCTGATCATCCTGCATAGAAATAGGTTTTCAATTTTTGGGCAGGAGTTGTACAGAGGGTCGTACAGAGGGTTTTTGGCAGTCTGGGTCCCACATGCACAGGCGATCGGGTGATAGGCACGCATACATGCGCGCCTATCCACCAGATATGCGTGCATGGGTGCGCGATGGGGAGGATTTAAGGCGCGCCTGAAGGGCACGCCTGTGAGTTGAACAGGAATGCATCAGTGTGTGCCTGTGGGTTTGACAGGCGCGCACCTGTGCGCGCCTGTGAAGTAAACAGGTCCACATTGATGCGCCCCTGTGTAGTGCACAGTCACGCATATATGTGCGCCTGTGTAATGAACAGGCGCGCATATGTGCGCGCCTGTGTAATGAATAGGTGCGCATGTGTGCACACCTGTGGGTAACAAAAACCGCACCTAAGAGGTAAGGTGGAAGGGTAAAAGATGAGTCGTTTTGAGGTTGTTTGACGATTGCATGAGCTGACTGATAGAAGACTCTGTGTTGTCTGCAAGTGGACCGTGGTGACGATGCCAGTGCGGTGGCGAGATCGAGAGTGGGCCCAGTTGCGAGACACCGTGGCCATTAAGGGGCCTAGCATGCGTGCAACTTTGGCAACCTGTGGGTTGCTAAATTTTTTTGAGTGCCCGTTGATATAGGAACCTGAGTATTTGTTGCAGTTCCTGATCCAGATGTGGAGTCTAGAGCTGCACTTCTTCCTGGTACGAGGAGAGCAGATCCCCTTCACTACGGTGGAGGATATTTATTTTCTGACTGGGCTCCCCTTTCGGGGAACGCCCCTACTGGTGGAGCTGGTGCTACCCAGGACCATTTCGCTGGCCGATATTGGCCAGAGATACTGCTCAGGTCGGGACTTTATGTCTGGGACAGTGGTGAGTATCGGTGCGATAGACTCCCTGGCCCATCACTATATAGCGTCGATGATTGTTCGGATATATGGGTCACTTGCGACCCAGCGGATTAGTGGTGGCCAGCTGTTGGTGCTAGAGAGAGTGGTGGCCGGCGAGCAATTCACTTGGGGGATGATGCTCCATGCTAGGATGGTGGCACGGTTGGACCACTGTCAGTCCACGGATGGAGGAGAGTTTTCTTTCGGGTCCATCTTAGTGGCCTGTTTTTAGAGAGGGTGCCGATGCTGCGGCCGAGGGTTCTGCTGGAGATGTTGGGGGCACTAGAGCTGTGATTGAGGTGGTGGTCGACAGTTTTGGTTCGCCATGGTGGTGGAAAAGGTTGCCACTTCTTTTTGGCAGAGGTGGCACCGATATGGCGGCAGATGTCGCAAGTGATACTTCAGTACCCCTATGATGGGGTGGACTTCCGAGGTGACCCGAACATAGTGCTACCTTCTGGGGAGGTTTTTGACCATCGAGGTATGTTTAGTATGTTGGTATGTTTTTGATTTATATTGTCGTTTGAGATATCAGTCCATATGTATATGATATAGATGCTGATACTATCTGTTTTGTTGTTGTTTTGTGTATGTGCAGATGTGGCACCTTGCGAGCGCGAGGTAGAGATGCAGAGAGTGTCAGCTCATCGAGAGCCGGAGAGATTACCACAGGGAGAGAGGCATCAGTGGGAGGGTGTTGTGGGGAAACCAGCTGAGCCAGAGCGGGCAGCGAGGAGGCGTCGGTACGATGACCCTGGTGTGGGGCCATCACATGCTCCTCCGACGGCAGTCGGAGTGGATTATGATGACATATGCCATCGTCTGGAGACAATTCTACAGGATGTGCCTGAGGGTATGTGGACGTGCATCTAGGACGAGAGTTTCCTGGAGAAATGTGTAGGGGTACCGCCACCATGGTGGGCCATAGTGCGGTGAGCAGCAGTGCTTGTTGCTATGACAAGTGGACGCCTGCCACCGGGGCAGGAGGGTCCTATGGGTAGTCCTCCACCACCGCCTGGGGTAGGTGGTGGTGGGCCACCACCTCCTCCCGAGGGAGGAGCAGGTGGTGGGGCGATAGAGGCACCATGAGTGGTGTATGATGTATATTTTGTTTTTGTTGTATATAGGTCGGTGAGCCCATTTTTTGTACCGAGGTGTTGCATTGGCCTACGGATACCTATATTTTTGTATGTAAACATTTGGATGACCTGATGGGCCTTTATATATATACATGAGTATACACATTTTAAGATCCATCTGGTGTCTACATGTGTTTTTTGCTGATGTGTTGAGTACATCCATTCTATATATATGATGTGACAAGTTTTCATGATATGTTTATGTATGTGTAGCTTGATGTGATATATGCCAATCTAACACCATGTTAGCTATTTGATCTGTTGTTTGATTCAATTGTCGTGGAATATGTGTAAATGTAATGGAATCAAAATGTCGAGATAACAGCCTAACTTGCAGGTATTTGCGAAAGAGGAAGGGATCGCATACATGGTACACATTGTTGAGCTGGAGAACGACTAGTTGAGAGTCGAGGAAGATGCTAAGGTGATGAACATGATGATGCTGGGTGTCAGCCAAGAGGCCGATGACTGCAGTGTATTCAGCTTGGTTGTTGGTGGCTGGCCCCAAACATATGCCACTTGAATGTAGCATGTCATGCGAGGGGGTGTAGAGAGCCTAAGCAGTCGAAGCGAGATTTTATGTCCAACGGCTGGTGTCGTTGGCATAACCAATGTGATAGGTTGGTGGAGGAAGCATCTGTCAATAGAACAAAGGATAGTTTAGATGAGAGGGGAGGAATAAAAATACTAAAAAAAACACTAAAAAAGAAATAACTTAAAGTAGAATGATTACTTTTAAGCATAAAATTTCTTGAGATATAACCCATTGATGGGTTCCTTGAGAGAGAGGCCTTCGGGGGAGGCCAAGATGTATGTGCCTTTGGTGAGGCAATTTTGGATGATGTAAGGGCCATGCCAAAGTGATTCGAATTTGTCATGGCCAAAGGTATCATGAGCGATATCATAAGCCAGGATGAGGTCGCCTTCGCGGAATGATCGAAGGTTGACATGGCGATCAAAGGTAGCCTTGGGTCGTTTTTTAGCTGCCTCATTGGTATGTAAGGAAGATCGACGATCTTCATCCAGAGAATCCAAGTTCAGCAAGCGCTGCTCCATTGGAGCAGTGTCAGGTAATAGCTCAATTGCGGTGCATAAGGTGGGGATTTCACACTCGATGGGAAGAGTTGCCTCAACCCCATGGACTATATGGAACGGTGTGAAACTAGTAGCGGTCTTCACCACCATTCGATAAGCCCATAGCGTGGAAAATAACATGTGATGCAAATTGGTTTTATGTTTATTAACCTTGTGCTGTAACATGGTCTTGAGGACTTTGTTAACTGCCTCAACCTGTCTGTTTGACTGAGGGTAATATGGTGAGGCAAACTCGTGAGAGAAGCCTAACCAAGATGAGAGTTCGATGAAGATCTCATTCTCGAAGTGTTTCCCATGGTCGGAAACAAGTTGGAGTGGTACTCCAAAACGGGATATGACATGGTTAAATAAAAAGTGCGCTGCAGTGTCAACGGTGTTGTTAAAAGTGGGCATAGCTTCGTCCCATTTGGTGAAGTAATCGACGGCAATGACAATGTATTTGTTGTTGGAGGGGGGATTACAAGTCATAAAGTCGATGCCCCATTTACAAAAAGAGCCTGCAGTAATGACAGGGTGAAGAAGAGCAGGGGGAGCTCGGTCTTTGTTGGCATAGAGCTGACATTGCTCACATCATTTCATGAAATGAATGCAATCATGAAACAGGGTAGGCCAAAAGTAACCGGCTCGGATAATCTTTTGAGAAGTGGATATACCTGAAAGATGGCCCCCACATACGACACTGTGGCATTCATTTAAGACTCTGTCGGCCTCGTCAATAGTCAGGCATCGATGAAGAATGGTGTTGACTCCCCGCCGGTATAGGATGTCTCCGATGAGGAGATAGCGAAGGGCCCGATGGAAAATACGTCGACGATCATCTCATGATCGATGAGTACCGAAATTTTGAGTTCATAAGTATACGAGAAGGTCACCATACCAAGGATCATCTGAAGTGATGTAAAAGAGATGTTCGTCAGGAAAGTCAGTGTTGACGGGGGCACTGGTGGTGTCAGAGGGGAGGGTCGTGACAAGTTCAGCGAGAATGAGGGCCTTCTTAATCTTGGGTGTTGAGAACTCGAGGTCGTACTCCTAAAGGATAACGATCCATCGAGCGAATTTTCCATTAACTTGTTGGTGGCTGAGAAAGTACTGCATAGGGTTGGAATCTGTGATGACCTTTGTGGTGCGAAGCAGAATGTAATGGCGCAGTTTCTGAACTACGAGGACAACTACAAGAGCAAGTTTATCTTCATGTTTATACTTCAAGGGTGGTCCTGAGAGGTTCTTACTAACGTAGTAAATGACGTGTTCACGATTGTCATCTCCGAGCTGGATGAGGAGGCCGACTACTGATACAGCTGATGCTAATACGTAGAGGATGTAGTAGCGATTGTAGTCAGGTGCACTAATTAAAGGTGCAATTGAAAGCACTGCTTTAATATCATCAAATGATTGTTGGGAATAGTTGTCCCAGTGAAAAGGGATGTCGTGACGTAGTAAGCGGAGGAAACCATGTGCGCGTATGACGTAATTGGGAACAAAGAGTCTAAGAAAGATAGTTTTTCCCTATAGACTCTAAAGTTGTCGTAAATTCCGAGGAGGTGGAATTTCGGTGATAGCTTGGACTTTGAGGGGGTCCACGGTAATACCGCTATGGGAAACAATAAAACTGAGGAGGGGCCCTGCGGTGACGTAGAACACACACTTGAGAGGATTCAAGCGGATGTTGTACTGACGACACCATTGAAAGATGATGCGTAAATCATCGAGATGATGGGTGCGTTTCTTGAATCGAGCTGTGAGGTCGTCCAAGTAGGCAAGGATGATGTTCGCCAGATCGTGGAAGATGTATGTCATCTCCCGCTGGAAAGTTGCTTCGACATTTTTTAAGACGAAAGGCATGACACGATATGAAGAGGTACCCCATGGGGTAGTGAATGCGGTTTTATACTGATTGGTTGGGTGGATTTGAATTTGGTTATAGCCAGAGAATCCGTCCATAAAGGAGAGAGCCTCATGGCCGGCGCAGTTGTCGATAATTTGATCGATGAAAGTCATTGGAAAGTTGTCTTTTGGACATGCGTTATTGAGATCTCAAAAGTCTGTGAAAATGTGGATAGTACCCTGTTTTTTGTCGATGGGTACAGGGTTGGAAACCCATGAAGTGTAAGCGATGGGGTAAATAAACTCGGTAACGCGTAATTTGTCAATTTATTCTTTGATATCCGTGACTTTGGATGGGTGTAGCAGTCACTGCTTCTGGCGAACTGGTGTGATGTCAGACCAGGTGTCGATGCGATGTTCGACAATAGAGGGGTCGAGGCTAGGCATTTCTGTGTATGACCAGGCGAAAATATCCCTGTATTCATGGAAGAGGGCTTTATATGCGGCGATTTCCTGAGGAGTGCAAGAAGCTCTAATGGTGATTTCTTCGACGATGCCATTTTTAATGGAAATGTCGATTTTGATGGTGGGGGAAATGTTGGCCATGTTTCCTTCTTCAACTGCATCAAGGGAAGGAATGGGATTGTTGAACCAATCGATATGCCCGGATGGGATAAAATATTTGGTTTCGATTGTGTAAATGGGGTTTTGGTTAGGAGGCATGGAAGCTTCCTGAGAAGAGAAGAGTGCACGGTGATGTAGTGCGTCCCAGGGAGAGTCTAGGTGGTTTAGCTCTTCAAGTATTTCCTCGTCGCATTGGAAATGTCGGGAATACAAGAGGTCGTGAGGAGTGATCTCGGTGACAGTGTGGTTGCCCCCTGATGAAAAAGAAGAGATAACAATTCTAGGAGAGGGGGAGGGTTCACTCAACATAAACCATATATTGAAGTACTGAGGGGTACCCATGGTGGTTGGGTGGAGGGTGTCTGTGGGGGAGTGAGTAGGAGAGTTGGGGGGGTTGCGGGGTAAATCCTCAGAGATGTCATTGAAGAACCATGGAGGTGTTGGGAGTGCCTCGGGCTCGGGAGAAATGACATGAAGATCCTCTAGTGACGAGGTGATGTCAATTATCGCCTCTATGGGTTGGTGAAGCAGGGCCAATTGACGTTTCCTGTATTCAAGTATCATAGGACACTAGTATGTAAAATGAGCTAATGAATTGCAGAGAGAACAAGTGCATCTCATACATTCATTGACAGAAGTGGTGACATAACGAATGTCAGTGATATTTGAAGAGGACGTAGTAGGGCATGGATTTCTCTGGAAGTTTTCACGTACAGCCACTAATGTTTGTCGAAAGTGTGGCAGTGCTAGGCAATGATGGGTGTAATGGCCATACTCTGAACATATAGCACAAGCATATTTGGTCCTCAACCCTTTACTATTGGAAGGGTTGGTGGTATTGGTGGGATTAGAAGTAGTGGCGGGTGTTTTGGGAGTTTGATTGAGGTGGATCAAATTCCATAATTCAGGTAGTGATGGACAATTGTTGGTTTGGTGGCTCTCTTTCTCACATAGTGCACAAGGTGGTGGGATGCGTGGAGGAAGTGGAGCGGTGGGCTCCTTATTCTTTCTCCTGCCCCCAGCTGTCACTGGGAGGTTAGTGAGTGGGGTGGTGGTGGGGGTAAGGACGGGAATCATCATGGGAAGTTCTTCTTGTGGGGGAAGGGATGGTCGAGGGACCATCTCTGGTGGGTGTAAATACCAAGCTGGGATTGCTAACACCATATTTGGTAGTGTGAGTGTTGTGGCTACCTGAAAAGCTTCGATACCTGGTGGAGGGTAAAAGAAGGGAATTTGGGTGAGGGGTTGGGGAACTGTCTCCCAGACGGGATTGTTCCCTTGAGGTGATGTGGATTCATGGACTGTTGAGGTCAATGAGTGTGCAGGAGGCTCTAGTGGGAGTGATTTTGTGACTATTGAGATGTCAAGAATGACTGAAGCCTCCTGAGGAGGAAGAGCATCTTCTGTGTGAGTTCCGTTAGATGATATGACACATACTTGATTAGTAGGATGAAGGAGTGGTGGTGCTCCATGGTATGTCCCTAACAAGGATGGATCTTTGAAAATCCCAGGACCCATCTCGACAAGTGGATATGCATCTTGGTTGGTGTGGATGAGAGGAAGAATGTTATCGAGGTTGGCAGATGGGTTGGGCTCATAATGTGAGACTTGGTTGATGGTCACAATCTTCCCATTGTGGGGGAACATCATTGTTCGAAAGATGGAAGATGCCACTGCCTTCATAGCGTACATGTAGCTACGACCGAACAGGATATTATAATCGAGCGGGGCATCGATAACTTCGATATCAATGAGAATAGTCTTGCCCCTGAGTTCGATGGGGACATTTTGAAAGAGCCCTTCAGGAGAGGATGGTTGTCCATCATAAGCTCGTAATGTGATGGCGGAGGGTATGAGTTCCAGGGAACCAAGTTTTTTCCATATGGTTTTGTACATAATGCACATGGATGCCCCTTCATCGATGATACATCGATGGACTATGATGTTATGTATTTTCACTGGTATTTGAAAAGAGATCAAGGCGGGAAGATGAGGTTCTCCACCGTCAAGATCAAAGGTAATGAGTCAAGTATTGGCCGGGTCAACTGCCCCCAAGGTGGAAAGTAATGATTTCCGCTGAGTGGGACAAGTTTGGAGGACTTCCAAGACTGACATGGCAGGCAGGGATTGCGCTAAGTCATCTACCAAGCTATAGTTATGAGCTATGCTAGCCTGTGGGTTGTGAACATTCCTGCTCAAGGGGATGCGAGGGATGCATAGTGGTGGTTTGACGGAAGGGCGAGGGATCACCAACGGGGGTCCCGTCAATGTAGGGTTTGTCTCTGGAGAGATGGGAGTAGACTCAGCGGGTGTAGGATACTGACGATTACGCATTTGTAGAAGGATTTCTTCCTCACTGGTGAGGAGAATTGTATGCTCTGCTAGATTGTTGGGGTTGTGGTATTGTCCCACCTGAGGTGGGGGATGCTATGTGTCCTATTGGGTGTTTATCACACTTGATGTGGGATAGGATTTTGCAGCATGGCGGGAGGGGGTTGTTGCACGTATTGTTGTGGTGCTTTTTGAGGGGCAGTTTGTGCAGGAGAATGGGGAAGACTAGACGAGTCTTTCAACCATTTGAAATCAACGATCTGGGGGCAATGGTGAGTGTAATGCCTGAACTCACCACAAAGAGCAAAAGGGAAGATGGTTTTAACATTATTTTTCCCTTGGTGTTTGTTATTATTTCCCCCTTGGGGGTTTTGTTTCCCTTGGTTCTGGTTGCCCCCAGTGGGTTGGTGCTGTGGGGGTTGATTCCCGCCTTGACTTGGGTTATTGTTATTCCTATTCCATCCTTTCTTCTTGGCATTGTCTGATGGATGAGTTGGGTTAGCTATATTCAACTGTTCAAAACTTTGGTATTGTTGAGCAGCAGAAGGTTGAACAAAATTTAACCCCGCATGTGGATGTGGGGGAGCCATGGGTTGTGGAGGACCAAGAAATGGGAAGTATGGATTTTGTGGTGGTACCGATCCATAAGGTACATAGGAAGGCGTAATTCTTTCTGTAGTAATATAATATGATGTTGAGGGAGTACCACTGGTTGTGGGAATAGGTGGATGTATGGGAGGTGTTAGTGGTGGTCCACTGAGGGGTGGAGGTATAGCAACAGGGTATGGCTGTTGATAAGGGGGTGGGGGGTAATAAGAAGTGCCCCCGTATGTCGACGGGTATTGAGGTGTTACATACATCAGTGGTGGTTGGGGTTGTGGACCATGGTGTGTGGTGGCACCTATTAGTCTGTTTGCTGAGTGAGACATCCCAGGTTTGTCTTGGCCAAATGGCATAGGTTTGGGAAAATTAGGAAGTACTGTGTATAAGTACCCTGACTGTGCATAGATGAGGTCATACTGTTGGGCTTTGTTGATGGCTTCTTCTTCTAATTGAAGGAAGGTAGAAGCTACATCCTTACCAAGGAGAGAGACAAGTGATCTAAGAAACCAGTCCAGACATTGTTGCTTGGTGGTTTCTGCTTTACACAAACTACGTCGCCTACGCCACTCGTGAATGTGGTCAGCGATGTGTGTGGCTGAGGTTTGTTTGAAGTTAGAAAATAGTTCTAGACCATTTTTGTGGTGGATGGGTAATTGGAAGAAGGTCAAGAATGCTTTCGCCAATGACTTAAAGGTCGCGTGGGACCCTGATTTTTCTTCGACATACCATTTGGCTGATGGGCCAGTGAGTGTGCATTGAAATAATCGCAGTCTGATGGAATCATCCATAATGATATTAGAAGAGCACCATAGATGAAAGGTCATGACATGGTTGGCGGGGTCATCCCCTGCCTTTCCTTCGAACTTTGGTATGTCTGAAGGAAGTTTTGTTGGCATTGCAGGCCATGTGGCGTCATGCAATATAGGATCATTGGTGAGTTTGGTGAGATCCTGTATGTTGAGAGAGGCCAAATATGGCATATGTAGTGGGGGGGGAGGGTTAGCTCCGGCCATAGTGTTGTGTGAACCCAACCCTTGATGGGGACTAGGTGGGTTGGTGCTCCCTCCTTGAGAGGAAGTGGGTCTCCCGCTTCCGTGTAAAGGAGAGCGAGTGAATGGATTGCCTTGGGAAGTAGACCCAAGTAATGTAGACCCAAGTAGAGTTGATCCTAAGATAGTAGCACTCACAGGAGTGTGTGAAGGAGGTATCGATGAGCGGGTATGACCAGATACTCCCCCCAAGATAGGAGGGAGTTTGAGAAAGCGTCGTGGATGATGGGGGTTCTGTGGTTCCCCTATGATGTCAGACTAGTTGTGTGAATGTGTGCAAAAAGTGGTGAGAGAAATATAGAAACCAGAGTCTTTGCGATGAATGTTTACACAATATATATATCCAAATCAAACTGTAATCAAATGTGCATAATACATAAAATGAGAAAGAAGCAGATATATGGGTAAGTGGGTTTTGTCTGCGTGGGGGAATCAAAAGAAAGAAAATGCTCATTTCCTAGAAGACGTAACATCCTTCCTCTCAAATAGCACTGGACCTTCCAATAGTACTCAACAGTGGGGTCTGAAGTCACCAGAAGAGAGACTAGTGAAGGATGAAATAATTGGTTATAATGAGGGGTAGAGGGGGCATATCTCGAAAGAGCTGACGATATTTCCCAATAGCCACACAAAATCCAATCAAGGTGCAATTGCAGCCCACAATTGCCACCTGGATAGATGTCCTAAAGTTGGTTACTAGGTACCTCAGTCAAAGTGCGGTATTTAGATTTTCACCCTAAGAAATGGGTCACGGGTTAGATCCCGTCCAAGAGGTGGGTGCCTCAATGGGGGACGCACAGAACAACCGGACCTCAGCCTTCAACCCTTCATGGGTATCTCCCTGCCTTATGGTGATTGGAACACTTGACTTGGAGGATTTTAAGTTCCCTATTTGACAACCACTATGTTTTGACAATGTGAGAACCAGATAACGAGGAGTTATTTGGATGCCTATCCCCGAAATCCTACCTAGACTAAAAATTTTCTTTCGGTACCTCCTGTGGAGGAAAACTTAGTGAGTTTTTAGAAATATTTTATATGCAATTGTTTTGGGAGGTTGGGGGTGCAAACCAACCTCGTTGATTAAAAATGGGAGTGGATAGTCTCGTCAAGAAAAGATAGGGTATTTTCGGAATCCCTTTGGGGGAAACTTACTTTGACCTCCACATTTCAAGAAGAAGCTATGTGAGTGAGAAGTGACTTTTGTGTGTGAGTGAAAGTGTGCCAATTTTAGTGAATTAGATGTCACCTTGCTGCATGTGGACTTCGCTTGGTCCTTACAAGAGTTTGATTACCTAATTAACTAAGTGCATTTGGTACAACCTTGCGTAATCCAAAATCCCTAAGAAGCTAGCATGTGGACATGTGGGTCCGTTACTATCCTTTAACTCCCTATTGTGATGTAATCTATAAAATCTTGAAACTATCCTAGATTGAACATGTGGGCATGTATGGGCCCGTTACAAACCTTTAAGCTTCCCTAGTGTTTTGATCTAAGAAAGCAAAAATTACAAATACTATCCTATCTTTGTAGCATGTGGGCATGTATGGGCCCGTTACAATATTAAGATATGTTTGCAAAAGAAAACTAAGAGGGGTCCCAAAAAGGGTCGTTGTCCTCTCCTAAAGGTTTTAAACTTTGTTAAGGGAGATGAAATTGTTCCCCAATCTTTTTCTGATTCTCAAGGTCGCTTGAAGGCACGAGAGAAGAGCATACTAAGTGATTGGTAATTCAACTTCTAGTCCCAATGTAAGCTTAGATGTGATTAAAAATGATTACCACCTTATCTTTATAAGTCAAGACAAGCCATCCATGTGGCAAAAAGAAAAGAAAGGAAATTGATTTTATCCTCCTAAGTGCCTATGTGTGTTTGACTAACCCCTTTATATGATGAGGGGACTATGTGTGGTGCAGTGTTTAGAGCATGCTTGACATCATTTTTAAGAAGGCAAATGGCCTTCCCCACATCCCAACAACTTACAATGTGAAATTTTGATCAAATGCACGGCCCCTAGTGTAGACAGAGGCGCACAGAGCGTAGGCGCGCGAACAGAGATAGGTATGAAAGCGCATGCGTGCAGAGAATGGTTGTCAGTTAAGCACATGCACGCATGATGCACGTCTGTGGGGTGGAATACCTGTGCACCTGTGACAAATGGTCAAGAAAGAAAAATCTGGATGGATTTCTCTCAATTCTCCTTTGAATTGAATGGTTGATAGATCGGCCTAGGCCAGTTTGTGCACCTGCAAGTTAATCAAACTAAAAGAAGAGCAAAATAAACCCAAATGAGGTAGGAATTTGATACCTTTCCCCAGTGGAGTCGTCAATCTGTTTCATCCTTTTCATCACTTTGGTGAGTAAATAAGAGGTGCTTACATGCCCATTTGGGTCTTGCTGAGAATGACAGCTGTAGAGGAAAGAGTTAGAGAAAGAAAAACAAAACTATAAGCAAGAATTAAACTAATAAAAACAAAAATCACAAGCATAGGGGCATAGAGATAACAAACACAAAAAGACCCATGTCACCAATGTTTTTAGGCTGATCTATTGATGAAATCAAAGAACCAAGAAGAAAGGGGACTATGAGTCCCTTCTTCCTCCAAGGGAAGGCTCTTGGACCCTCACAAGCTTGCTCTCCTTACAACAAAAAAAATGAAAATGGTGGTGAAAGAACTCCTTGCAAATCCACTCAATGGAGAGGTGGATTTCTCAATGAAATGGTGCCAATGTGTTCTTGTCAAGGATGGATTCCTTAAAACAATATAGGTAGCATAACATTACTTGAAATTTCTTGAGAAAATGAGGTGCATTCATCGATTTTTATAGCATTGCTTTCGGCTTTTGTGTAACTACTTTGTAGTGTGAAAAGAGGCCATTTAGGGCATTATTAGGTCTTTGACCAGCCTACCATTTGGATTCAGCTCAGATTTGAGGGTCAAATCATCTTGGGAGCTGATCCATAAGTGGTTGGGAGGCCAACCACTTCAATAAATGCACCGTTTGGCAGGTGTGCAGATTTTTGCGCCAACAGCCGTGCATCATGCACATATGCGTGCATGCTACGTTCCTGTTCCACACATGTGCGCGCGCACCCAACTTCTGTAAAGCGCTCTTCAATTTTTCACTAATTTGTATAGTTTTTTGCTCTTTTTGAATGCTGTGAAATTAATTCAAGTCCATGAATGACTTCATCATTGTTCGATGATGCTGAGTTCTTGTAACCACGTGCTGATGAAATTTCAGCGATAACAACTTTGTTTTGAATGTGAACTATTGTATGCACTGCTTGTGTCCAAAAAATATCTGTTAACTTTGAATCCATTATCATTGTTTGAGCCATTTATTGCACTGTCATGTTCTTTCTTTCAACAACTCCATTCCGTTGAGGTGTCCTAGTGACAAAGAATTGCCTTTTTATTCCATGATTGTTGCAGTAGTCCATAAATTCCTTTGAGTTGAATTCTCCTCCATTATCTGATCTTAAGCATTTTATTCTTGAATCCATCTCATTTTCAACCATTTCCTTGTAGATATTGAAGTTTTCAAAAGCTTCTGACTTGTTCTTGAGAAAGCAAACTGCAGTCATTCTTGTATAATCATCAACTAATAACATAAAATATCTCTCACCTTTTAAGCCTTTTTTTGTGGTTGGTCCAACTAGATTAGTATGCACGATTTCCAGTGGTTTTGTTGTTGAATATTCCTTTGATTTGAACCTGGTCTTTGTTTTATTTCCTTGTTGGCAATGCTTGCATAAAGTGTTGGTTGGTTTCGTGATCTGGGGCATTTCTCTGACTGCTTCTCTTTTCCTGACTTTGACAAGGTTATCAAAATGCATGTGACCCATTCTTCTGTACCATAGCCAACTTTCATCTTCCTTTCCTAGACAACACTTTTCATTTCCAATTTCGCTTAACACATATATGTTGCTTGAAGTTTTTGCAGCTATAGCGACCAATTTCCCTGAACCTTATTTTCTTATCTCACACTTTTATGAATCGAAAGTAACTTTGTGACCTTGGTCACACATTTGACTCACACTTAAAATATTGTGTTTCATATCTTCTACTAGTAGAATATTTTTTTCCTTTTCATTCTTGTTCCCAATTCGGACTGTGCCTTTTCCAATGATTTTGGCTGAATCATCATTTCCGAAGGAGACTGATCCATCTCTTTCCTTTCTTAATGTAAGAAACTTGTCTCTATCACCTGTCATGTGTTTTGAACATCCACTATCAACATACCAACCACGTTTCTTCTATTTAGCTTGTAGAGCAATTGTGCATTCTTCATTGATATAATGATATTTCTTTCTTATCCATGTCATTTTCTGAGGTTCTTGTTTGTGACTCTGTTGAGGTTCTTTAGGAGGGACTATTATTCTGCAATTTTTGGCCATGTTCCCAAAAGTTTTACATTTTTAACATTCCACTTCAATTCCCAAATATTCAAACCTGTTGTAACTTCTTCTTTGTGTTTCACTAGGTCTTCTTGAATAACCCCTTTTTGTATAGCTCTCAAAGTAGTTATTGTTCATGTTGTTAGCTTTGCAATTTACAACTTTATGTCCATAATTATTACATGCATAACATAAACCAAAAAATATAGTTTGATACCTGGTAATTGAAGATATTCCGAAAGGAGGTTCTCTTATGAATCCTTCTTCTTCTCGAGGCCTATCTATTTGTTGTTGATTCTGAAATCTGATTCTTGTCGGTGGAGGAGTGTCCCTGTAATCTTCCTTGTATATATTTTTATCCCCTTTGATTGTTTCTGCATAGATTTTTGGATTTGTTTCTTGCTCTTCTGTCTTGGAGCTTGATCCCTTTTCTGTATGATTGTATCTAAGTCCGGACTTGTCAAGATGAGACATTTTACTATTGATAATATCATCCAGAACTTTTGAGCTATTCTGCATATTTTTATTTTGAATATCCTTTTTTACTGTGACAATCTATGCTTCTAGGTTTCCAATGATCCTGCCATTTCCTTCTAGTTGTTCTTTGAGTGCTTCTTCAATTCTTTTATCTTCTTCTATTTGAACGTTCAATTTTTTGATCATTTGTTCTAGTTCTTGAGTGTCTTTTTTCTTATCTAGTTTTGCTTGTAGTTTTTTTTTTCTTCTTTTCTTTTCTGATAACTTCTATGGCACTCATTAATTATTCTTAGAAGTCAACTTCTGCCTATTCAATTTCTTCTTCATATGCTTTTTCATATTATTCTTCGGAGTCTTCTTTATCAGATTTTTCTGCTACCATGAATATAACTCTCCCTGTTTCACTGTCACTGACTTCATCTTCATCTGATGATGAGATGTCTTCTTTGGTGCAAAATATTTTCTTGAAAACTTTCTTTGTAGTTGTTTTACTTTTATATGTTTGTCTGTCTTTTGAGTGACCTTCATCATTTCTATTTTTCTTATGAGGACATTTGTTAGCAAAATGACCAATACCATCACAATTAAAGCAAATTAAAGGAATCTTACCTCTATACCTACCGTTGGTTCTCTTGTTCAGTCTTTTGACGAAGTTGGCCACTTATTCATCATCTTTCGAGATGTTGTTGTTGCTGCTATATTATTCTTGTTCTTTTTTCTTTTTCTTTGATCTTTTGGATGCTTTGAAGGTTTCTTCTTTTACATCTGGATTTTCCTGTTCAGTTCTCATATCATATGCTGTGAAGATTCCATGCAGTTCGTCCATGATTATTGAGTTTAGATCTGATCTTTCTTCTAGTTTTGATGTCTTAGGGTTGAATCTCATAGGAATAGATCTTAGTACCTTTTGAAAAATTATAGATTCTTCGATTTCTTCTCAAAATCCTATGATTTCATTCACTGTTTCATCGACTCGTAAGAAGTAGGTTTTGATTTGTTCATGTTCCTTCATTTTTAGTTGTTCAAACTGACCTCTGTAAGTTTGAAGCTTTGCTTCTTTGACTTTTGAATCTCCTTCATAAATATTTCGAAGCTTGTCCCAAATCTCTTTAGCAGATTTACAATGTGAAACTTTGGTGAATACCATATCACTGAGACCATTCAAAAGTGTATTTTTGGCTTTGGAATTATTCTCACCGAGTTTCACTACTTTTTCATTTGTTGGTGGAGTTGCTAGTGCTGTGCATCCATCTACAATTGATTGAAAAACTTGAAATTCCTATGCCTGTATATATGTCTTCATATTTATGCTCCAAAAATTATACTTTTGTCCATAAAACTGTGGTATTCCATTTTTATATGATTTGGTACTCTCCATGATCTACCTTTCAGTGGTTAAACTGATTTTTTAAGGAACCTGCTCTGATACCAATTGTTGGATTATTGAAAGGGGAGGTGAATCAATAATGGCATAATTATAATCTTTTTTCTTAAAATGTAATATCAATGTAGAATTATTATCCAATAATGAGTAGTAAGAAATAAACAATCACACACATACAACGTACACCAGTGTTTTACATGGAAACCCAAATCGGGAGAAAACCACATAATGTTTTTTCTTATATGTCTTGAAGAATTACATTCACTGGAAGCACCAAATTCCTTTGTTTTCCAGCTACAATTGGAAGGAGGCTCCAACCCCCTATCTTCTTAGGATACAACCTAAGGGAAGCTCCAACTCCCCAATTATCTGGCTACAACTAGAAGGAGGCTACAACCCCCTATGTTCTTCAGCTACAACCGGAAGGTGGCTACAACCACCTGTCCTTGCCCCGTCCTGCCACCCTGAAGTAGAAGTAGAATAATGGAACCATTGTCACACTATCACTGTGAGATATACCGCTATAAACTTGTGCCAATAAATCTAAACCATGCATCAACCTATACCTCAACTTGTAATCAACCTCTACCATAAACAATTGCATCAACCATGCACCAACCTATACCAAACAACCTATAATCAACCTGTACCATAAACAAGTGCATCCAACCATGTACCAAGTATGTACCAATCATGTGTCAACTACTCATCAACTATGACTCATCATTATGTACCAACATCATCAACTATACACCCCATGTATGTGCCAACTTATCAACTACTTGTTTCAACCATGTACTCAACATGTAACTCAACCAAAATACCTCATCAATTTCATCATCCAAATATGATTTTTAGATCTATAATATACTTGGTGTATATGATCACATTCTTGTAAACCTTCCTTAAATTTAGTAACAAGAGACTAGCATTTTCATCAAACTTTTCTTTAGTCGCACGTGCCTAGTTTTGGATTTGTCAATAACCCTAACTTGAAGTAATCATAACTTTGAACCTGTAACGTATAAAGATCTAAAATGGATACAAAATTTTCTTTAGTATTTTTTATGAAATTCCTCCAGGTTTCACCACTTGGAACCTCTCATAAAAGGAGTTATAGAAACAATGACATACCTTGTTGAATTTTGTCTTATTCGAGAGAGTGACCTTGTAGAGAGTGAAACACATGAAATATTAATTGAATTGATCTTAAAAGGTTACAAAGAATAATACATAATTTAACCTAACCAACACATTTTCTCTCACTGAATTTGAATCTGTTATGAAGAAGTTATGACGTTTTTACCCGAAACACCTATTTTTGACTAGTTTCAGAACTAGCCACAAAACCTATTTTCCACGAAGTGTAAATCCAAAAATACAATGACCCACAAGATGAATTGCTTAAAATAGATACTTCGATATGTTTTCTCAATGGAATAACAATTTCATAGTCTGAATCATTATAGAAAAAACAAATTAGCGCAAATGGTGAGATGACCTGTAAATAACATACCTTAGAAAGCACCATCAAAAGAATTTTCCTTCCTTGCATTTCATCCTTATTTTCTTCACCTTCCCTCATAATTTTAGCTTATATATCCTTGGTTACCTCAAAAAACTATAGATATTCAATATGCTCAAGTGTAATTAAAATGAGAGAGTCTTGCCTCTTATTTATACTCTCCAAGTAGCTTCCTTAAAAACATCTTCTAGGTCACTTGGCCCACTTTCCTTATTTTAGGGTTAACCCACTTCTAATTTATTCATTAAATTTATTATTGAAATAATTTATTTTGTATTCAATTTGAATTATAATAAACTCATCACTTCACTTTATTATATACCTTTTAAAATCTCTTAAACCACTTTGACTACTTTGACCTTTTGGGGCTTCTAGATGACATATGAAGGTCCTCCAACTTCATAAGGCCATAACTCTCAAACCGTGAGGAGTTATGTGACATTCCACATACCACCAAAAATGGAATGACATGTACTATAAATATAGAATAGTATTACCTTAAAATCTAGAAAAAATCATACTATTATCCATCAAACAAACTTGGGTCCATTACCCAAACCTGGGTTCTCCAACTTCACATGGTTATAACTCTCTAATTGTGAGGAGTTATGTGATTTTCTACATACCACCGGAAATGGCATGAAAAGCACTATCCATATAGGATAGTTTCCCTGACAAATTCACTATCCTACATCTCATTATTCCACAATTAAGCATGGGTTCTCTTACTCCTCAAAGCATCTTCCCGTGAGGGCTTTCACCATAAGGGGACCACTTTGGAGTTCATCCATATTTACTTCTTATGAACCATGAAAAAACAATAATGAGTCATATTTACATCAAACAATCTTGAGTCCATTACCCAAACCTTTTTTCTATGGGGATTTCTTCAAGGGTTGACATCAATGACAACCAACCTTAATCAAGAAGATAAATATAATGCACTAAACTCATTAATCACCATTGTAGAGAAGTAACTAAAATCATCCTAGGTAAAGCTTGGAAATGAGTTTCATGAGGATGACCAAATTTCTTTTTCATCCAATGATCCAATTATACATAAGTTTTAGATCCTAATAATAAGCCTAGTGATGAAATCCTTGAAGACAATGTTGCATTTATTCACATAGAATATATCCATGGTGAAAATCATGGTGAAGATTCTATTGAAGATAATGTACTTTCTCTTGTTCAAACACATTGTGATGATACCACACCCTTGCATGAGGAGGATATCCAAGAATCCACTACACCCTACATCGGATTCAAGGGTTTGGTGATATATCCACCTTTTCAAATTTTTGAATTTGATGATGGATCCATTGATGATTTGAAGAGGATAGAGCTTGTAGAAAATCCCTTGGAGGAACATGAATTTGCAAGTACTTCCACTAAATCATGTAATGAATAACATGACAGCCAAAAGGATGATAATGTGAGCACTATTTTTGTGATTGTGATACATAGATGAGATATGGATCTCTTATATTCTCATGGAGATCCCATCTATGACATGGATGGTGAGAATTTTTTGGATCAAGACATGAATTTGAACCTTCCTTTTTCAATTAACCTTGAGAACTGCCTCATCGAGCATGACCAAGACATTGCATATCTTATTTCCTATGAACTTGGAGAGACAAAATATGCTAACATATATGATTCACATTCTATTATCAGTCAAGATTCATGTTTCCTCATTAATGGGGTATATTTCTTGTAACATAAGGGGAATTTTCATCACATTACACATGCAGGAATTTTCCAGCCATTGATATCTTCAACTCGTACTATATATATGCACAAAATTTTTGCAAAGGGATGTAATTTAACAATATTTTTGGGACAACAACATGAATTTTTTTTTATGTATTACAGAAATTTAGCATTCCAAATGACAACATCAAACCCTGGAGCATGAGCTCATTTGTTTTTCCAAATCTGATTTTAATGGCATGCATCATTAGATGGCAGTGAAAAGGGGCAGCAAACATTTTGTGGGTTTATCTCCAAGATTCTTTCTAAAACCTTTTTTCTAGACTCTATAACAAATGATTTGTATGGAAACAAAGGAGGAAAACTATTGAAGCTTATACATCAATGTTTGGAGAGGCATGTTTTAGTACATAGAGGTGATTCATGGCTAAATGATTGCCTACCCTGTTTATATGTTAAATATGATGACTATAACAACGTAATAGAATATTATATAGGTCAAGCATGTAGTAGCACACACCAATATTAGTGTGATCTTGGTATTTTCTTTTCTCTTGAAGAGCTCACCTCAATTTTCAACCATATAGTGACAAAGATTCCAGAAAATGATTGCATGAAGTTTGATGTAGCTTCGATTTAGTTTGTTTCCAAACACAAGGGTATATCTCTTGCTTTCAATGAGATGACATGATTTTTGCATTAGCTCTTCAACTTCACTTAGATTTTTCATCTTCTTATTATCGAGTATGGTAGGAAGACTACACTTGTTTTTCATAAGCAATAGATTTCATTTGTGCTCTCTTTGGCATTTTGTGCTCATGCACTTATTTGTAGTGCCCCTTAAGAATGGTTAGTTAGATGGACATTCTCAAGTTTTTTTAATGAATTGGGATTGAATAAATATTTTATTATGTGGAGGGGATGTGAACATTTTGATCCATTTCATCATGGGTAGCCAACTTGTTGATTCACCTTCCAAGTACAATAGGTATTCTAGAGTTCTCTCACACCCCACAAGGGAGTGCAATGCCCAGGTGTAGCTAGTTTCTACACCCTAAAAATGTGGATGTCATCCGAGAACAACAAAACATATTTAGACTTCAATGGAAGTTACAAGTTGTGGAGGCTATGCACTTTGTTCCATCTTTCCATAGCACCATTCATCGTCCAAGGTGTGGAGAAATATGGTTGGCTTGTTGGAGGATGTTCTAGAGGAAACTTTCACCAAGATATTCCATTTTGGTAGACTTGGAACATTTGAGGCATGGATACATGGATTTCATTACATTTTTGTTGCATCAATGATGAAGAGCCTTGTTCCAAAGATTGAAACCAAGGCCCAAAACCCATGGCTAAATGAAGCACTATGTAGAATATGAATGCCACACTTTGATAGGTGGCTAAAGCATGACATATGGTAAGAAAAAACCAAAAATACAAAAAAAATACCTACAATGGAGAAAGTTCAGAGTAAGGCATGTGAAAAAAAAGAGCTAATGGAGGAACATATTTCTTGAAATTGTGCCATGTGGCATTAGAAAGTATCTCTATGGTCAAACAAGGTCCATTGGAGACATAACACATGCTTCATTGAAATTGTGGTTACAAAAGAAGGAAACAAATGACCTTAATGGATGACTACTTAAGAAAAAAGAAGGTCAAATTCACTTGGAAGGACAAATTTTGATGTTATATTTGATGATGATGAGGTCATCCTAGTAGGAGGGGACCCAAATGAAAGAAAATTTAATTAATAGAAAAAAAATTAAGTTATTTTTAGGTTGTTCCTAACCTAAATTCACAATTAAACATTGTTTTAAGTTTGTATAGGTTCACCCTAACCCAATGAAAAATAGAGCATAAGTGCCACATCAAAGAAGAATTATAACATTTTATGTTGAGCACTCATTCAAAGAATGGAAGAGGGTGCACTAGGATTTATAGGAGCCTTGGAAGGTGCACTCTAGCATTAGGAACCTCCACATGGCACATTGAATATTGGTCAAACCCTAAAGGGGATTTATGGAGGAGTTCTCTAATTAGGGCATGTTCAAGGTAGAAGCCTATACATAGAAAATAATTTAAGTGGATAGAAGCATGGTTGGAATTGTGGGAATTCCCCTCCATGCTTAGTTGAAGATATTTTGGAAGGAAGGAGTGAAGGGGCACTTAGATGTCATTATCCAAATAATGAAATGGAAAAAATCCTCCAACCAACAACTGAACTATCTCAACCCAACACAACTGCTATGTAGAAATCCTTCACATCTAGGTTCATGTAGCAATCTCTCTGTCGTGTTGTTTTTGTCACCTAGCGTGTTAAAAATATGATACTATTAGGATTATGGTAAAATAATAGTCCATGTCAGAAAAAATCAATTATGAGTGTAGGGGTGTTCAAAGATTATAATATATGAGAATAAAGCTATGACGAATGGCCAATCTGGATATCGATCCTTATTTCCTAAATGAGCAATGCATTAATGAAGAGCTTTGTGTGCATTTAAAACTATAAAATTCCCACTCAATTATTTTTGGTCTTTCTCTTGGTTTTACTGTGTTGGCCTTTCGTCAAACAATTTTCCACTGAAATGTTTATAGAGGTTGTTATGAATTTACTCATTGTTGTGGCAATTTTATATGAATTCCTAAGTGTGGACTTTTGACAAACACTTGGAATGTAGGATATTTCACACTGTTTGACTGCCCAATTTGCAGTTATGGTATTTTAGATGGATTCTTGAAGTGTTTTAGATGGTTGGCATAGATTTCATGTTATCCCTCTGATAACATTATGACCAGGAAAACCCTAGGAACAAAAGTTCAAATTCGAATATGCCCTAACTCAAATCTACAAAATATCTAATTCAAACATGGTGCCCTAGATCAAATATATAGAATATATCATTCAAATGATGATGCACGTGTGCCCTAGAATTTTCAAAATGAAAATTTTGAAAAGGATAGAGTGAGGAAAATTTACCAAAATGGAAGTCATTGTCGGTCTAGTTCGCTTCTTTGTCACTCTTTGTCTCTGTGGCTCCTTGTTGGGGTCACCGCATCTCTTGTTGGGGTCTTTATCTGCCTTTGTGGATTGGGATGAATGCAAATGGGGAGAGTTTAGGAATGAATGAGAATGGGGATGAGTTTAGGGATGAATATGAATGGGGTCGGCCGAGTTCGAACGGGATGACTGCAAATGGGGTTAGGGGTCGAGTTTTGTTAGAATGTGCAATGTGAATGGGATTAGGTTGGCCAGGTTATGTTCGATTGTGCAATGCAAATGGTTTTAGGCCGGTCAAGTTTTGTTCGACTGTGCAATGTGAATGGGGTTAGGCCGGTCAGGTTTTGTTCGCATGTTACATACATATGTCATATATGTTACATATATAACATATATATGTTATATATATGTTACATATATAACATATATATGTTTACCATATATAAAATATTTTCATTTTATAAATATTTTTTATATTTTATATAATATATATATATATATATATATTTTTATTTTATAAATAATT
This sequence comes from Picea engelmannii, assembly GCA_009831015.1. Taxonomy (NCBI): domain Eukaryota; kingdom Viridiplantae; phylum Streptophyta; class Pinopsida; order Pinales; family Pinaceae; genus Picea; species Picea engelmannii. The sequence goes on from ML780590.1 coordinate 138,375, forward strand.
TTTATATTACATGTCATATTTTATATAATATTTTATATGTTATATGAATATATTATATAATATATATTTTTTGTTCATGATATCAACATGTTCCCTTGGTGCAAATCTTGGTGGTAATAGCAAATATTCAAATGAGAACTTTGAAGGGTGAAGTGGGGAAATGTTCCATGTGAACATCACTTGGACATGGACGGTTAGTCGATCCTAAGAGATGGGGAATCCTTGTAGCAAGGGTGTAGTCTACATGAACATCGAAAGATAATTGGTTTAATATTCCCGAACCGGGACATGGTGGTGGACGACAATGTTAGGAAATATGGAGATGTCATCAAGGGCCTGGGAAGAGTTATCTTTTCTTTTTAACGTATTTGACTCATAACCACTACAATTTTTAGAATCCCAAACCCCTAAACCTTTGAAAATTTGACCCTAATATTTAACCCTTATAACCCCAAACATGTATATTAACTATTACATCTATCCATTATTAGTACTAGTCTATCACCTATGTTAACCCTAATCACTTATAACCTCTATAATTTCTAAATTAGAAACCCCAAATAGCTAAAGCCTAACTTATTAACCCTAAGAACCTAATACCTATATCTCACAAACATTAATCCTTATAATACTCAAACCATATAACCACTTTACTCCATAACACTATAAACCTTATCATCCCTAACACCTAACCTTTAATTCTCGCCATACCTAACCCCTATAAACATTAACCACTAATCCCTATAAAGCAAAATTCTAAACCAATGTAACCTTTATCTGACTTGTGACTCCTAATGAGCTTAACTACCATAACCCCTAATACAACATCTCGACATGAAGAGCACTGAAAAAACATCAAAGCCTACCATAACATGGCCCTACAATATCGAGAATACAAATTTCATGGATATGTCAATTGACATAGGTGAAAAGGAAGATGTGTCTAGTGACACCAAAACAACAAGAGAATCATTAGTAGAGAATTGTAAATTTATTGTATTAAGAAAACAATTAAGTAGAATGTGTTTGTTGACACAAAGACAAAAGAATCTATGTCAACCAACACACACTAGAGAAATAAGGAACCAAACACAAAGAATGTTAATTTCCATAGAACATGGAAGGCATGATACAAATAAGAAAACTCTAGAATTCATGTTGACCTACACATAATTGAACAATGAGTTGATATATGTTAAAAGATATAAATAGGAATTCAACAAGGTGATCAATGAGAAACTTGGAAAGAATTAATTCTACATATTCAGAGGGCTATCATGACAATCAATTAGACTATTAATGACATCAATACCAAAAATTTATTGATACGATGAAACAAGGAGTATAGGTTACAAACATTATGATCTTAGACAAGGATGTAGAAAAAAAATACATATGGAAATAGGAGATCGCTCTCTAACCAATATGTTATTCGATGATGGTTCCATAGTAAACAAAATGATGAAGGATACATGGGGAAAGTTAGAGAAATCAAAATTGAGGCCACTAGAGTTGTTTGTTGACAATAAAAAAACATCAATCGCTTCGATAAGGTGATCAATGAACATTTCATATTGAATTCATTCAATAGATTCCAAGGATCACTGAAACATTATTAGTTGGACTATTAATGATTTCAATTCCATATGGAAATAGAAGATCTCACTCTACCCAATTTAATAATATTAGATGGTGATTATAGAATAATCATTATGATAGAGACAAAAATAATTAGAGAAACCAAAATTGTGACTACCATAGTTTTGATTAAGGATGATATATCCTACTAGAATATACCCTTTGGAATGTTAACAACATGAGTATGCATATATGGAAAGGTATTTATGATAGATTTCATAACAATTAAAACACATGGAAAATTAAGAACACGTGATGCCTTACTAGGAAGGTCACACCTAGAAGGAGAAATAGTCATTGATGATTAGTGAGCCAACACAATTGCATTAAAAAAAAGGAGAATATTGAATAATTATTGATTTAATAAGTTGCAATAGTGAATGAGGAGTTCGGTATTTCTAGTGAATCCTCTAGAAGCAGGCAAGATGAACTATATGAATGCAAAGGGAAATGGTAGTATAACTAGAGGATTGCTTAGAGGAAATAAATCATTTGATAGTGAATCATTGTAGAATTGGAAGATGGACAATGTAAGTTTTTTGTTGCTATAATATAGAATCAAAACTAATAACTAAACCCAAAGGGAAGAATCCACTCAAGTGAATGATGAGAAGGAAAATTACCCATCACACTTGACCAATGTTACCATTGGTAAATGTAAAATTCAATGAAGGTATCCCATGACCATACTAACTAAGTTGTACTTAAATATAAGGAACGTATACCCACTCAAAAAATTAATGTAGAAATGAATAATGAACCTCAACACATCATAATGGGAATTGAGTGGAGGACATAATTGCTAGCCAAGCAATTAACATATTTAAGAATAGAAAGAATTATTTGCATGGTCCTATAAATATGGAAGCTAACCGGTTGTTCAATAGGGGACTGGGGGAAGTTATCCACCCCAAAATATGAAAGCTAAGTCCAAGGCCCCGAGGGGAAAAAGGTTGAATTCTAATTTGGTGGGAATATTCCATTAGAAAAATCATTTCCTTTCTTAGATGTTATGGTAGATAGTTGATGACATTTAGAAGAATAAAATACAAGGAAATATTGGAAGAGCTCGAGGAAATTTCAAGATTGCCTCAACTTATCCTCTCAGTGAATAACAATTGACCAAAGAATGAAAAATACTAAAGGCTGATGAGACATATAAAGTAAGGGGGGGGAAATAAAAGTTGGGTTCCATTGGCTTAAGACATGTGAGAATCCTACTATGATATTTTTCAAAAATAGGACATCCAAGAAATTTGTGAAGCATATTAAGGCCCTCAAAATAAAAAACAAATATATGGTTGATGATCAATTTCTCACATGAGACTACTTTCCACTCTAGTCATTGAGGATTCCCTTTTGCACTAACCTTTTATGTGATGGTTATTGAAACCCTTAACTACCTCATCCAAAACAAATGTCTCGCTAGATTATCTGAGGCTTGCAAATGGGAAATTTGTATATGAATCCTTCCTTACTATCCTATAAGAGAAACATTCACTAGACAATAACATTGTTTTCTTGCAATGTTTTTACAAATCCTTTGGATCAAAATTTCCTTGGGCCAAGAATTAATGTTACCATCATAGTTAGTAGGAAACCCTAAGTTAACTAGTAGGACAGGGATGGACATACACATTGTTAAAATAATTTATGTGCTCATTTTCACCATAGGGTATTAATGTTACCATCATAGTTAGTAGGAAACCCTAAGTTGATTAGTAGGACAGGGATGGACATACATACTATTAAAATAATCTATGTGTCTTTGTGCCTATGGATGGTTTCCATGATGATATGATGATGGAATAAAGTGGGTGTGTAAGTGAAATTTGAGTCCATAAACCATCCCATATCATTAAGTCATTCGAATAGCCTATCCATGTCAAATTTCAATGCATACAGATACAATTTGAAAAAAAATCAACGTTGGCCCCATTCACATGTCATTATTGCCCGCCTCTAGTATTTTTCTGGTGTTGATTAAGAAATAAATGAAAAAGAGGGATTTTTAATCACAACTATGACATATATACATTGTATATACATTAATGTAGAACCTCAAAGAAAAATGAAGAAGGACTGATGAAAACTTAAAACTTGCGTCAACCAAATTGTGTACTTTGAAGGAAAATTAGGGTTTATGGTTTACATGATGAATTAATGATGATGGAAGAATGTGGGTGTGTGAGTGAAATTTGAGTCCAAAACCCCTCCCATATATTTAAGTCATGCAAATATTATATCCATGACAAATTTTAGTGCATACAGAAACTGTTTGAAAAAATTTCAACGTTGGCCCCATTCATACGTCACTATTGTCGGTGTCTAGTCCTAGTACAATTTTCATTCCTTGTTCCTTGTTATGTGTTCCTTGTTCCTCGTTTCTCGTTCCTTGACCATGGTGTAGTCCCCAAGATACATTAGTTTTGTACAAAATTACATACTAGTGTCATAAAATGTCCCACAGAAAGACCAAATTAAAATCTGCTACATAAGTCTTTTGTCTTTTTTCAAGGACTATGTAATGGATCTCAATTCTAAGAAGATTCAAATAGGACATAAGAACCTTAATTTATTTCCTTAACCATGGGTGACATAACACTATCATTCAATAGTAAAATTTTTATGTTTCATTGTTTGGCATCATGTGTACTGAGGGCTTGAGCCACCATATCCACAAAGGAAACATACCAAGAATATTTGTCTTATGAACAAGATATGGTACTATCCATTTTGAGGTTTTGCATAGAGATTTTTATTATATACTACACTACATCGAACCATAATATAATCCCTAAACTCCTTTAAAACCATGTAACACCATTCAAATTAGACACAATATTCTTGCGAGGAATTAGCTATACTATCAACGAACATTTTTTGTCAATAGTATAGCAAATTTGTTGCAAGATTATTTACATTCATCTCTCTTGCAAAGATATGAAATGATTCTTGGATTCATTTCATATTTGGTTTATCAACTTGAAATATCAATTTGATACTTTGCAAGCTATAAGTTGGACCTTCAGTCAAATACAAATATGAAACTTGGAATCATTAACATATCTACTAGAACATATGAAAAATAGGGTTTATGGTTTCCATGATGAATTGATGATGGAAGAAAGTGGGTGTGTCAGTCAAATTTGAGTCCAGAAACCCTCCCATATCGTTAAGTCATGTGAATAGTCTATCCAAGTCAAATTTCAATGCATACAAATATAGTTTGAAAACATTTCGACATTGGCCCCATTCACATGTCATTGTTTCCCGCCTCTAGTATCTTGATGGTGTTGATTAATCAATCAAAGAAATAGAGGGATTTTTCATCACAACAATGATGCAGATACATTGTATATACATTAATGTATAACCTGAAAGAAAAATGAATAAAGACCAACGAAATCCTAAAACTTGCATCAACCAAATTGGGTACTCTGAAAGAAAAGTAGGGTTTATGGTTTACATGATGAATTGATGATGGAATAAAGTGGGTGTGTCACTCAAATTTGAGTCCAAAAACCCTCCCATATTGTTAAGGCATGACAATATTCTATCCATGACAAATTTTCGTGCATACAGAAACTGTTTGAAAAAATTTCAACGTTGGCCCCATTCACAGGTCCCTGTTGTCGATGTCTAGTCCTCGTTCAATTTGTGTTCCTCGTTCATCATTCCTCGTTACTCATTCCTTGACCATGGTGTAGTCCCTGAGATACATTATTTTTGTACAAAATTACATAATAATGTCATAAAATTTCCCATAGAAAGAACAAATTAATGTCCGCTACATAAGTCTTTTGTCTTTTTTCAACGACTATGTAACGAATCTCAATTCTAAGAAGATTCAAATAGGTAACAATATTGATGTAATATTATATGATCATGATGTTATAAAAATGAAAGAGATTCTCTTGGTTTCAAGAATAATTTATCCTCTACTGAACAAGGCCAACCACGTGAAGGTGGAAGCTCACATGGCCCCTCCCCTCTGCTTCACATCACTCTCAATTGATCCCCAAAACCCAATCTATAAAATGTAATATAATCGAAAGAAACATACTATTAAGATTCATGCATAAAAACTACAAAAACAAAAATTAATGAAGGTACATGAATTTATGTGTTTCTAAATGATATTTTTAGTCTACCACGTACTTTAATATATTGACAACTATTTTCAGGTTTCAAATAATAATTAAACAACATGTAACCTAGGATATAAAAACATCGCATAAAACTTTAAAAAATGTAATTAACCCGTGACATTAAAAGTAAATTAATTTAAGAGAATAATTCATACAAATTAAAATATTATATAGTCATGTACCTAATTCAACCTCAAAATCTTTGTAATCATCCTTATTCTCTATCTTGATATTCTTCATCGAACTCGACATTTGTATCATCATTTGGTTTTGAAATGATGTTGAAAGGATTGATGATATCATCATCATCATCAATGTCATTTTCGATCATATTTTCATCGACATCATCATCAGGAATTGCAATATTGTCTCCTATGCCTAGATCATGATCTTCTTCAACTTATCATGATCTTCTTCGTCTTCTTCATCTGTTGACCCTCCATCATCTTCTGGATCTGTCTGATATTCTATCAAAACATCTTCTTGATCTTTAATATCATCTTCTTCCTGTAAATGAGTATAGTTAATTGGCCTTCCTCTTGGATCATATCTAACATCAAATGAGCAATCCCTTTCACCTGGAACATTTGAGTAAAAGACATGTTCACATTGTCTTGGAAAAACATAGCAATCATGTCCTCTTTCAAACATCGTTGTTTTAATCAATGGAAATCCGTTGGCATGTTGAATAATAGTTCTTTCATCGTCACGTTCATGCATTCATAACCTATACCATTTGACATCGAATAGTGCTAATTTGAAGGAATTAAGGTCACACTCAAGTATATCGTTTAAATACCCATAGTATCTATTTTCAGATTCTTGGGGATGTCTGTCACTCCTAGAGGAAACATTAGTAACCTGGAATACTGCAGTTATCCCACTATCATAAGTTTTCCTTGTTTCATCCAATTGTTTGATGTGAAATTTATGACCATTGCACCACATATCCTTGTGGTGTTTCAACTGCAATATGTCATATATGTAAAATATGCGTTATCAATTAATAGATTAACATATATTTATATAACTTTGAAAGTATCTGAAAAATACAGTACACATGTAGTCACATTAGTATAGTATAAAATAACTGAATAAAATGGGTGAAATTGCTTACCTTTCCATCTTTCAAACCATATGCTAGATCAATTTCCCTCTGCGTAACATTGGCATCTATGTTACGATGAGCTTCTCTAACCAATTCAGACAGTCGTTGCCATGATAACCTACCTCCATTATGTTTTTTACATCTTTCAATCCACACATTCATCCAATCAATATTGTTTGCAGTATATAAATGAAGTGCATCCCACTCTAGAGCAACTGAATCAAAAAAACATAATTCACTAATATTAAATATTAGTTATAACGTACAATATGCAAGTAATTATAAATATTTATAATTTATGAAATAAATTATATTAATATATTAATGAGTATGATCATATACACAAAAACGAAGCTTTATATGTATTATTAATATAAATTTTCACAATTATTAATATATTACCTCTCATTTTTTTCATTCTACCTTTCCCCAACAGATTCTCGTGATCTTCAATTTTTTTGATGGAGTTCACATCCCAAATGTGATCCACTGCATGCATAGTTGGTTGCTAATTTAGGAAGATACTAACTAATATACACCATGGGTTTATATACCATATATCCCTCCACCATAGAACCCTCAGGACGTGCTCTTTGTCTAACCAACGCCTTCAATGATTTCAAGTGCCTCTCCACCATCCACATTGACCTTGTGTGAACAGGTCCACAAATTTCAATCTCCTCAATTTGGTGTATGAGGTAGTGTTCTTGTGCATTGAAAAATGTAGGAGGTATATACTTCTGCATTTCACACATTAGACGAGGAATTTCTCTCTTCCAATACTTTATATCATCTTCATGGATTTGTTTCAATGACAACCATCTACATGAGATCGTGACAAAAGAAAATTACATGTTTCAACATAACATAATATAATATTGTTGGATTACTGAGAGGGGAGGTGAATCAGTAATAGCATAATTATAATCATTTTTCTTCAAATGTTATATCAATGTAGAATTATTATCCAATAATGAGAAGTAAGAAATAAACAATCACACACATACACAGTACACTAGTGTTTTACATGGAAACCCAAATCGGGAGAAAACCATAGAATGTTTTTTCTTATATGTCTTGAAAAATTGCATTCATTGGAAGTACCAACTTCCTTTGTTTTCCAGTTGCAACTGGAAGGAGGCTCCAACCCCCTAGTTTCTCAGGCTACAACCTAACGGAAGCTCCAACTCCCCAATTATCTAGCTACAACTAGAAGGAGGCTACAACCCCCAATGTTCTCTGGCTACAACTAGAAGGTGGCTACAACCACATGTCCTTGCCCCATCCTCCCACCCTGAAGTAGAAGTAGAATGATGGAACCACTGCCACACTATCACTGTGAGATATACCATTGTAAACCTGTACCAATAAATCTAAACCATGCATCAACCATGCATCAACCTGTATCTCAACCTGTAATCAACCTGTACCATAAACAAGTGCATCAACCATGCACCAACCTGTAATCAACCTGTACCATAAACAAGTGCATCAACCATGCACCAACCTATAATCAACCTGTACCATAAACAAGTGCATCCAACCATGTACCAAGTATGTTCCAATCATGTGTGAACTACTCATAAACTATGAATCATCAATATGTACCAACATCATCAACTATAAACCTCATGTATGTGCCAACTCATCAACTACTTGTCTCAACCATGTACTCAACATGTACCTCAACCAAAATCCCTCATCAATTTCATCATCCAAATATGATTTGTAGCTTTGTAATAGACTAGGTGTATATGATCACATTCCTTTAAACCTTCCTTAACTTTAACAACAAGAGACTAGAATTTTCATCAAACTTTTCTTTAGTCTCACATGCCTAGTTTTGGATTAGTCAACAACCCTAACTTGAAGTAATCATAACTTTGTACCTATAATGTATAAAGATATGAAACTGATACACAATGTTCTCCAGTGTGTTTTGTGAAATTCCTCCAATTGTCACTACTTGGAACCTCTCATAAAAGGAGTTATAGAAAAAATGGCATACCTTGTTGAATTTTGGCTTATTCTAGAGAGTGACCTTGTAGAGAATGTCCCCTAGAGAGCGACCTTGTAGCGACCTACTAGAGATCATTCCCCTCTCAAATTTTTTTATGAATTGATCTGAAATTGTTACAAAGAATACTACAGAATGTCCCCTAACCAAAAACATTGGTCTCACCGAAGGTGGATCTTTTATGAAGAAGTTGAGACGTTTTTACCCGAAACACCTGATTTTGATTAGTTTAAGGACTGGCCACAAACCCTATTTTCCATGGAGTGTAACTCCCAAAATACAATGACCCACAAGATGAATTGTTTACCACAGATACTTGGATATGTTTTCTCACTTGCATAGCGATTTCAAGGTCTGAATCATTATAGAAAACAAGTTATAGCGAAAATGGTGAGATGACCTGTAAATAACATACCTTAGAAAGCACCATCAAAATAATTTATCCTTCCTTGCATTTCAGCCTTCTTTTCTTCACCTTCACTCAGAATTCCAGTTTAGATATCCTTGGTTACCTCAAGCACATATATATATTCAATATTCTCAAGTTGTTTTCAAATGAGAGATCCTTGCCTCTTATTTATACTCTCCAAGTAGCTTCCTTAAAAACATCTTCTAGGTCACTTGGCCCACTTTCCTTATTTTAGGGTTGGGTCCACATCTAATTTCTCCATTAAATTTATTATTGAAATAATTTATTTTGTATTCACTTTGAGTTATAACACACTCATCACTTCACTTTATTATTTACCTTTTAAAATCTCTTAAACCACTTTGATTACTTTGACCTTTGGGGGCTTCTAGATGACATATGAGGGTCCTCCAACTTCGTAAGGCCATAACTCTAAAACCGTGAGGAGTTATGTGACGTTATACATACCACCATAAATGGAATGACATGTACTATCCATATAGAATAGTATTATATGAAAATATATCATAACTCATACCGTTACCCATCAAACAAAATTGGGTCCATTACTGAAACCTGGGGTCTCCAACTTCTCATGGCCATAACTCTCTAACTGTGAGGAATTATGTGATGTTCCACATACCACCAGAAATGACATGAAAAACACTATCCATATAGGATAATTTACTTGAAAAATTCACTTTCCTTCATCTCATTATTCCACAATTAAGCATGGGTTCTCTTGCTCCACAAAGCGTCTTCCCATAAGGGCTTTCACCATAAGGGGACCACTTTGGAGTTCATCCATATTTACTTCTTATAAACAATGACAAAACAATAATGATTCATATTTACATCAAAAAATATTGGGTCCATTACCCAAACCTTTGTGCTACGGGTCTTTCTTCAAGGGTTGACATCAATGACAACCAACCTTAATCAACAATCTCCCCCTTTGGAATTGATGGCAACACTCTGATGCAACACTGAAATCATATCACTCATGCTCCCCCTATAACCATGCCTCTATCCTTTGCATCTAATAAATCTTCTCCTCTTGGAGCCATGCCTCTATCCTCTACATCTGATAAATCTCTCCCCTTTTGTCATCAATGGAAAATGTATCTTTCCATCCAGGGCTGCTCCTCCTGACAGACTGTCCTCTTATGGTGCTTCCTCGTGTACATCTAAGACATATAAGATAAGAATTCAAAAAACATTCATTTTTGGAGTAGAAATAACTCCAAATATTTGGTGAAGATATTCAAAGGCTTCCCGTGGAAGTGGTTTTGTAAAGATGTTTGCCACTTTTTCTTTTGTGCCCACATACTCAACTATGATGTTCTTTTCTGCAACCTGTTCCCGTAGAAAGTGATACTTGATTGGAATGTGATTAGTCTTGGAGTGCATCACTGGGTTTTTTGAGATATTGATGACACTTGTAATATCACAATATATTGGAATGGTCTCATCATACTCAACCTATATATCTGTCAAAGTTTGTTTCATCCAAAGAACATGTGTACAACATGTTGTTGCTGCAATATACTCTACCTCGGCTGTAGATAGAGATATCGATGATTGTTTCTTGCTTAGCCATGATACCAAACACTCACCTAAGTAGAATGTCGCTCCACTGGTGCTTCGTCAGTCATCAATACAACCTGTCCAATCTGCATCTGTGTAGGCAATAAGTGATAGATCTTTTCCTTTTGGATACCATAATCCAAACTCTTTTGTTCCTTTGAGATATTTGAAGATCCTCTTTACTACTAATACATGTGATTCCTTTGGTGCTACTTGAAATAATGCCACCTGTCCAACTGTCTGCATTACATCTAGTCTGGATGTTGTCACATATAGTAGGCTACCAATCATTGACCTATATTGCCTCTGATCTGTAGACATTGAATCATCATCTTTTCTCAACTTACAACTGGTTTGCATGGGAGTGATAACTTGTTTGCAATATTCCATTCCGAACCTCTTTAGCATTTCTCTGATATACTTGGTTTGAGAAATAAAATTCGTTGGTTTCTTTGACGTATCTGAAGTCCTAGAAAGAAGGATATTTCTCCAGGTAACGACATTTCAAATTCACTATGCATGTCTTTTGCAAATTTATGGCTTAATTTGTCATCATCACTACCAAAAATAATATCATCAACATAAACTTAAATTAATAAAATATTACCTTGACTTACCTTGATGTAGAGTTTGTTGTCTGCACTTCCTTTTCTGAACCCTCCCTACTGCAGATACTTATCCAATCTGGAGTACCATGCTCTAGGAGCCTATTTTAGACCATACAAGGCCTTCTTTAATTTACACACATAGTCTGTGTTCTCTGACAACTGAAATCCTTCTGGTTGTTCAATGTAGACTTCTTCTTCAAGTTCCCCATTCAGAAAATATGATTTCACTTCCATCTGATATACTTTAACATTTTTGGAGCATGCATAAGATAAAAGAAAATGGATTGCTTCCATTCTGGCAACTGGGGCAAATGTCTCTTCAAAGTCGATTCCTTCAATCTATGCATATCCTTTACATGCCAATCTAGATTTGTTCCTTGTAACCTGTCCATCTTCATTCAATTTATTCCTGAAAACCTATTTTGTGTCGATCAAATTCTTATTCTTTGGTCTTGGAACCAATTCCCAAGTGCCATTTTTCTCTATTTGATCCAATTCTTCATCCATGGCCTTATTCCAAAATTCATCCTTGTTGGCTTCTTCAAAACATTTTGGTTCAATTGTAGATAAGAGTGCTAGGTGTGTTTGTTCTGGTGAATGGATTTTTCTTCTAGTCTCAACTCCTGCATCTTTGTTTCCAATAATCTGATCTGAAGGATGATTCTTTTGTACTTGTTTCCTAGGTGTCTTTGGAGATACTTGTTGAACTTTCTCTTCTACTTTTGTCAGGTTCTCTTCATCTCCATGTTCCTCTTCTTCTTATTTTTCATCTTCTTCTTCAAAAATTTGTTCCATTGATTTGTTTTCTTCTTTCTTTGATTCTGGTTTGCCTGTTTTATCAATTGTTACGTTGATGCTTTCCACAAATTTGTTTAATCTTAGATTGTAACACTTGTATGATTTCCTTGTGCTTGAGTAACCAACAAGTATTCCTTTGTCCACAAGAGATTCAAACTTTCCCATTCTTCCATCTTCTCTTTTGATGTAGCATTTTCTTCCAAAAACTTTGAAGTGCTTCACATTTGTTGGTCTTCATTTCCATAGCTCATAGGGAGTTTTATTAGTGTTGTTTATGAGCATTACTCTGTTTTGAATGTGAACTATTGTATGCATTGTTTGTGTCCAAAAAATATCTGTCAACTTTGAATCCATTATCATTGTTTGAGCCATTTCTTGTACTATCCTGTTCTTTCTTTCTTTCAACAACTCCATTCTGTTGAGGTGTCCTAGCAACAGAGAATTATCCTTTTATTCAATGATTGATGCAGTAGTCCATAAATTCCTTTGAGGTGAATTCTCCTCCATTATCCAATATTAAGCATTTGATTCTTGAATCCATCTCATTTTCAACCATTTCCTTGTAGATCTTGAAATTTTCAAAAGATTATGATTTGTTCTTGAGAAAGAAAACTGCAATCATTCTTGTATAATCATCAACTAATAACATAAAGTATCTCTTACCTTTTAATCCTTTTGTTGTAGTTGTTCCAACTAGATCAGTATGCACAATTTACAGTGGTTTTGTTGTTGAATATTCCTTTGATTTGAACCTGGTCTTTGTTTACTTTCCTTGTTGGCAATGCTTACATAAAGTGTTGGTTGGTTTCGTGATCTGGGGCATTTCTCTGATTGGTTCTCTTTTGTTGACTTTGACAAGGTTATCAAAATGCATGTGACCCATTCTTCTATGTCATAGCCAACTTTCGTCTTCCTTTCCCAGACAACACTTTTGATTTCCAATTTCGTTTAACAGATATATGTTGCTTGAAGTTCTTGCAGCTGTAGCGACCAATTTCCCTGAACCTTCTTTTCTAATCTCACACTTTTGTGAATCGAAAGTAACTTTATGACCTTGGTCACACATTTGAATCACACTTAAAAGATTATGTTTCATATCTTCTACTAGTAGAACATTTTCTACCTTTTCATTCTTGTTCCCAATTCAGACTATGTCTTTTCCAATGATTTTGGATGAATCATCATTTCCAAAGGAGACTGATCCATCTCTTTCCTTTCGTAATGTAAGAAACTTGTCTCTATCATCTGTCATGTGTTTTGAACATACACTGTCAACATACTAACCATGTTTCTTCTATTTATCTTGTAGAGCGATTGTGCATTCTTCATTGCTATACCGATCTTGCTTTCTTCTCCATGTCATTTTCTAAGGTTCTTGTTTGTGACTCTGTTGAGGTTCTTTAGGAGGGACTGTCATTATGCAATTTTTGGCCATGTGTCCAAAATTGTTACATTTGTAACATTCCACTTTAGTACTCAAAGATTCAAACCTGTTGTAACTTCTTCTCTGTGTTTCACTAGGTCTTCTTGAATAACCCCTTTGTGTATGGCTCTCAAAGTAGTTATTGTTCCTGTTGTTAGCTCTGCAATTTACAACTTTATGTCCAAAATTATTCCATGCATAACATAAACCAAAAAATATAGTTTGATACTTGGTAGTTGAAGATCTTATGAAAGGAGGTGCTCTTATGAATACTTTTTCTTCTTGAGGCCTTTCTATCTGTTGTTGATTCTGAAATCTAAATCTTCTCGGTGGAGGAGTGTCCCTGTAATCTTCCGTGTATATCTTTTTATCCCCTTTGATTGTTTCTGCATAAATTTTTGGATTTGTTTCTTTCTCTTTTGTTTTGGAGCTTGATCCATTTTCTGTCTGATTGTATCCAAGTCCAGACTTGTCAAGATAAGATTTTTGACTGCCGATAATGTCATCCAGAACTTTTGAGCTATTCTGCATATTTTTATTTTGAATATCCTTTCTTAGTTTGACAATCTCTGCTTCTAGGTTTCCAATGATCATGTCCTTTCCTTCTAGTTGTTCTTTGAGTGATTCTTCAATTATTTTATCTTATTCTATTTGCACCTTCAATTTTGTGATCATTTGTTCTAGTTCTTGAGTGTCTTTTTTCTTATCTAGTTCTGCTTGTAGTTTCTTGATTTTCGTCTTTTCTCTTCTAATAACTTCTATGGCACTCATTAATTCCTCTCTGAAGTCAACTTTTTCCTCTTCAATTTCTTCTTCATATGATTCTTCATATTCTTCTTCATATTCTTCTTCAGAGTCTTCTTTATCAGAGTCTTCTACTGCCATGAATAGAACTCTCCCTGTTTCACTTTCACTGACTTCATCTTCATCTGATGATGAGATGTCTTCTTTGGTGCAAAATTTTTTCTTGAAAACTTTCTTTGTAGTTCTTTTACCTTTATATGTTTGTCTACCTTTTGAGTAACCTTCATCATTTCTCTTTTTCTTATGAGGACATTTGTTAGCAAAATGACCAATACCATCACAATTAAAACAAATTAAAGGAAGCTTACCTCTATACCTTCCATTGGTTCCCTTGTTCAGTCTTTTGATGAAGTTGGTCACTTCTTCATCATATTTCGAGACATCATTTCTACTTCTATATTCTTCTTGTTCCTTTTTCTTTTTCTTTGATATTTTGGATGCTTTGAAAGATGCTTCTTTTACATATGGATTTTCATGTTCAGTTCTCATCTCATATGCTGTGAAGATTCCATGCAGTTCGTCCATGATTATTGAGTTTAGATCTGGTCTTTCTTGTAGTGTTGATATCTTAGGGTTGAATCTCATAGGAAGAGATCTTAATACCTTTTGAACAATTATATATTCTTTGATTTCTTCTCCCAATCCTATGATTCCATTCACTATTTCATTGACTCGTAAGAAGTAGGCTACGATATGTTCATATTCCTTCATTTTTAGTCGTTCAAACTGACCTCTATAAGTTTGAAGATTTGCTTCTTTGAATTTTGAATCTCCTTCATAAATATTTTGAACCTTGTCCCAAATCTCTTTAGCAGATTTAAAATGTGCAACTTTGGTGAATATCATATCATTGAGGCCATTCAAAGGTGCATTTATGGCTTTGGAATTATTCTCACTAAGTTTCACTTCTTTGTCATTTATTGGTGGAACTGTTGGTGCTATGTATCCACCTACAATTGATTTCCAAACTTGAAATCATTGTGCCTGTATATATGTCTTCATCCTTATGCTCCAAAAAGCATACTTCTATCCATCAAACTATGGTCTTCCATTTTTATACAAGTTGGTACTCTCCATGATCTACCTTTTAGTGGTTAAACTGATTTCTGAAGGAACCTGCTCTAATACCAATTGTTGGATTACTGAGAGGGGGGGTGAATAAATAATAGTGTAATTATAATCATTTTTCTTCAAATGTTATATCAATGTAGAATTATTATCCAATAATGAGCAGTAACAAATAAAAAAACACACACATACATAGTACACCAATGTTTTACGTGGAAACCCAAATCGGGATAAAAACATGAAATGTTTTTCCTTATGTCTTGAAGAATTACATTCATTGGAAGCACCAACTTCCTTTGTTTTCTAGCTGCAACTGGAAGGAGGCTCCAAACCCCTAGTGTCTCAAGCTACAACCTGAGGGAAGCTCCAACTCCCCAATTCTCTAGCTACAACTAGAAGGAGGCTATAATCCCCAATGTTATCCGGCTACAACTGAAATGTGGCTATAACCACCTATCCTTGACCCGTCCTGCCACCCTAAAGTAGAAGTAGAATGATGGAACCACTGTCACACTATCACTATGAGATATACCATTGTAAACCTATACCAATAAATATGAACCATGCATCAACTTGTACCTCAACCTGTAATCAACATGTACCATAAACAAGTGCATCAACCATGCACCAACCTGTAATCAACCTATACCATAAACAAGTGCATCAACCATGCACCAACCTGTAATCAATCTGTACCATAAAAAAGTGCATCCAACCATGTACCAAGTATGTTCCAATCATGTGTCAACTACTCATCAACTACGACTCATCAATATGTACCAACATCATCAACTATACACCTCATGTATGTGCCAACTCATCAACTACTTGTCTCAACCATGTACTCAACATGTACTTCAAATAAAATCCCTCATCAATTTCATCATCCAAATCTGATTTGTATATCTGTAATAGACCTGGTGTATATGATCACATTCCTCCAAACCTTCCTTAACTTTAACACCAAGAGACTAGCATTTTCATCAAACGTTTCTTTAGTCTCACATGCCTAGTTTTGGATTAATCAACAACCCTAACTTGAAGTAATCATAACTTTGTACCTGTAATTCATAAAGATCTGAAACTGATACACAATGTTATTCAGTGTGTTTTTTTCAATTCATTGAAGTTTCACTACTTGGAACCTCTCAGAAAATGAGTTATAGTAAAAATGGCATACCTTGTTGAATTCTGGATTATTCTAGAGAGCGACCTTGTAGAAAATGCCCCACACAACATATTTGATGAACTTATATAAAACTATTACACAACATACTAAATACTATCCTCTAACCAAAACATTTGGTCTCACTAAATTTGGATCTGTTATGAAGAAGTTATGACGTTTTTACCTGAAACACCTGATTTTGACTAGTTTCAAGACTAGCCACAAACCCTATTTTCCACGGAGTGTAACTCCCAAAATACAACAACCCATGAGATGAATTGTTTACCAAGGATACCTGGATATGTTTTCTCACTTTCATAGCAATTTCATGGTCTGAATCATTATATAAAAAAAATTATAGCGAAAATGGTGAGATAACCTGTAAATAACATACCTTAGAAAGCACCATCAAAATAATTTATCCTTCCTTGCATTTCGGCCTTCTTTTCTTCACCTTCACTTAGAAGTCTGGTTTAGATATCCTTGGTTACCTTAGACACATATAGATATTCAATATGATAAAGTGTGTTTCAAATGAGAGAGCCTTGCCTCTTATTTATACTCTCCAAGTAGCTTCCTTAAAAACATCTTCTAGGTCACTTGGCCCACTTTCTTTATTTTAGGGTTGGGTCCATTTCTAATTTCTCCATTAAATTTATTATTGAAATAATTTATTTTGTATTCACTTTGAATTATAATACACTCATCACTTCACTTTATTATTTACCTTTTAAAATCTCTTAAACCACTTTGATTACTTTGACCTTTTGGGGCTTCTAGATGACATATGAGGGTCCTCCAACTTCGTAAGGCCATAACTCTCAAACCGTGAGGAGTTATGTGACGTTCTACATACCAACAGAACTGGCATGGCATGTACTATCCATATAGAATAGTATTATCTGAAAATATATCATAACTCATACCGTTACCCATCAATTAAACTTGGGTCCATTACCCAAACCTGGGGTCTCCAACTTCTCATGGCCATAACTCTCTAACCATGAGGAATTATGTGACATTCCACATACCATCAGAAATGACATGACAAGCACTATCCATCTAGTATATTTTCCCTAACAAATTAACTTTCCTTCATCTCATTAGTCCACAATTAAGCATGGGTTATCTTACTCCACAAAGCGTCTTCCCGTGAGGGCTTTCACCATAAGGGAACCACTTTGGAGTTCATCCATATTTACTTCTTATCAACAATGAGAAAAAAATAATGAGTCATATTTACATCAAACAATATTGGATCCATTACCCAAACATTTGTGCTATGGGTCTTCTTCAAGGGTTGACATCAATGACAACCAACCTTAATCAACAAATATATTACATTACATTACAAGTAAAACACATGTCATTAAGTACAACAATAATTTGAAAGAACATTTTGCATATAAATCACAACTACATCTTACCTCATGTATTTTCCAAGATCATATATAACTTGTTTGACGTTGTTGTCAAAGTCATTTGGGAGAGATAGCGGTAGAACATACTCTAACAACAAAATGAATCGTTATTTGTTTCGACCAAAGTAGACAAGAAAAAATAAAAAAAATAAAAGATCTATAAGGCCAATATATATAAATATGTATACCAAAATTATTACCTTAATGAAGGTATCCCAATCATGTGTTTTTACCCGACCAAATTCACCTTTCTTCGTTAAGATATTTTTTATGTTTGAAGCAAAACCCGTGGGAAATTTAATTCTTTGAATGACCTCTTTTATATCATTTCTTTGTTGCTCTGTTAATAACCATGGAAGGTTATTTTAGTCTAGTACTCCATCATATCTATTTGAATATTGGATCACTCTTCGCATTGCATGATTGGCTTCCCTAATGTCAATACAAATTTTGACAATTTTTTCTTTGTCCCTCCTACCATCTATGATTCGCCATAACGTTTCAGTCACATTCTTTCTAATATGCATTGTATCAAACAAATGATCTATTTTTAGCTCCTCATAGTAGGGAAACCTCATGAATTGAGCGGTATAAGATTTCATTCCTCGTGGAATCCCATTATTAATACCTTCATGATGATTGCCGCCTTCATGAAGCATAAAATAAATCACAAAAATAATTATCAAATACGATAAAATAAATTCAATGATTAAAATAAACATTCAAAACATTACATGATCTACAATACATTATGAAATTGAGTACCTTGACGATTTATATTATATTCCAACCTCCATAGGTGAGGTGTCATTCTTCGTGGTTTTAAACCAGTCTCTTCTTTCCCATTGAAAAGATGTTTTTCAGTGGTACGATACATATGGTTCTTAGGAAGAAGGTGCCTATACTCATAAAACACCATCTTTCCTAAAAAATTTGAATGAAAATACTTCATCTTAGGGCCACAAAATGGACATGCAAATTTACCCTTTGTTTGAAGACCTGCAAACAATGGATTAATGTCAATTATACGATGAGATTATATAAAAAGTAAACATACACCATGATAACATTAAAATATTATATAGTATTAAAGAGAAATATTAGAATGCTTATACGTACAACAAAAATGTGTTAGTCCAGGGGCATCATGAATTGTCCATAAAAGTATTCCACGGAATTTAAATTTCTTCTCCCTGATTGGTTTACATATGTCATACATTTTGATTCTAGCCCATAACTTTAGTAGATCGTCGATGAGAGGCTCGATATATACATTCATATCTTTAACCTGGTACTTACCTAATTGTTTGAAATTACACATAATTACTAAAGGAATGATATCATGTAATATATATAATTAAATAAATAAACAAAAGATATTATGCAAAAATTGAAACAAATGAAAATGTTAAATTCAAAAAATTAATGTAAACAAATACCTGGAACAATCATTGTCAACATTATGTGCTCCCTCTTTATTGACATCCAAGGAGGAATGTTATTGTTGATAACAAAAATAGGCCACACTGAGTAAATAGGCATAATCTCTCTGAATGGATTAACATCGTTAGCTTCCAATGAAGCCTAACATTACGAGGTTCATCTTTGAAATCTGCCCATATTTCCTCAATTTCCCTAAATGCAGAACCATTGGCAGGCATTCGAAGAACACCATCTCCAATTTTGTTGCGTGCATGGTAATCCATAAATTTTTCTATGCTTTCACACCTGATTGATCGCTGCAAACGTGCAATTATGGGAATATGACGAAGAACCTTTCAAGGAACCCTTTTTGTTACTTGATTGGTTCGATATCTATTGATAAGACATTGTGGACATTCTATTTTCGAAGCATGTTGTCCATAATATATAATATGGTCATTAAGACATGCATCTATAATTTGATAATCCATTCCAATGTCTTTCATAATGGCATGCAAACCTCGATATGTGCGAGGTAAAATATTTGACAATGGTAACAAAAATTCACATGACAATCTACAACATAACAAACAACTAGTTAATGTAAAAATATTAATTGTAAAAATTGCATTCTTATTTTACACATTAATTAACACTAAAAAAAATTAGAAAAAAATCAACATTTATGTATAATATGAGATGAAACATATTACATACCTTAGTATCTGTGTCATACAAGTGTTTGACAAATTATTCATAACCTTTAAGTTCACTAACAACAATATAGCGGAGAGAATATTTGCTCTTGATCCTTCATGAAGTTGTTTATTTGCATTTTCTAATAGAGGTTCATTATAAATACCAACATTTTCCCCATCCTCATCCGGCTATGAAAACAAATCTTGGATCATTTGATTTGTCCCATCATATTCTTCCATGGGATCATTAACTTGATTTGTCCCATCATCTTCTTCCATGAGATCCTCATTTGCTTGGTCATGATGATGTTCCTCAGCTTGTACAACATCATTTTTACTAACACTTGGTGCAATATTCTGCGGAAAGTTAGAGGGAAACTCTAACTTTATAATTACAAACAATCATGCAAAATTAGTGTATACTATAGAAAACATTCAAACAATATATATACATATATATAATTTTATATAAAATTGACAAAATAAAAAAAGATAATGAATATATAGCTAATTACCATGAGACAATATTCATTCGATCCGCCATCAATGTGACCATATTTCCTACAATGTTTTGTAGCTATTCCTATTAAAATTCTTACAGGACGTCTGAGGCAACATTTTTTACAAGGGAAATAACATCTACCATCACCCTTTTCACCCACTTTAATTTTTTCCCCACCTCTAACAACATTCTGCGACATTCTTCCACACAAAAATACCCTTTCGGAACTGTCATTGTTATAGCAAGATTGTCGCAACATCTTTAAATCGTCAAATATTTATAGCCTAATTTTAGGTCATTATCGTCGCAATTGCAAAAAACGTGACCTACAAATATTTATTCTTTTTCCCTATTTTTTAGGTCATTTTCAATGTTCAGTTTTAAGGTTAGGTAAGTCATCACTCTTGCGATGGAAAAAATACAGTCATCTCTCTTGTGAGGAACAATGACCATAATAATTTAGTCAAACTAAAGTCGTCGAGATAGCGATGAATAAAGGATGGATTTATAAAAAATGAACTTTTTCTCTTGCATGTTGCAACGAAAGAGTACTTTCGTTGCAAATTTTTCAATATGTAGTAGTGTCAGTAACAACATTTCCCATAGCAACATCTCTAGCAATGGGAGGCAATAATGACTTTGTAAACCAATCTGCGAGGAGTTGGTCCAGAATTAGATCTTTAATCAACCATCTTCGCCATATCCACTCATGAATATGATCAGATATGTGGGTGGAAGCGGATTGCCAAAGTGAGGTCAAAATATTTGTACTAGTCTCATACCATATAGGAAACTGAAAAATGAATCAGAAAGGCCATGGTAAGAGAATTAAAGTCGATAAAGGAGTTAAGAGACAACTCAATATACCATTTCATTGTTGCACCTATAAGTGTTCTCTGAAAAAGTATCAGATGAATGGAATCGTCCATTAAAGAGTTGGAAGAAAACCATAAATGGAAAGTCATAACATGATTGTTAGGATATTCCCTATGTTTTTCGTTGAATTTCGGGATGTCAGACAATAATTTGACAGGGATGGCTAGCCAAAATGGGGCATGCTAAATAGGATTGTTTGTCAAATGAAACAGATCTGGCAGATATAACGTAGCCAATAATGGAAGTTTTCAGTTAGGGTGTGGATATTGGTGGTAACCATATGGCATGGAAACAACAGTCAAACCAAATCCATATTGCAACGAGATTACAAAACTAGATGGTCCTCCCATATATGGTGGATTCTCAAGTTTTCCACCCATGTAAGGTGGTTTTCCTAGTTTTCCACCCATTTACTTTGATGGACCTTATACATATTGATATTGTCATGATGATCCCCCCATCTATTTTGATTGATGGGGTTGTTGCATCAGAATAATGGGATTTATAGATTGATAGGGAAAAGTTCCTTTCGGAGGAATGCCCACCGAATTGGGTTGACCCTACAAAGGGTTATTAACTCCAGGAAATGGTTGTCCAGAATACATTCCAGTGGTACCAGGGATACAAGTACTTGTGGGAGTGACTTTCCCCTAGGATTGTTGATGTTTCAACTGTGTAGGTTTCCCCCCAGTAAAACGTTTCCCTGTAGTTGAAGGTCGCCCCCTAGCTAAAGGTTGTCCTCCCATTGAAAAGTGACCTCCAATGTAGGGTGTACTAATCTCCGATGTGTGAGATGGAGGTTGAGTAGCTTGTGTAACCATGGTTTTGTTAACTATTTGACTTCTATCCATTTGATCGATGGAACGACCAAGTAAGGAACTTAGTCTGTGCATGTGTGGAAATAATGAAGTAGGAATGTTACCCGACCCATGTACGAAAGGAGATGTTTGTGTAAGTGGTTCGGTCGGGGTTATCTGGGTCATTGATGTTTTTGGTAAAGATGAAGCACCAACAATATTAACTACATGAGTTGTGGAAAAATATAAGTTCTCAAGTCCTTTAGAAAAATCAAAAGTTGACAGGTTCACACCAAACGATTGTGTAGTGGTGGAATCAGGTGGTAATATTTAACAAGAATAGGCATCAAAATATATCGTAGATGGTGGATCAATGAGTGTTAGGCCAAGTGGATTAGAAAAAAGAGGATTCTCATAAGATGTAAGGATTTATATGAAGGTTGTGACCAATTATTCAACGTGTTGGCCACTTTTAGGAGTGACGTTCCCAGTCTCATAAGTTTGATCTTCAATTATTCCTTAGTAATAAACAATGTGTTGAGGTTCTTGAATGTTAGGCTCCATACCTTGTATATTATGAAATATCGGATCCCAAGGCCGACTATGAAATTTAAAGAAAAACACTCCTAAAAAAAATAAAATAAATTAACCAAGCAACAATAGGCTCAAGGATCTTCCGAATATGGTATATCGAACTTCCAACAAAGAAATGAGAAGCATTTACCCTGAAATCCATGTAACAAACCTTATCGGTGCAAGTAACCATCACTTTCGCGGGGTCACACTCCAAGGGTACTGAGAGTGTGATACAATGTCTGCCCTAGGTACTGTGGGATTCCCCCACTAGTCACCTTTGTAGATACCTAGGAAAGGTCACTAAGGTTACCAACTCATAGTCAACCTCCAGGCAGGTACAGTCAACAGTCGAGACTAAACATATGGGAAGGATATCAAAGTTTGAAATTATTCCAAAGAACTGAGGAAAAGTAGACCAGTAGACTCCAAAGGACCCCAAATGGATTCATATTTCATGAAGTACTGAGACCAAATGAGTAAGTGACACTTTAGGAAGAACCCCCTGTATACGCTCTTTCCACTACGATTGGTCAAGCTTTGCAGGGGCAATCTTTTTTTCTCTTCTGCATGCGACATTGTGTTTATCCCCTGCGTGATAGGGGGTTCCTGACTATGCTTATACAAAAGTTGGATTTGTTCACTCTTTAGTGCTCTACAGTATATTTAGTAGTGTTGGACAATTTACTCATTTTTCCTAGTCCAAAGACCCTAATCATGTGTTATTGTTTGTGTGCTAAAAACAAAAAATGTTCTAGTTGATTTTATTAGCACGTGGTTGATTTTAATGGATTTTACTCAATAGGTTCACAGAGATGAAACTAATGATGTGAGAGAGACTCGACTCCAATAGAATGAAAAATAATGAGATGCAATTCATTCTCTTTGATGAATTCTATGTATGGGAGGGAGAAGATTTATATTCTTCTTAACATAAGAAATAAGTCAAAACTATGCAACTTTCAATTTATGGGATCAAGATGATGCCAAAATTCCAAGAAAATGTTTCTGAAAACTGAAATGCACATGCAAAACTAGCCCTTTTTCCAAACATATACCAAAACAAATTCCTAAAGAATGCAAATTTTCTTTGTTTGATTATGTATGCAAGGAGATATACAAATTGTTTCAGTTCCTAACTTTCAAATGGAATGAAATATATCTATGTTTGAAACAAAGAAATATGAGGAAAAAAATAAATCAAACAAAGTGCACTAAAAAATGATTAGAACTGAAAGAAAACAAGTGTGAGATAACTTGTTCGATCAAGGACTCAAATATGCAGAGAAACAAGACAAACACTCATGAAAATCCTCAAGAAATGAGCACCAAGAAACAATATTCAAGGTTGGTTTTTGGAAAACAAGAGAGTCCTAATCATCCAAAAAAGTGATATGTTTCAAATGAAGACAAAGGGGTTAAAAAACTGTAAGGTAGCTAGAGAGGTAGTGGGGGGGGGGCAGAGGGCCCATAGTGATAATAGTGGAGTTCATTCAATGTAAGGTGGATTAGGTCCACTATATTATTAAATAAGGCCCACTATGGTAGTTAGATATAATAAATGTAAGAGGACTTCTAGAAGATTCCTCCTCTAGAATGTTCTTAGGTGATGGTAGCACTATATAAAGGGGTTCAAGCAATGTAATGAGACATGAAGAGAATTATTGTGTTTGGAGCGGTAGCTCAATAGGAGGAAGCCCCCTCGAAGAGGCAAGTGAACAGGAGAGGATCCCTTTCATAATAAGATCCATTGTATGGTGTTGCCCTACCTCAAGGGTTTGATAGTAATAAAGAAGATTTTTCATATTGTTCTTGTATATCTATTGTGGTTCTTTTGTATTCAATCTTTGGTACTTAAAAAGTGGTATCAGAGCACTTTCCAGAGCCGGAGTTGTGGGCAACTATTTTTTATTTTTGCAGATTTTTTTTTCGGAGAAGAAAAAAGAGGGTCGTGACATTCCAGACATTTTCAGTATATTTTTGTGAATAATTTGCCAAAAAAGGTTGTATATATGAGTTTGTCTCAGAAAAACACCCAAGTTAAAAAAAAAAATCGTCTGAAACGGAGTCCGGAAGATCAAGATATTGAGGTTTTAAAATATGCAATTTTTATGATTTTTTCTGCGGACGGCGGCGCGATTTATTTTTATTTTTGTAGCATTTGGAGGTCGAATTTGCCCAAATAAATTACAAATCTGAGTTCTTCTCACAATTTCACCCAATTTCAAAAAACAAATCAGCCGAAACAGAGTCTGGGAAGTGAAGTTATGAGCATTTTAAGTTCAACAGTTTTTTAGGGTTTTTCCAGAAAAAACCGCGATTTTCTGTCGAAACTTATTGGGTCTATTTTTTTTTTTGAGTTTTTTCATGACGGATGCAGGACGAAAGAGTTCATAGGGTGCTCAGATGGCTATTTCATCTCAAACCTTGAAAGAAATTCTTGAATCATTCAAAGCCCAATTGGATGATAGATTGGATGCATTTGCACATCGTCTCACAAACAGCCTCACACATGGCCTCACAGACAGCCTCACACATGGCCTCAATGATAGCTTTCAAGATTCATTGAACAACATGCATGAGAGATTTCTTATGGAGGGCCTCATGAATGAATATAATCAAGAAAGATATGCTTGGTATGATTTTGAGGATGATTGTGATGATTGGTATATGGATAGTTGTCATTTCTGGGATGACAACCACTTCCATATTTTATTTGATGAATTTACTCCACCTTCTGTAGAGAACATCCATGTCCCAAATCAGGAGCTAGTTACCAGCGTTCAGTCTGCATATTCTACAGTGGTATTATTCCTTCCAGATTCTGCTATGACCTTTTTCCACTATGTGGATGGATCTTCTTATTTGGATCCACATGATAGGTGTCAGTATTTGGAGCATCATTTGGAGTTGGTTATTGGGTTCCAAATTCTTCTACGGGGAGTTCACAGGAGCACTTGGACATGGGACCCGGGCTTA
>ML780590.1:173189-202559 GCA_009831015.1 Picea engelmannii
CAAATCTTTTAAAATAATTAAAACCAATTTTCTTCCAATGATCATTTAAAACGAATCACTAATGATTTTATTATTAAACATTAAAAAGAATCAAAAGTGATTCAATCGAAAACAGGGGAAAGAATACTCTGTTTTTCTGTTATCAAAAAAATCGAGTCAAACAGTAACAAGACTGTTTCATACCCAAATGAAATCAATAATGAGTGATATCGTATGTGATACGATCTAATCCAACACAACCATCATCCACTCGTTATAGCTATAACGATGTAGCAAAATATTCAAATCGTTTAATCGAATACACAGATGGAAAGACTGTTTTGATTATGTGTAAACGAAATCATATGTAACAGCATCAACCCAACCAAATTTGTGATTGATCCTTTCATAGTCAACAGACAGGATCGATTAATTGTGGTCGCAATCTTAATAGAATCAATAGAAGTTATAATTGCAAACTGGGTGAATAATCGAAACAAATCACGACTGAGTTTAATTATAGAAATAAATCGTGAATCTCGATATAGTCAATCTCATTCTATGAATCAAATTCAAACAGAGTATCCATTGCTATTAGGGATCCAACCGATAACATGGTGGAACTAACAATAAACTAATGCATATTAACCGGCTGGGTATAACCGTTATGAATTGAATCTATTCACAATTTGGGTGAATTTGTACAGAATCACATTGAAAATAATCCGAATTGTATTCGAGTTGGTCGAAAGTCATATGGACATAAAACCATAACAATTAATCATATCAGAATTGTTTCCAATCATAGCATATACATTATAACGAAATTGAATCGAAATGTGGTTGTGTTCAAAATTGAATATGAGAAACATCTCTTGTCTAGAATAGATACAAACGACTTCAATTGACAGCAGAGCATCCATTTTAGCTAAATCAAACAAATCAAATCCACACCAAGATCAATCAAATCGATGAAAATCCAATCGAAGCTAAACTGGGAAAACGAAATTCCATTTAGTCAAAGCATAGCTATGTATAGAATGCATACAATGTGACAGAGAAAATCAATGTTGTAATTAGAGCTATTCAAAACCAAATTCGAATTCATTATATAAACAAGCGATATCATAACATACCTGTGTGAGGCTGCTCAAATTATGCCAACTTAGAATTCACGACCGCTGTAGTTGATTCCACATTTTTAAACAAGATAGAACATGTCATCCTTTGTTTCTTATCAGTGGCTTGTAACTTAGCCTTTTGACTTGTAAGCCGTGCAACTTGGTCCTCCAAAGAGTGGATTATTGATTGTAGAATCGGAACATCAAGATAATATCTTTCTAGCCACAAGCTGCATTGATCACAGGGTGGCACTGTAGATTCAGACAAAGCAGGAGAGGGTTTAGATGAATGATCGGGGGCTTCACAAGGGAGCTTAATGCATGGGTAGCTAGGGTCGTTCTGTAGGCAGGGGGGTAGGTTTGACACAAAGTCATATGAGGGTTCGTCACACAAACCTTGAGAATAGGGGTATTCGCTAGCCAAGAAATGCTCCACTTTCAAGTCGGAGTCTTCACTCAACACAATAGGGTTTGGATCGACAAGAGGTTTTGGCTTATTTCTTTCCATTCGTGAAATCAAACGGGCATTCTTTTTGCCTTTGGAGTTTACAGTGGGTTTCACCTTAGGATTTTTGCCCAAAGGCTTATCAGTCTCAACACCCTTAGTCATAGACTGGGGTAGGTCGATAGGTGAGTCGGCCAAGGGTTTAGGTAGCAGGATGTTGTGGGGTACTGGGGGTACAGCCTTGTCCTTTCTCACCACAGGTTTGTCAACCTGTGGTGGGTTCGAATCCTCAAAATCATTCCGAGCAAGGAAATTGCTCCAACAATCTCCGTGTAGACTCAAATGATAGATAACAATAATCTTAACCAGCCCATAATGAAAAAGGATACTATCAGCTTGGTTCCTTTTGTACTTCTTTGAAATTTTAAACAGGCTTCTATGCAAATAATAGGGCATATTGAGCTGATAACCCATAAAAACCATAAGCAAACGAAGGTGGTGTAAGAAAACAAACATGTACAGACCTTCGCAGCTGATAAACTGTTTGATTATCATCAATAAATCATGCCAATGTTGTTTAAGCATGGTCACGGGTAAACCTTTATCACAGGAGATAACTTTACGTGACTGGAAGAGCAGTGTCCAAGGGACCTCCTCTACTTTCCAATTCTTGGACCATCATTGTCCAGTGGCAGGAAAACCCGTAGCAAGACTAATAAACTGCTCGTCAATTTCCAATTAAATATCACCGACCTTGGCTCGACAACCATCAAAGCTCATGGAGAATTGTCTAGCAACGCAGAGGTTAAAACCCTCGAATTTTTGTATAAATGGAAGCCACCCATTGTCCTCGAGGTCACTGCAGGCACTGTCGAACATCAACAGAGCCTAGCTTCCATTGGGTTCATCCCTCACGACTGGAGCCATGGTGCGAGCACATGGTAAGGGTTTGGTTCGAAATCACCAACACACAGGAGCAGAGTCATTCGGTCTAACCACAATGAATGATCAAAGGGGAAGCATTAATGTGCGCATGCGAGGGTGGTGGAGTTATTCACCGCCATGCATAATAGTTATGACAAAGTACAACCGGCGAATTCCACATCTGTTCAATCAATCATAGCATAGTTCAAAACCTTATCATTCAGCCAACCAAAGAATCAAACAGTGAGTGATATGACAACGTGCCATTAACTATATTTTTTTTCAAACCATTGTCATTCAACGTGAAACCAACACCGGGTGTTAACCATGCGCCATTGAATAAATGTTTTAATCAAAAGTTTTAAACCATTGTGCCAATCGAATTCATAAAATTGACAAGCCAAGGGCTATAAAAGAATAACAATAAGGATCACATCATATATATAAAAAAAAAAATAAACCATGACCCCTATGCAATTCAATGACTAGGCAAGTGCCAAAAATATAAATCTATATGCTCAATGCCTTACCAGTTTAATAAAATCAAGTTATGCAACCAATATAAGAATGCCCAAATAGGCATAGTTCGAAAATCCTTTCAGCCACATAACGATAAACCAAAGGTAAGTGCCATTCAAAATATTAATAAAAAGATCATGGCAGTTCAAATAACGATGGAGGAGTTTTCACGCTTACAGTCGTGAAAACTAAATGGAGACCAATTTGCAAGTGTCGCAAGAAATGAAAATATCGTCTGTTTGAAAAATGCAATGACAATTTGAAGTTCAGAAGACATAGGTGTAGGCAGCTTATAGGACAATAGAAAAAATTGAATTGGCTGCCAACAGGATTGTCCTCATCTGAGGCGGCCATGGTGCTCTCAATGCAGAACCAATGGGCATGCAACTGAAGACTGCCCAGAGCTAATTGTGAAATGGGAAGATTGGGTATGTCAACGAGGAGATAATATTATAAACTCAAATATAAAGAGGGTCATCAAAGGACATCTACCGAACATTAATATCGTTACTCAAGGAGGATCAAAGGCTAGTGCAAATGTTGATAATTTACCTAAGATCCAGAAAGCAGTGCCTAAGGAGTACATTTATGACCCTATGAAACAGAATTTATTCTTTAAAAATGAAACAGAAGTATTCCAAAGTATCCCTGTCCATGAGATAGAAGAAAACCCCCTCAGCCTATCATTTATCCTAAGATTGCACAATTCCCTGCTTCACCCCTACACCCTGAAACCGCATAATCCTGATAAGACAACCTGAGCAGTCACAAAATGTAGTTGACCTTTGGTTTCAGTTATTTTATGATATTCTTGGGAATGACCAGCTGACAGAAAAGTTGTGCAATGCCCTGTACCTAGTCCTAGGAATTGAGGAATCTCCAGAAGATAGAATAAGGACTAATCTTCTTGAGAAGAATAGTCAGAGAGTGAAAAGAAGGAAAATACAGACTAGGAAATATTTTAGACTAGCAACCTAGATAGATGAGTTAGAGATTGAGCATGTTATATTAGATCTAGGATATGATGTTAATAGACTTCCTAAAAACACTTGGGAAGATTTAGGAAAACCCCAATTGACATATTCCCCAATCCAATTGAGAATGTCCAATCAATATTGTATTTTCCCAATAGGAAGACCGGAGAATGTGGAGATAGATGTTGCGGGAGTGAAGACTATAGATGATTTTTATGTGATCAAAATGATGGGGGATAAGGACCCTTATATTTCACTACTTGGTATTGATTGGGCCTATGATAACTATGTTGTCATTGAAGTAAAGAGGGATACTATAACATTTGAAGAAGACAGAATAAAAGTAGTTCAACCCTTGGATCTGTATGTAGGCCCTCGATATACAGATCCAACGACCAGCAATATGGAAGGCAAAGATACATATCAGTTATATGTTGTAACAAAAGGAATGAGAGAAGACTACATAAATCCTACTGTTGATGGATCAGTAACTTGGAGGATCATACAATCAGCGGATGAAGATTCATAACTAGCATTTGATAGTTGGCAGCAAAGTTCATATGAAATATTTTCAAGAATATGTGCAATTGTCATAGCATATAGATGGGTTGGAACTGAGCTCAAATAAAATCCAATATACGATGGTACCTTAGAAATTGACATTTTTCTGGTTAGCATGGAAGAAAAGATAGTGGAGGATCAAAGGATTTTAGTTATGGACTTAGCACTCCAGGACATCTCTACTAGATGTTGGGCTAGTCACAAAGCCTTGATTAATAACTGAAAGGTTGTGAAGCAAGCCATCCGATATAGATTATAGGATAAGGAGAAACTGAAATCAAAGATGAAGATGGATTCCCAAGTTGTGCAACTGTTCAATGGACAGTCTGATACTAAAACACATATTGAACAATGTGTGAGACAATGGAAAGTTATGGAAACAACTGCTCTTTTGTGGGTTCAAGTATTTCTCCATTCACTAGGTCTAATTCTAAAATCCTGGTACATCGATGAAGATACCAAAAGGTGGACTAGAAACTGGAAAACGTTAGTGGACCAATGTTGCAAGGACTTCTCTTTTACAAGTAAGTACCCTGAGCTTCAGATAGTCTTGCAAAGAATTAAAAAAATGATTTTTACTAATGTTTGTAAATGGAAATTAGACCTAGTGGTATGTGCCAATCATAATCAAGGGCTTCAGTATAACCTTCTCTTAGACACAAACAAGACACCTATAGAATGATATAATATCGAGAAGGATTTGGAAAACTCGAATGATTTAGAGGAACTGAAAAACTTAGCCATTAAGGAAATAGAAGGAAGGAGAGGAATACATAACACCATACCCAGTCAAATTGATAGTTCTTATAGTCATCCATTGAAGTTGTGAAAATTTAACATAGGAAGTAATAAGAAACCTAATATAGTTGTGTTAGGAGATTACTGGGATGAGAAAACTAGCCAAGAAATACATAGCCTGTTGCGGGAGTATGAGGACTTATTCCCAAAGAAATTCTTAGAGATGAAAGGGATTAAAGGGGCTATTGGAGACATGAAAATTGAACGAAAACCAGGATCAAAACCTGTAAGGAATAGAACATATCGTCTTAACCCTAGGGTGAAAGAGAAGGTTAAGAGGGAAATAGAATATATGCTTGAGTCCGGACTTATTTTTCCAGTTGACGAAGCAGAGTGGGTTAGCCCCATAGTCATCCAGAGAAACAAAGGTACATAATACATTGGGGTATGTGTAGACTACAAAATCCTTAACTCTTCCTATGTGCATGACCCTTTTCCCACACCTTCACTGATGAGGTACTAGAACAGGTTGTGGGGAAAGAATCTTACTCATTTATAGATGGATTTTCAGGGTATCACCAAGTGAGAATTGTCGAAGAAGACAAAAGGAAGACCACATTCATAACATAATGGGGGTAATTTGCATACAATGTGATTCTCTTCAGTCTAAAGAATGCCCCTGTAGTTTTTTCTTGGATTGTAATGGCAGCCTTCTGAGAATTTATTCACAAATTTATATAATTTTATATGGACGATTGGATGGTGTACATTCTTCTAAAAGAACATGTAGCACTACTATGGCTGATGTTTGATAGGTGTAGGGAATTGCAGGTATCTTTGAACCTCAGAAAGTGTATCTTTAATGTGCCACATGAAAATATGTTAGGCCACATAGTATGCCGAGAAGGAGTGTTGGTAGACCTAGCCAAAGTTGCGGTCATTTTGAACATGCCACCACCTACGAGCACTAAAAAATTATGCTCAACCCTAGGGCACACAGGGTACTATCACAAGTTTATCAGAAGGTATGTGAATATTATTGCACCCCTGGAAAATATATTAAAGAAGTCATAAATGTTCTAGTGGACACCAAAATGTGCTAAAGCATTCGACATCCTGAAGGAAAATCTTAGCACAACACCTATTTTGATATTTTTGAATTGGGAAAAGGAATTTCATGTGCACATGGATGCATCAAGTATTTCCCTGGGAGCCATCTTAGTGCAACCAGGATATGGAACCATGGATCATCCCATCTACATTGTTAGAAGGAAGTTGTCTCAAGCTAAACAAAACTACAAAACCACAGAAAGGGAGGGTTTGGCTATGATTTATGCTCTACAAAAGTTTAGACATTACTTGTTAGGATCTCATTTTAAATTTTTTATTGATCATTCTGTGTTAAAATATCTAGTTAACAAGCCTGTCTTGGAAGGAATAATTTGTTGATGGTTGTTATTGTTTTAGGAATTTTCATTTGAGGTGATCATAAAACCTGGAAAATGTAATGTGGGTCCTGATCACCTATCCAGATTCGAGTTAGGAGAAAGTGGCAGAGCATTCAATGATCAACTTCCATATATAGACTTGTTCTGAGTTGAGGTTGTACTAAATACCTGGAAGACATAGAAGCTTTCTTGAGTACAAGGGCCTTCCCAGAAATGTACTCCACAACTCAGAAACTCCATACAATGGTTCAAGCAACAAATTATCAATTGATTGTGGGGAAATTGTATAATTTGGGCCTAGATATTATCCTCAAGAGGTGTGTCTTAGACCACAAACGACAGGAAATATTATGGGATTACCATAGTGGAGTTGCGAGTGGCCATGTCGGAGGAGACGCCACTGCGCAGAAATTCCTCCAAGTGGGATTTTGGTGGACCACACTCTTCAAAGACGTGAAGGAATATGCTAGATATTACGTCATCTGTCAGAGAGTAGTTAATCCATCACGATGAGATGAATTTCCTCTTTAACCGATTTAACCTCTATAAGCATTTGAGAAGTGGGCAGTTGATTTCATTGGACCGATCAACCCACGACTAAGCACTCAAAGGCCAGGTATATTATTACTGCAATTGATTACCTTAAACGATGGGTTGAGGCAACAATTGTTCAGGATTTTTTGATTGATACTGTTGCCAGGTTTATTTTTGAAAGCATTATCACTCGGTTTGGATGTCCTAGGAGTCTGACCAATGATCAGGGTGGTCATTTTATTAGTAGTAAAATATCGAAGATTACAGAAAAATTTCTAATTCAACATCACAAAAGTATCCCTTACCATCCACAAGACAATGGAATAGTAAAGGCTTTTAACAATATTCTAGAGAGAGGGTTGACGAAGGTTTGTTGTGAAAACAGGGAAGATTGGGATGACAAAGTCCCAACAGTTTTATGGGATTACAGGACAACCCTGAAGAAGCTCCACAAGTATACTCCATTTCATATAGTCTATGGGAAAGAGGTTGTGGTACCTACATAGTTCATTACCCCTAGTCTATACATCACACAAATTACACACATGTCAGAGGATGAATCATTCACGCAGAGGGTTACGAAATTGCAAGAACTTGATGAGACCATGTTTTTAGCAGAATTTCATCAATGAATTGAGAAATCCAGGCATAAGGCTTGGCATGACAAGAACATTAAGAATAAAACATTTTCTCAAGGAGATAAGGTCCTACTTTATGAAATTCAATACCAGAAACATCCAGTTAAGTTGTGCATGCACTGGTTGAGCCCATTTATAGTTGTGGAGATCCGACACTCTGGTGCAGTCAGACTAGCACAACTAGATGGTATACTTCGACCAAGATGGGTGACTGGTGCTCGCCTAAAACCCTATATCTCGTAACATGAGCTAAAGGATTGTTTATCTAGTCCAAAGGAGCATGTATAGTAGTTATATTTGAATTTATGTAAAAAAAATTAATTTTGTTAATAAAGTTGGAGTGTACATTGTTGCGTCACGACATGTACTTTAGTTTTCCATCTGAGTATTAATTTGGTGCAGAACTTATTACTCACCAGCGTAGGATCGGAAGAGCCATGATTCCATTAAAGACAGTCATTAAATGTGATGAGGATCCCATTGTGGTCAGAGGGAGAGTGAATCTGAACGCAATCCTAGTACATGTGCCACATGCACGTGGTCCAGACATAGCCTTTATGATCACTACAGTAACCCATCCAAACTCTATTAGATGATAAATCCATGATACAAGAAGATTCCATCGGTATTCACGCTAGGATTCTCAATCATTCAAATGGTAATGTTTGAAGTTGGCAACGTCCCTGACCAACTTGTTCAGTAAATGCCAGAATCACCCGATAGATTTACCTCGTTAACAGTCTCATCAGACAAGTCATCTTTTGGTTTCATCTATAGGATTAATTATGAGTGGCCCTAGTAGTTATTATAGAACTTTTCATATAATCCTGAGTATAAGGTTGTGGGAAATCGGTGTAAGACATATTGTTTCCTTGAGATAACTCTGTGCCTTGATATTTCTGAATTCTAGTAACGCCAGTGCAATCCCTCAACCCCCAGTTGTGACCTCAAATCTCAGTTATCCTTTCGAAGTATGTTGATAGTTTAGAGTTACTATGCCTAGAGCTATAGGAAGCAGGAGTTCAATCTCCAAAGAAGCAGTTTCGGATGAGCCATGTGATCCCAGGGTCGAGATTGTGGGTGATCTCAAGGGAAAGGTTGAACAGGTGAAGCTCCTTGACCTCGACCTATTAGACCAGATGTTGTTCCCACTAATGAACTTCAGTGCATTCTGGGACTTGGCTCCAGATACAATGGGAGGAATGCAGTTCATACCAAAGATGAAATTCATTAATTTGTTCAACTCCAACATCATGAATCTCAAGTATTTACCAGTGTTTGGCACAATTGGTGAGGTTGCGAGATGTACCAATTTCCTCATCATTTGGGTACATGACAACAGCCTATGGCTCAATATAAAGTACCCAATTCATGCGGAGGATATCCATAAAATTACTATTTTATCACTCGAAGGGGGGGATGTGTTGAAAGGGTTTCAAGGGCCGAGTAAGCATGGGAAGAAAAAGAGTGATCCCAACCTGTATGAGAAGTTCCATACACAAAGAGGGGGGGAAACTGCCAATATTGATGCCATTTTACTAGAGATAGTCAAGATAGCTTTCTATGTAATTGCTAGCAAGGTCATGTTTTCATATTACAAAGGTGAATGCCAATTAGATGCCCTATCAGTGGAAGATTTTTGTGCCAATGGAGCTTTGTTCAATTGGTGAAGTTACGTTGTGGAAGAAATCTTGGTATTATGTGAGGAGGCATAGGAGAAGGGAGGAACATTCACATATGGTTACTTTTTGGTTGCATTCACCATGTGGAAGTGGACATCACCCCTAGGAATACCATCGTCACTGGAAAACAAGGGCCTCCTAGAAAAGATGTTCAAACCTTTGCATTCAAGGTCGGACTTAGAAAACATAGAATTCAACAATGCTACATTACTGAAGTGGTACAACAGGATGATATATGAAACTTAGATGTTTTGCATAGCTTAGGAATTTCTCAACCTAAACACATGGAACATCGCATTTGGCATGAACCACCACCACACCTTTATCTAGCCAAGGCATGTCAAATATGAATACTTTCACTCCTAGATGTTTTCATTCTACCTAGAAGAGGAGGCCTTTAACAAGGAGGTAATTGCATGCCCAGGAGTGAAGCACAACCCACACAAGTCGAGGATGCACTATCTTTTACCCCTGGAGCTCCTATATAAAAGGGGACAGGAAGAAGCAGTTGGGCCAAGTTTTGGTCTAGTAGTGCCAACACCAAAGAATAACTCTGAGATGCCATCATACTCTCAGAAAGAGGAGGATGAGATACCTCTGGAGCACAAGAAGAGAACAATGCCGATGTTCCCACAACTTCTATACCAGGTTTTCCTCTTAGGTAAGGATGTTGATGAAATCCTTTCTATGGATTTCATAAGAGATATCATGCCTACAAAGTCTCGGACAAGGGGTTTCCCCTGTTAAGCCATTGAATCTACAACCAATATCATTGGCTCTACCTCGTACCAGAGCCACCACCCACATTGTGCAAGTGGTGATTCACATCAATGATGACGCTGAAATGGATACCACTGCATCCACCACCATAATCACCGAACAACCCCCATCACCCCCACAACCCCCATCACCCCCACAACCCCCATCATCACTACAAGAAATGACCATCCAACCCCAAACCACTGAACATGAGCCCATGCAGTTGGATCCCCCTGAACTACCTGAGCATGTACCAGAACTCACTGGTTTGACCCATGAAGTCCCAACCCAGTCCATCATTCCATTTGTACCTCTTTAGGACACTATACTTTCAACGGAGACTCAAAGTGTGCCAATACTACAAGCCCCAAGCTCTCAGTGTACTCCCTCAATAATCAACATTGGGGGTGTCGTACAAAGAAGAGGAACCACAAACACTATGATCCAGAAACAAGAAGAAGTATCATAGGTTCAGAAGGAACCTGAATCAACATTAGGACAGAGTCCAACCTCGTTGCAAGAACA
The DNA here is from genome assembly GCA_009831015.1 of Picea engelmannii. Classification (NCBI taxonomy): domain Eukaryota; kingdom Viridiplantae; phylum Streptophyta; class Pinopsida; order Pinales; family Pinaceae; genus Picea; species Picea engelmannii. The sequence continues at coordinate 184,037 of ML780590.1, forward strand.
ACTGAAGTTGGTACTCCAGAACCTGCATCAGTGTGTATAGTTGGTGCAACTATTCTTGGTGAAAGCAAATATACTCTCATTCCTTCCAGCAACGGTAAGGATGAGACTTATGCAGCCGCTGCAAGGTCCATCTACAAGGGAGGAAGAGGTGGAGACACCGTCAAAACATTGGATGTCCAGTGGACTCCCACTACAGGTTCGAGTACCTAGGGAGACCATTACTTCTTCTGGTGACCTTGCTCAATGGCCATCAACGCATCTAATTAGGATGATTAGATCTTTGTTAGATTCCCACAACAACCCCCTTCTTTTTCTTTAATCAAAATCTAGGGTCCCTCTAAATTTTACTTGGATTCTTATTTGTTTTCCTTTGACTTGATTGGTTTGGTATTGGTTTGCTTTATTTCGAGGTTGGTTTGAGTTTATATTCTTTTTTTTTTAATTTCATGAAATTCAAATGCCATTGATTTTTCTTTCTACAGAGTTTTGATGTTGATGGACGAGCTTCATAATTTGAGAGTTTGTTATTAACTCTTCCTTATTGAATTTATAATGGCTTGGTTGAAGACATGGATTAATAACAATGATTTTACAAGAAGAAATCTTATTGTGACACATCTTTTCTATGACATTTGCTCACATTTGATCAAATTTGAATGAAGGAGAGAGGAACATATAAATCTTAATTTAAATGAAAACATTAACTTTTATCAATTGCTCACTGCAGTTAAATTATGATTATGTTTTCGTCTTTTTGCCCATTAGAAAGTTTGACTATTCTAAATAATGGGTTCAATACTTCATCAAATAATATCTTGGTTGGTTTCTCATTTTCACAAAATCATTTGGTGGGTTTAATTAATTAAAATATTTTTTCATTTTGCATCTCATTTCAAAATAAAAAAGAATAAAAAAAGAATTATCTATCATTTGCTTAATTTTGGGGAAACCCAAAATTAATATTTTTCTCCTCTCCGTCAACTTGAAGATTCTAGAATTTTAAGATCATATTTGAAAGGAAAATATAACCAATATTTGTTTACAACTTTAGTTAGCTTTTAGTTTAAATTCATTTTAATTTTACTGTTCTAGATTTTGTTTTATTCACAATTTTTATATTTAGGTTATTAAATTGGTTTATTTTTGTTTCACGGGTTTCTATTATCATATATTTTGTACGGATCTGATCATGGCTTGATTTTATTATATAAATACGTTCAAGATAATTGATCCAAAAATAAAATTGGATTGTTGCAAACAGTTTATGAGAAACAACATATAAGATTTGGAAATGCATTCAAGAATAGATAGAATATTTTCTGAGACTGATTGCAGCCAAATTGTGAGGAATCTCAAGAACCAGATGAAAACCCATCTATAAAATGGACCCATTTAGCTTACTATAGAGATTTTTCCCAAACAAATGCACAATTTCAAAGATATTTTTGTTTATTTACGAGGAAAATTCCAGGTGGCGGAAATTGTTAGTGACGCCTAGATTGTTCATTCATTGCATAAGTATATGAGAAAGTTCAGATCCTGGGGAGATATCCAAGAAATTCAAAGGAGGATTTTTATCCTTTCTTGTTTGTATATTATTTATTTTGTAAACTTTTTCTTTTCAAGAGGAGCATGGAGTAACGAATGGTTGGAATTTTGGGAGAATGGACCAATATTTTTGAAGAAGAATATGAAATTCCAAATTTCTTAATGACTTTTGTACTATGAGTAAAAGGGTTTTGTTTTCATTATAATATCTTTTGATTATGGTTCATATTCTTTGAGTAATTTATTATGCATTGATTTAAATCATCTTTCATCTGGTTTATTGATACATGGTTAATTGTTATCATTTATGTATTAATTTTGTCAATCTTTAACAGTCTATTATCCTAATTATCTTGGTCTTGGTGATTGTATTTTTTTTATGCAAATCTTGTATTATATTGAGTTTGTTCATATAATTCAAATTTGTAAGGATATAATTGTTCAATTGAAATGTTTCTTATTGTCGATTAGTCTATTATATCTTCACTAAGGATCATGATTTGAAAGTTGTTCTTTCTGCATTTTAAATCAGACTTAAATTGCTAGTCAAAGCGATTTTCATCATGACATTGTCACAATATTAGAATTACACAACCTTCTGTTATATATTTCTCTTAACAAACAAGTTGTTGGAGCGACATTATACATGAAGGCACAACCAAAAGTTATCTTTTAATACTGGTCAGTTATAGGTTAATGATTTTCTTTTTGTTTTGATTTATATTTTGTGATTGTAGATTAACATGTAAGCTTAAATACGTTGTTTATTTAAGTTAAAACATTATTATTTACATTCATTTATTTTCCTTTTTTATTTTCAAGATTAAAATTAGATTAATGGTATTTTCTAGATCTATTAATTTTGCATGAGATTTGGTTCTCTTGTACAACCTTAGTTTACAAGGTTTCTGGTAAATATTGTACCCATGTAAAACTTGTAAATTTTGTAAATTTATGTAATTAAGTGTAAGGTTATCTAATCTAATAGATCATTGTAAATACTCAAAATATGACAATTAGTAGTTAGGATCTTAAACAACTTTTCATTTATTTATTTAGATCCCTTTATCAGCTAACAAAGTTGTTAAACTCGTCAGGGGTAGTTATTCCAAATGGCTTGGGTTATTTAGAAAACCTCATACCAATCTAATCCCTTCAAGTTGACGGGTGTCACATATGCCCGTCAACAAATAGCGCTAGAAGTAGGGCCAATAAAATTAAATGATTGAATGTTTTAGGTTCAAATTATTTGTTTTAATCATTTAAGTTATTTACCCATAGTTATTTTTGATTCATTATCTATCCTTCTATAATGTCATACACATGCTTAAGGCCTAGTTAGATGACAAACTAACTCGGAGCCAAATTATTTATTGTACCATTACAACAATGGCTCCTGCCCAAATTTTTGTATAAGAACATGTTTTCGATCTTCCATCTATTAACATTCCTAGTAAGACACTTTATCTCTTGTAAGAAGATCATATTTTTTTAAAACATAATATCATTGATCCTAATGTTATATGCAGATTGTTCGCTCTCACCTTCCAAGGTCCAGTTAAATATTGGTTCAAATATTTTCCATCTAATTCAATTCATTCTTTGTCTGAGTTTGTAATTGATTTTTTATCATATTTTAACAATTATGATTATGATGAATTAAGTGAAGAATTAAGTTTCTTAATGAAAGAAAATGATGAATCATTCAATGATTTTTCAATTAGGTTCATGCATGTTTGTACTAGATTCCATTTGAAATAAATGTCTCTTATCGATGAATGGTTTCAATATATCGTTTCTCTCTCAGACAAGCATGATCAATTAATTGTTAACCAATCTGAATTGAGCACTAATACTCAATGTCAAGATGGTTTCAAAGTTCATGATGATCTTGAAGTCATTAAAGAACCACATTTTTTTTCAACTTCCTTCATTTTGGAAGATCAGGAGCAACATGACATTTTACAAGATACAATTATCGCTTCTGATATTTCTTTGCCAACAATGTCTTTTTCTATTGAGGAAGGAACATTGAATTCAAAAGGAGACCGTGGTCAAACTCTCCAAGATATTACAATTGTTTCTGAAGTAAAAGATATGTAATGCGAATTTTTTAATCTTGTTGTTAGTAAAAATTCCCCTCACTCATGTGAATAGGTTCAATATCAATTAATGGGAGATGACAACATTGGTCAAACTAGTAATGAATCATCTAATTATGGTAATTTTCTCTCACATTCACCCTTTTATGATGAACATGATTTGGTCTTGGAAAATATATCGTGTTCTTTAAAAGAGAATATGATGAGAGACAATCTTTTTATTCAAGGAGAGGGAACAAAACCACAATTCGAAATTCATATACCTATCATTTCAAGAGACCATTTTGTCTCCTCAATTCTTGTACATATTATTCCTTATACCCTAATATTTTTTTATCCTCATTCTATGAAATCATGTGTTCCATATTGTAAATGTGTTGAAACTGCACATAATAGATCTAGCTAAACAATAATACACACATTTGCAGAGAGAATTGGAAAAGGAAGAAGAAGGAGAGAAAGAATGGAAGAATTCTCATTAATAGTTATGAATAATGAATAATTTACACATGATATACTCTGTATAACTCAATGTGTTCGACTTGAGGTGAACCAAGTTGCCATAGTGGTGATATAGAGTGATCTAGGCACACACCAGTAGTTACGGGAGTGAACTGCCACCTATTCTAGTCTCTCAGGCAGTTACGGGAGTGAACTGCCACCTAGTTGAGTTAACTAGTCAACTAGTCTTCAGTTAACTGACTGAACAAAGAGTAGTGAGGAGATAACTCATGGAATCAAGGCTAATGCACCACTCTGGTGATGATACCAAGGCAAGGTCTAATTATCATGGTGATGATACCAATGTTGCATGGTGATGATCCCAATGCAACATCTAAACTCAACTCAACTAGTCAAACTGAAGTGTCAACTGAAAGAGAATATTCTCCAGGTGGAATATTCTCTCCTAAATTATAGGAGACTGGATAATGACTAATTATGACTAATAAACAAATAAAAAACTTAGGAAAAATAAATCCTAGGTGTGTGTGAAGTAACTCCAACACCCCCCTTGAACATCACTATGGTGAAAATAAAGATTGGGTCCTGACAACGAGGCCATGTTAGGTACCCAAGTACAAAAGATACACTGAAAATAAAGTGAGGAAAGAGGGACAACGTCATGGGAAAAACCCCCCCTCAAGGTACAATGTATGTACAAATAAGAACTACAGTTGCTAGGCAACTGTGTCCTTCACTCCAAGACGACCTCGCAGAGAATGGAATTTCTGCTCAGTGAAGGTCTTGGTGAAAATGTCTGTCATTTGTTCTGCTGAAGGAAAAAACTGTAAGTCGATGATCCCCTTGTGTAATAAGTCTCAGATGTAGTGCATGTGGATCTCAATGTGCTTCATTCGCTGCCTCTGAAATAGATCTCTATAGAACTTCAGAGTGCTCTGGTTGTCACACCAGATGACGATCGGTCGATGAAACTAAATGCCCAACTCAGTGAGAAAATGTTGTAGCCACATAGCCTGAATGGTTATGTTAACTACCCCTCTGTACTTTTCCTTGGCTGAAGATAGAGAAATGGCATCTTGCTTCTTTCTTGACCAATAGATAGGCCTGGAACAAAGATTGAGTGAGTAACCATATGTGGACTTGCGATCAATGCTATCGCCATCCCAGTCGGAATCAATAAACCCAATGAGATCTAATGTAGAGTCTTCTACATAATGAATCCCAAAGGTGATGGTTCCCTGTATGTATTAAAGGATATGCTTTGCATCTTTCCAATGTAACTCATGCAACTCCTTCATGAACCTGGAAACTACATGAACTTCATATGAGAGGTCTGGTCTAGAGTGTGTGAGATACAACAAGCTCCCCACTAGTTGTCTGTACAATGTGTTGTCAACCAGTGGAGTCTCCCAACCATCCTCAAGTTTGACCCCTGATAGGAAATGAGTTGGAGCAGACTGGAAGTATGTCATGTGAAATCTCTCAAGGAGATCTCATGCATACTTGGCTTGAGCCAGTTTGATTCCTGATGCATCCTGACTGATATCAAGTCCAAGGAAGAAGTGTAGTGGACCCATGTCCATCATCAAAAACATGTCATGAAGAATCCTCTTGACTGTAGAAATCATTGAAGTCGAGCAACTAGTGATCAAAAAATCATTGACATACAAAACTAAAAGTAGAAGTGAATCAGCCATCCTGAGCATGTATACATTCGGGTTTGATTTACAATGTACAAATTTTTGTGACAACAGGTAGGAGTCCATATTGGCATACCCGGCCCTCCGAGTCTGCTTGAGGCCATAAAGTGACTTCTTCAGTCGACATATCAAAGATGAGTCCTGCATAAATCCCTGGGGCTGCTCCATGTAGATCTCCTCAGAGAGGTCACTATGAAGAAATGCATTCTTCATGTCCATCTGATGGACTTCCCATCCCTTGGATGCCACAATGTCAAGGGCCAATCGAATGGAATCCATCTTCGCTACTAGAGGGAAGGTATCATCATAGTCAATACCATGAACCTGCTGAAAGCCTTTGTCGACAAGCCTGGATTTGTATCTGCTAATCTATCCATATGATGTGTTCTTGGTCCTGTAGACCCATCTTCATTTGAAAATTTTCCTCCCAAAAGGAAGGGGAACCAGATCCCAAGTCTGGTTCTCGAGGAGGGAGTTGTGCTCCTCTTACATGGCGGATTCCCAAAAGGGATTTCTAGCAGCCTCACCATAAGAATGTGGATCTGAAGACTGAACCAAGAAAAGATGCCTGGAAGGAAATGGTTTAGTGGCAATGAGTTCAATAGGAGGCTCCTCGAAATCAAATCAATTCCTCCTAGTGTCAGCTGGATCACTGACGAGATCCCCTGCATCCTGAAGAGTAGTTTGTTCCCACTTGGGCCTTTGCTCTAGCTCTGCAACTGCATCTGGATGCTCTGACTCTGCATCTGACTGTACTGACTCTAAATATGAATCTAAATCATCTGATTCCTCTGAATCAGAACTCTCATCTAAATAAGAGTCGGCATGTGCATTCTCATCATCTCGAACAAGTGGAAGAGTGAAGGTGTCTACATGCGGTTGTTGAGGTACATGCGAGACACTTTCCTTGAATTGGACACTACGCTCAATGATGAGATGGTATGAGGAAATATCAATAAGTTTATATCCCTTCACACCATCGGGGTATCCAACAAAAATGCACTCAGTGCTCCGTGGATCAAGTGCCTTCCTCTTTTCAAAGGGAATCTGGGCCCATGCACATGAACCAAAAATGTGAAAGTGGGTCACTTCTGGTTTAAGGCCGCTCCAAGCCTCTTAGGGGGTCTTATCCTTGACAGATCTATGAGGAGATATATTTTGGGTGTATGTTGCACAATTAAGTGCTTCGGCCCATAGTCTCTGTGGTAGTGACTTTGCATGAAACATACAAGATGCCATCTCTTTTAGAGATCAGTTTTTCTACTCAGCAACTCTATTTTTCTATGGAGTGTAGGGAATTGTATACTGCAACTGAATCCCTGCCTCATGGAAAATATTTTGGATCTCATGATTCACATAATCTCCCCCGTTATCAGTTTGGAGGACTTTGATATTCTTTTTGGACTCTGTCTCAACCAAATCTTTGAAATCTTTAAGGTGTTGAAAGACCTCATATTTTTGCCTGAGAAAGTAGATCCATGTAAAATGTGAGAAATCATAAAAAAAAATGAGAAAAAACCTCGCTTTGTTGATGGATGGATGCGGAAAAGGACCCATAAGGTCACCATGGATCATATATAAAGGTGTGGAAGATCGCTGAGACTTTCCTTTTTCGAATTTCTCTTGAGGGTGTTTCCCGAGAACACATCCCTTACATACTCCCTTGGAGAAATAGATGTCTGGTAGAACATCAACTAATATGTACTTTCTAAGATATTTCATGTATCTAAAATTCAAATGTCCAAACCTTTCGTGCCATATCCTACTACTTTCATCAGCATGAGTAAGTAGTAAAGCAGAATCAAGTTCAATGAATTCAGAAAATGTATACAATCTAGATTGATGATTTACCTCACTGGTAGAAACCATGGAGTTGGTTTGCATATCGTAGATGTCCATGACATTTAGTATGAAGATGAATTTATTTTTGGTGCTAGAATTCGTCATATGATACACAGAGAGAAGGTTGATAGAAATCTTGGGAACATGCAACACATTCTCGAAGCTTTCATTGGTGAGTTCAATCCTTCCTTTGTCGGTGACTTCAACAGAAGAGTTGTCCCCCATCAAAATAGGAGGACCTTTGCATGCATCCAATGAAGAATAGATTTCTTCCAAGGCATCCATGTAATTTTATTCTCTTGAATCTATGATCCAAGCATCGAGAGAGGAGTTGATGGCAATCAAGGCCTGGCTAGAATTTCCTTTCTTGGAATTTGGATCTTCTGGCTTCTTCTTCTTTTCACCCTTGGGGATGCGATCTCCAAGGTTTTTTTGCTGTAGTATCTAAGACATCAGATCTATTTGTTTTTTCATGCATGTGGATTCTGAATGGAATCCTTTGTGATAGTAAGTGCATTTCTCTCCTTTTCTTCCCTTTTCTCCTTTGGATCTGGAGGCATCGGTGAAGGGTTTTGTGTACCCTTCCTTCTTCATATGTTAATGATATTTCCTCTTATCTTTATCTTTAGATTTATGATATTTTTGTCTGCCATCATGCACAGTAAGTGCATGCGCCCTTGGGCCTTTGATTGATCCCATGTTGATGAGTTTGGTTTGCTCTTGTGTTAGGGATTCGATAAAGTCCTCAAGAGAAGGCATCTTCCAGGTGGCTCCAGAGGTGAATTTGACAGTATGGAATGTAGATACAAATACTGAGAATTCAAGACCAATCTTGGAGAGAATTTTGAGTACCATTTGTTTCTCCTCCTTTGATTTATCAACCCTACAAGCTTTGAGTTGCGACAGTAAATCCTTGAATTTTGTAAAGAAATCCTGGATATTCTCGAAGCTTTGTGGATCCAATGTGAGTAGCTCCACCTCTAGCATGTGTCCCCTCATCTCATCCTTTTTTCCAAATATCCCTTCCAAGATGGTCCAGGCTTCATTGGGAGTCTTACAGGAATATATATGAAAAAGGAGATTGGAATAAATAAGACTACAAATTGTTCTGAGTACCTCATCCATGCAATTTGAGTACTTGAATTTTTCTATGGCTGATTTCAGCTCTGTATCTGTATTCATGGTTAACCTATACAACCCTCTGGATCGAAGATGTATGGATATTTTCTCCTTCCATGAAAAATAGTTGTAAGGTGTAAGAATGAATTCTTTTTGGAATTCCATCTTTCCGCTATCTTCAATCTTTTGTACCTGCAAATGTTTTTGGTGTATCTTTTTCTTATCATTCTGTCGGCTCTGATACCATGTAAATGTGTTGAACCTACACAGAATAGATCTAGCTAAAAAATAATACACACATTTGCAGAGAGAATTGGAAAAGGAAGAAGAAGGAGAGAAAGAATGGAAGAATTATCATTAACCATTATGAATAATGAATAATTTACACATGATATACTCTGTATAAATAAATGAGTTCGAATTGAGGTGAAACAAGTCGCCATAGTGGTGGTCTAGAGTGAACTGCCACCTATTCTAGTCTCTCAGGCAGTTACGAGAGTGAACTGCCACCTAATTGAGTTAACTAGTCAACAAGTCTTCAGTTAACTGACTGAACAAAGAGTAGTGAGTAGTTAACTCAGGGAATCAAGGATAATGTGCCACTCTGGTGATGATACCAAGGCAAGGTTGAATTAGCATGGTGATGATCCCAATGAAACATCTAAACTCAACTCAACTAGTCAAACTGAAGTGTCAACTGAAAGAGAATATTCTCCAGGTGGAATATTCTCTCCTAAAATATAGGAGACTAGATAATGACTAATTATGACTAATAAACAAATAAAAACCTTAGGAAAAGGAAATCCTAGGTGTATGTGAAGTAACTCCAACACATATCACTTTGGAATGAATCCTACACTATATAATCAGGTACAAATTAATGGTGCTTTTCGCACAGAAGATAAAGAGGAGAACATTTCCACTCATTATCATATTACTTCTTATTTTAATTAGTTATATGTGGGGGAATTAAGGAATGATTTAAAAGGTTCTCAAATTGTGTCTTCCATTGATTCAACAAAATTTGTGTTTAAAGAAGACTCTAATTTTTTCCATAATCAATTATTTGAGATTGAAAATTACAATCAACCAAACATCGATATCAGTGATGATTATTCAAAGATGTTGGTTTTCCATTTAGTTTGTCTCAAGTAGTTAATGTTGAAGCATGCGAGCTCAATCAGAAGTTTCAAGAAAATGAGACACTTCTTCTTCAGTTAAAAATCATGATAAGTTCTTGTTATTTTAATCCTACCAATAGCATTAGGATCCTTTTACAAGATTCTTTCCATACCAATCTAGTACCTTATTTTCATCATAAATATTTTTTATCTATGAATTCTTTCAAACAATCCTCTGTTGGTAATTGCACATATTATGATAGGATTGTAGATTGCATGTAATGTTCATATCTTCAAAATTTTCCAGAGAATGGTAAGGTTGTTTTTACCTTATTTGTGAATAAATATCAAGGAGGTAAACTTAACACGTTCTTTTTGTATCCTCCACATGAAGAAATTCATAGGAAAAAAAAAAAATGTCAGGATGATGGGGCACTTCGGTCTTGGCTAATGGTTATGTCAGGTCCCCATAATATTGACAAGTTTTCCAAACTCTCTTATGTTCTTCCATGCCATTATGACCCATATCACAACAACATTGCAGAATGGATGGAGCATTCATACATCCAGAATTTTCAAGGGAATGGTAAGGTCATGCTTGCTTTGTTTTTAAATGATGATTATAAAGGTAAGTATGATGTGTTTTTGTCATATTTCGATATACTACCATTCTTGTTACTAATGTTTGATTTTGTTTTCATTGCAGGATTGGAGTTACTCTAATGGTTACATTGGAAGCATGAATTCACTTAGTATTTCAATTTGTTTAGTAGTTAGAGTAGGTTTCCTTTATTTTTCTTTCTCACTATTTCTTTTTGTAATAATGTAGTTATGAACACAAGTGGGTACACCAAGGGAATTCCACTTCAATCCTTTTCTCTCTACTTTTCATTGAATATTTATTTTCAAAAACACATTATCATCATGGAAATTTTAAAATGGAAAGTAAAGAGATAAGTAAATTTGAACTGTCAATTCACCTGAACTCAACCCTGACCCAAGGTGCCACTAGTAGGACTGCACTCATATTAATAGGAATTTTTTTTGTTTCTTTAATCTCTAAATCAACTCACATCTCATGAAACATTATCTTAAGGAAAGAGCATTCTCGTACATGAGACTTTATATGATTTAGTTCTTCCTTTGTCTTACAATGGGATGCTAGTAGATCCAAAAGCTCAAGTTTATCTTTGGCCAAAATCATTTTCTGAAAGTGTGTTTTTGTTGTTTTGATTTTTTTGTTTCGATGTACTTCTAATTTTGATTTATTTTAATAAAAGCTTATTTGGTTTGTTGAATGATCTTTATTTTCTATTTTTGAGTGAGTCTTTTATTTATTGTTTGTCTATATTTCTGGTTCAACAACTCTATTGTTTGAAACTTATCACCATATGGAAATATTATTCAAAAGATCATACCACCTGCTGGTCTCCAAATAACCTGAGATAGTCCAAATATGGTCTTGAAAAAAGATTGATCTCAACTCTATTAGACATGTTTTTCGATTGTTACCATTCTCATTTCCCTTCAACATTCTTGTAAGGAATTGTCTCTGAAATTTCAATTAATCTATGGTCATCATGGCTATTATAATACTTTTTACACCATCTTTGTCCTTAAGGGACATTTCGTTTTTTCTTCCCCATCTTATAGATAATATCTTATTCAGAGAATAAAATCAAATTATGTGATTGGATTACCTGTGAGCTTGTAATAATGAAGAATAAAGTTTCTAATTGAGATTTGGAAGGTCTCATCACGAGTCGATCCATCATGACCATAGGAATTTTATAAAAGTGACATTACCATTTCTGGTCACCAAACCAGGGTAGTGGCCTTCAGTCTTATCAACTAAAGGACAAGAGGTCTCACCATGATCCGACTTGCTCACCTTCATGGATTTCTGTGGATGACGTTGCTTACTAACTAGTCACCAATCCAGAGCAATGACTTTCAATTAGTCACCAAAATGTTATAATAATAAAACTTAATAATTCTAGGAATGATCCATCACGTGTGCTTAAACTATTAGATGGGATCAAGGCAATAAGATAGGTTAAAAGGAAACCCTATCGATGCTATGAATGCCTGTTGGAAGCAGTGGCCCTGCCTGTGGTATTGAATTCCTTTTATTAATACTGTCATGACCCATTCGTGAAACAATAGTTCAAATTTTAATTCCTTACAAGATATTTCCCCTCAATTCATGAACTATGGTAACATCAATCTATATATGTCTGCAAAGATAATATCAATACTATATAGACCAAACAAGCGATTTTCTTAAGGAAATTTGAAGATATGTCAGATTTGTACCTCTTACTATATTTTTTCATAATGATATGTTTTGAATAAATGCATAGATAACTTCTTCAACCAGTGATTCTCCATTTGTTGGTTGCCTGCAACAACCCCCTTCTTTTTCTTTAATCAAAATCTAAGGTCCCTCTAAATTTTACTTGGATTATTCTTTTGTTTCCCTTTGACTTGATTGGATTGGTATTGGTTTGCTTTATTTCGAGGTTGGTTTGAGTTTATATTATTTTCTTTTGTTTGGTTTGAATTTCATGAAATTCAAATGCCATTTCTTTTTTCTTTCTACAAAGTTTTGATGTTGATGGGCAAGCTTCAAAAATTTTGAACTTATAATGGCTTGGTTGAAGACATGGATTAATAACAATGATTTTAAAGGAAGAAAGATTATTGTGACACGTCTTTTCTATATCATTTGTTCACATTTGATCAAATTTGAATGAAGGAGAGATAACCATAGAAATCTTAATTTAAACAAAAACATTATTTTTTATCAATTGTTTTCTTTCGGTTAAATTATGATTATGTTTTCGTCTTTTTTCTCATTAGAAAGTTTGACTATTCTAAATAATGGGTTCAATACTTCATCAAATAATATATTGGTTGGTTTCTCATTTTCACAAAATCATTTAGTGGGTTTAATTAATTAAATTCTTTTGTCATTTTTCATCTCATTTCAAAAACAAAACAAAAAAATTCTATCATTTACTTGATTTTGTGGAAACCCAAAATTAATATTTTTATCCTCTCCATCAACTTGAAGCTTATAGAATTTAAATATCATATTTGAAAGGAAAATATAACCAATATTTGTTTACAACTAATATTTAGCTTTTAGATTAAATTCATTTTAATTTTATTGTTCTAGATTTTGTTTTATTCACAATTTTTATATTTAGGTTATTAAATTGGTTTATTTGTGTTTCACAGGTTTCTATTAACAAATATTTGGTACGGATCTGATCATGGCTTGATTTGTTTATCTAAATAAGTTCAAGATAATTGATCCAAAAATAACATTGGATTGTTGCAAATAGTTTATGAGCAACAATAGATAAGATTTGGAAATGCATTCAAGAATAGATAAAATATTTTGCAGGACTAATTGCAGCCAAATTGTGAGGAATCTCAAGAAATGGATGAAAACCCATCTGCAGAATGGACCCATTTATCTTACACATGAGACTTTTCCCAAACAAACGCACAATTTCAAAGATATTTTTATTTTTTTACGAGAAAAATTTCAGGTGGCGAAAATTGTTAGTGACGCCTAGACTATTCATTCATTGCATAAATAAATGAGAAAGTTCAGAGACCGGGGAGAGATCCAATAAATTCAGAGGAGGATTTTTATCCTGTCTTTTTTGTATATTATTTATTTTGTAAGAAAATTCTTTTCAAGAGGAGCATGGAGTAACGGATGGTTGGAATTTTGGGAGAATGGACCAATATTTTCGAAGAAGAATATGAAATTCCAGATTTCTTAATGACTTTTGTCCTGTGAGTAAAAGGGTTTTGTTTTCATTATAATATCTTTTGATTATGGTTCATATTCTTTGAGTAATTGAGTATGCATTGATTTAAATTAGCTTTAGTCTATTTTATCAATACATGGTTAATTGTTATCATTTATGTATTAATTTTTTCAATCTTTAAGAGTCTATTATCCCAACTATATTGGTCTTCGTGATTGTATTATTTTGATACAAAACTTGTATTATATTGAGTTTATTCATGTAATTCATATTTGTAAAGATATAATTGTTCAGTTGAGATTTTTCTTATTGTCGATTAGTCTATTCTATCTTCATTAAGGATCATGATTTGAAAGTTGTTCTTTTTGCATTTTAAATAAGATTTAAATTGTTAGTCAAAGTGATTTTCATCCTGACACTGTCACAATATTAGAATTACAAAACCCTCTGCTATAGATTTCTCTTAACAGACAGGTTGTTGGAGCAATGTTATACAAGAAAGAACAACCAAAATTTCTCTTTAAATACTGGTCAGTTATAGGTTAATGATTTTCTTTTTATTTTGATTTATATTTTGTTAATGTAAATTAACATTTAAGCTTAAATACTTTCTTTATTTAAGTTAAAACATTATTATTTACATTCATTTAGTTTCAAGATTAAAATTAGATTAATGGTATGTTCTAGATCTATTTAATTTTTCATGAGATTCGGTTCTCTTGTACAACCTTAGTTTACAAGGTTTCTAGTAAATCTTGTACCCATGTAAAACTTGTAAATTTTGTAAATTTATGTAATTAAGTGTAAGGTTATCTAATCTAATAGATCATTGTAAATAATAAAAATATGGCAATTAGTATTTAGGATCTTAAACAACTTTTCATTTATTTATTTAGATCCCTTTATCGACTAACAAAGTCGTTAAACCCGTCAGGGGTAGTTATTACAAATGTCTTGGGTTATTTAGACAACCTCAGACCATAATACTCCCTTCTAGTTCACGGGTGTGTCACATATGCCCATCAACAAGATTCAACTGATCAATTGGAGCAGATTCTACAACAGACCAAAAGAGACACAAAATTCTCAAAGGAGGAAGAACTCCTCGCCCAAGTACACCAGAGGTAAGAAGAATATGAAAAGATCCAGGCAGAGAAGAAAATGGAAAGGGTACAGGAAAAGTTCGTAGAACCTTGATCGGTGATTCAAAGTGAAACACCCCAACTTCCTGAATCAAGTGCAGTAGGTGAGCCTGTGAAGCAGATCGAGCTACTCCAGGTTGCATGGTCGGAGCTATCCATTCGCATAGAGAACCTAGAAGCACACCTGTGGGAGAGTCAGTGTGAAGAAGAGAAGCAACCTCGAAAGCTTTAAGAGAAAATGGAAAGAGTTTTGTTTGAAGGGAACAATGCCAGAGTAACTTTGCACTGAAGGAATGCAGAGTATACAAATATTTTTAGAGAGGTTAGTGACTGGATGGGTATTATATCACGGCACAACTAGACTCTGGAGGCCTTGCATATTCAGGTACAGTCACTCAGTGAAGAGGTCTTCATTACAATATATCCAATAGAACAATAGGAAAAATTTGACCAGATCCATCAAACTGACAATGAGCTAAATGCTTTATATGAATCCCAGTAAGTAGCTAAGAGAGACCTACGCGAGGTCCAACCAATCGTCCAAAACACCTATTTGCAGATGCATTAGGTGGATGCTACATATGATTCATAGTGGAACTCTCTCATTGCATCTAAACCAAAGGGATGCATTACAAACGCAACTCAACAGTTCGTGGATGAAGATTCATTTTTGGGCAGGAAATGGCAAAATAAAGATGACAACTTCCAAGGCATAAGGAAGAGAGCCCTGGAATTGGTTCTAGAATTGGGCCCTTCATTTGAAGAGGTGGAAGAATAAAGTTATCAAGAAAAATTTGAAAGCAGAAAAGATACAGAGGATAAAGGAAAGCAACATTCCTTCCCATAAACCACAGAAGATCCAAGGACTTGACTCGGGGGTGAGTCAAGGATTGTGGTCAGAGCCTATTGGGCCCTTCATTTTTTTTAATAGAAATTGTTCAATCAAACTACAGTCCTAGTTTTGGTTAGAAAGTTTCACAAGTCACAATAGAGATGGAAAGATAAATGGAGAAAGAAACAAAAAAAGGTTAGAGGGACAATGCAACACCAACCCAAAGAAAGAGGTTACAGCAAGAACATGAAAGAAAGAATTTGAAATAAAATTGGCTTATATATACGAGATGTATATGATCGTAAAGGGTTCACCAGATTATCATTCAATTCCATTTAGGTTATTTTATTGTAATTAATGTCCATATTGGGAAAAGGGTATATAAAGTTCTAAAGAATGAGCTCAAAGCCAAAAAAGACAGTAACAAAGTAATCACTTATTGTAATATCGAGAAAGAAAGGAGCCAGGGATAGCCTTGTTTCTCAGTAGTATAGATTTTTTGTTATATTTTGTAAGACATAGTGTCTATATATATTGAATTGTATCTAAGAAACCCTTTTGATGAAAATATATGGAAGGACCCAAAAATTTGAAAATATTCTGTGTAATTTTCTATCTATATCTATGAATTGTCATTCTACTTTAATTCTTCATTCCTGATAAGATCAATATGTTATATATTATTTTAAAATGTTGTCACAAATCTATTGTCTTTACTATTAGTTGCGAATAATCTCAGACCGACTGCTTTTTAGTTCATCTTGCGCAAGACTAGGTTTAATCTTGATGATTATTGAGATCTACCTAAGTATTCTCCTTACCCTTCCCTATGTTCTTGTCTTGGTTGTGATTTGTGTGAGACTTATTCTCTCCAGATAAGATGAAAAATTTAGTGCTCTATACTACTCGGTACTCTTTTGTTGGTAACCTAAGAAGGACCCTGGTCTAATCAATTCTACACCAACATGTAACACCTCTCTGTCACTATGGGTTGATTGATTAAGGTGAATCAACTATTGTTTCTTTTCTTTTTCTATGTGATTCAACTCATCTAAGTGATTTGAATCACCCGGATGGATTGATTCGACTAGGTGATTTGACCACTCATGTTTTATGTTAATTTCATGCTTTGATTTTTGAGCCTCTTCTAAGTTGGGGATATCTGAATCAACCAGTTAGTTCATGATATCTTCATTTTCCTTATTGAACTAATCTGACATTGTCTACTCAAGAAAGAATTCAATATGAGCCTTCCTTTTTGTCCTCATTTGGGATAGGGGATTTTGAATTTTCCCTCTCCCTTTGACAATCGAAGATGTCTCGACTGATGGGAATTATTTTGTCAAATCAATTGTAAACTTCCTTGTTCTTTGATTCTCTGGAACCAATTTGGTGGATGGAAATGTTTGATTAAGTTTTGGTCAACTACCTCTAGCAAGATTCATTCGACCAGTACTTATGTCTTGCTACTCCTCCATCCTTTTCCTATTTTTCCTCCTTGTTGTAATATTCCAGATATAAATGGTATGCAGAACATAAATAATTATCTAAAAATGGTAGATAAACAATGATATAACCAAAACAATACCACAATAATACCAAAATAACACCAAAAAGAGAAATTTTATTACTGAGAGCAATGTTCTCTTACCTCTTCAAGGGGAAACCTCAAGAAGAGAAGATCTCTATTACCATAATATCCAAGAAAAAACATCTCATACCCTCTACTCCTATTTATACTAAATATGTCTATCCAAAAGAACAATATAGAGGAAGATCCTTCTAGAAGCGGAAGCTTCTATTAGGTATTCTTACATTTGACTTATTCTTCCTTATTTATAGGACTTATTAATATTGATCTTAATTACATGAAAATATATGATTCTACCTACATTAGGG
This sequence comes from Picea engelmannii, assembly GCA_009831015.1. Classification (NCBI taxonomy): domain Eukaryota; kingdom Viridiplantae; phylum Streptophyta; class Pinopsida; order Pinales; family Pinaceae; genus Picea; species Picea engelmannii. The sequence continues at coordinate 201,592 of ML780590.1, forward strand.
TTAAGTCCCTAACATGTCCTCCCCCTTAAAAACAACCTTGTCCTCAAGGCTTGAGATGAGGAAATTGTTGTAGAATGGTAGTTGGTTCCCAAGTGGCATATGATGGAGTTGTATCTTTCCACTAAACTAACACTCCCTTGATGGTGCACTAACACAGATGACACTCACACTGGTCCAAAACTTCTTTTGGTTGCAACCAAATGGATCCTTCTTCTTCCAATTTAGGAAGGTTGGTTTGATTTTGGCACTTAGTTCCAATCACCTTCTATAAGCAAGAAACATGAAAAATAGGATGGAGCTTAGAATGACTAGGAAAATCTAATTGATAGGCCACTTGTCCCACATGCTTGATAACAGTATAAGGACTATAAAATTTGGGTGCCAGTTTCTAAAAATGGTTAGCCTGGAGGGAATATTTCTTATAAGGTTGCAGTCGAAGAAACACTTGATCTCCTTCTGCAAATTAATGTTTAGAGCGACCTTAATCTGCCTGTTTCTTCAAGTGATTATGGGCCATGAACAAATTATCTTTGAGGGTACGGAGAATAGCCTCTCGAAATGTAAGTGTTTGGTTAATCACCTAGACCTTCGAGACACCTGGAAAGTATGAGAGAACTGAAGGTGAATTTTTTCCATATACCACTTCAAAAGGATTCATGCGGGTAGTGTTGGAAGATTGGTTGTTGTCATTGATGTCAAACCTATTCATGGGTTTTGGACCGCAAAATTGATAAAGGTATTTGGACATGAAGGACAATGCACATGCATATACAACATCCATGAATGGATAGTATACATCATGTTCTTTTTGGTGGTATGTGGAAAGTCACGTGGATCCTCATGGTTGAGGAGAAATGAATTTTTGAAGATGACAAAGTGAATTGAAGAAGGAAGTACATGTAGGCCCTGAAGATAATTAAAGAAAAGAATTACAAAATAAGAAAGTGTTAGGTCGGCCCTAATGTTAA
>ML780590.1:202609-231609 GCA_009831015.1 Picea engelmannii
GAAGATAATTAAAGAAAAGAATTACAAAATAAGAAAGTGTTAGGTCGGCCCTAATGTTAAAATGAAGTGACATAAATGGTATAAATAAACATCATTATACATTGATTTTTATACAAGTCGAATTTCAGAGGAAATAAGAAGAAAAGAAGGCCAGATTTCAAGGGAGGATGAAGTCTTTTGGTGATGTGTTCTAAGGTATGTTATTTTCAGGTCATCTTACCATTTTTTCTATAACTTTTTTTCTAGAAATATTCAGATGGTGAAATCACTATGGTATTGAGAATACATATCAAGGTACCTTTGGTAAAAATTTCAGCTCTTGATTTGCTATAATTATGGAGATACACTCTGTGGAAGATAGGGTTTGTGGCCAGTCCTGAAGCTAGTCAATAAACAGATGTTCTGTGTAAAAAAGTCATAACTTATTAATAGAGAATACAAATGATGTGGGAAAATTTTCATTGGAAATATTATGGAATTTAGTTTCTTGTGTGTGAGTTTCAGAATCAGATGTTAAATATTGAGCATGGGGCATTCTGTACAAGTTCAGTCTCCTGAATAGACCAGAATTGAATAAAGTCTACCATTCTTTCTATAAAAAAAATTTGGGGAGGATTCAAGGAGTGAAACTTGGAGGAGTTTCAGAGAATAAAATGAGTAATATTATATACAATATCAGAGTACTCTAAGAATTGAATAATTGCAGAAATTGAAGAAGTATCAGGAAGCATTATCAGGTTCTATGTGATGATTGGTTGATGGTGATGATTTAATGTAAAGTTTTATTATCTCTCATATATTCTTGGTTGGAAGGAAGGGGCAAGGATGGAAATTTAAACTCTCTCTTGATATTGGAGTATTGTATCTTCCTATTGGAGGTTTATCCCTTCCTTTACATTTGGAAGTTGTAGCTACCTTTGGAAGTCATTACTTCCCTTGAACAATAACTATTGATTATTTCTCATATATTGTGCATGGTGTATTGTGGTGTATTGGTGTAACTCTTATACTATTATTCATTGCTCATTGGATATAGTTGAATGGTTTAAGTATAAGTTGAAAAAGGTTTTTAACTGTACTTGATACTGATTCACCCCCCTCTCAGTATCAACAGGTAGTTGTATGGTAAGATGTGTTATACCACCATTCAGCTAGTGGTAACCATTGAGCCCAATGATTTTACCGTTCTGATGAAAAAAACCTCAAATATGTTTCCAAACACTTGTTGACAACTTTAGTTTGACCATCATTCTGGGGATGACAAGTTGTGCTGAGATGCAATTGGTACCTTGTATCTTGAACAATTCTTTCCAAAAATTGCTGGTGAAAGTGGGGTCGTGATCATAAACAATAGAATGAGTCATGCCAGGAATCTTGAAGACTTGATCCATGAAAAGTTGAGCAAAAATGGAGGCTATAAATGGGTGTTGAAGAGGACAGAAATGAGAATACTTGGAAAGACGATCAACTACCACCATGATGACTAATTTATTTCCTGATTTAGGTAAACATACAATAAAATCAATAGATATATCCCTCCAAATAGTAGGTGGAATCGGAAGTGGTTGTAGTGTGCCAGGAGTTTTGACTGTTTATCCCTTGTTTCATTAACAAACATCACATTCTACCACAAAATTGTGAACGTCTTGTTTCATACCATCCAGGAAAAAAGAACATTTGACCTGATCATAGGTTTTGGTAATCCTTGAGTGCCCAACGATGGGCGTAGCATGAAGCTCAGAAATGATCGTGGATTTAATTTTTGACTGTTTAATTAAATACAAATGGCCTTTGTATCGAATCTCATCATTGTGCCAAGAGTACCCTTTGGAAACTGGAGAATTGGCATGCAATTTTTGTATTAGATGTGAAATTTTTGGATCGTGTAGTTATTCCTAGAGAACAGCTTGGAGACAATCTGGTACAATGAAGGAGTTGGAAAAAAGGGACCCTTCATCTTCATATTTTCTAGAAAGTGCATCAATAACCACATTTTCTTTTTCTTTCTTGTAAATTATCTCATAATCATATCCAAAGAGCTTAGTCATCCATTTTTGTTTCTCTATGGAGGAAAGGTGTTGGTCCATAAAATAATTGAGGCTTTGATGATTTGTCTTAATTTGGAAGTGTTGCCCCAATAGATAAGGGCACCAAAGATCCATTGCATGCAGAATAGAAAACATTTCCTTTTCATAGATTGATTTTCCCAAATTATTCTCTGACAATTGTTTGTTGGTAAAGGCCAAAGGTCGACCCTCTTGCATAAGGACTGCTCCAATTCCTTTCCAGGAAGCATCACATTCTAGGAGAAATGTCTTTGTGAAATTAGGAAGGGTCGGAACGTGAGTGGTGCACATGGCCATATTCAAGGTTTGAAACTCCTATGCAGTTGCTGGAGTCCAAGTGAAATAATTATTTTTAAGGAGAGGAGTGAGAGGTGCTGCAATCTTTCCATAATTCTTAACAAACTTGTGATAATAACCTGTTAGCCCCATAAATCCACACAATATTTTGAGAGTATTTGGGTGAGGCCAATATTTCATAGCTTCAATTGTTTTAGGATCCACCCTGACACTGGCCTTACAACCAAAATGACCCAAGTACTCGACTTTTGAGGTGCCAAAAGAACATTTAGATTGTTTGAGGAAAATTTAGTGCTGAGACAGTAGATGGAGAAATCGATCCACATGAGAAAGATGGTTTGTCCAGGTTTTACTATATATGAGGATATCATGAAAGAAAACTAAGACAAAATGATAGAGAAAATAACGGAATACATGATTCATGAGGCTTTGGAAAGTGGAGGGAGCATTACATAAGCCAAAGGTAATAAAAAAAAATCATAGTGGCCCTCATGAGTTTGAAATGCAGTCTTAGGAATGCCTACCTCGTTTATACGTATCTGGTGGTATCCAGAATGAAGATCAAGTTTAGTAAAGAACTGGGCACCACTCAATTCATCCAAGAGGTCATCAATGACAAGAATGGGAAATTTGACTTTAATGGTGAATTTGTTGAGGGCATGGAAGTCAGGACACATGCACGAAGAACCTTATTTATTAATGACCATGAACATGGGAGAAGAGTAGGGGATCATACTAGGACATAAAACACCTACATTGAGAAGTTCTTCAACAATTTTCTTAATTTCATTTTTTTGGGAAAAGGGATGATGATGGGGACAGATATTGGGAGGAAGGTTGTCGGGGACAAGGGGAATGGAATGATCATGAACACCACGGGAAGGAGGGATTCCCTGGGGAGTGGAAAAAACCACTTGATGTTTAGAGAGGATGGATTGGAGGTCCTGTAGCACCGAGGGTGTCTCAGTGGCTTGAATGGCATGGAGTTGTGCAATAATGCTCGAATAACCTTTCTTGAGCATATTTTCCATGCGATGGGAACTGATGATCTCCGGGGAACTGATGGTGATGCCTTGGAACTTATATTGTTGGCCCTCCTAGTCGAATTGCATGGTTATTTCCTTAAAATACATGAGAATGGGACCCAAAGTCCTTAGCCATTCTGCACCCAACACAATGTCACAACCACCCACATCGATAGAAAACATATGAGATTTCATGTGGTACTGACCAATTTGGAGATGCACATTTTCACAATCCCCTCCACATTTCATGGACCCGCCATTGGCAATCATGATTTGAAAATTATTGATGGTGCAAATATAGAAATTAGTTTCTTGGGTAATGCAGGGATGAATAAAATTATGGGTGCTTCCACTATCAACAAGAATAACAACCTTTTGATGCTTAATGTAACCAATTACCTTAAGGGTTTGGGGAGTAGAGAAGCTAGTGAGAGAATTTAGGGAAATGGCTGGTTTGACTTCGAGAGGGTTGAAGGGAGGTGTCATGTTAGTTGGTTCAGGTGACATGGCTACAAGGGGAGCCTCAACATTGTCTTCCAAAAAATCCTCCGAGATGGCCATAAAAATATTATGTTCCTTACACTTGTGCCCTGGAAAATATTTGTCATCACAATTATAACAAAGGCCTTTAAATTGGCATTCAACCATTTCTTCCCTGGTCAATTTCTAGATCTTTAGTGGAGTAGAAGGAGGAGTGGGAGTGGTTGGTTTAGTGTGAGGAATAAAGGAGGGTTTTCAATTTTGAGAAGAGAAAACATGTTTTTCTTCCTTATCTATTTTAGTAGCATCCACAAAACTTCAAGGTTGAGCCATGATGACATGGGCATGAATATCATCCTTGAGGCCACTGATAAAACATTCTCATAAAAAAGCATCAGACATGCCCTCTATACAGAAATTCAATCGCTCAAAAGAGGCTATAAATTCGTCCATTGTTCCATATTTTTTCAACTTTTTCAAATGACCTAAATGGTTGGTGTCAGTGTCAAAGTGTTCATAAGGATCTTCCACAAATTGTGTCCAAGCCACATACCCTTGGTGGGAATTTTTTCCCCACTGCCACCATTGCCAACGTTCTTGATCTATATGGAGAACACCATACCTGATTTTGTCCAACTCATTTGTAATGCCATACAAAGAGAAATAATGTTCCATTTGAGTTACCTAGATAATGGGATGTAAGCCATAAAATTTGGTCACATCCACACGCAGAAGGCGTAGGTCACGCTGAAAGTGATGGGGCTGAAAATTCTCAGAATGAGAGGAATTTTCACCTTCGGGTTGCAAAGGTGGGTCATATAAGGGAAGATTAGCAGGGATATGCATCTTGGTGCAGATCATCGTAGTGAAGGAGGAAAATTAGTTATTGAAGGATGAAAGTTGGGTAGCTAGGTCCTATTTGATTTCCTTCATTTTGGCTTCAATGGAGGAATGAATTTTTTTATTTATGGTGGAAATATCGGCACTAAGTTGTTTCACTTCTTGTTGGGTTTCTGTGAATTAGAGTGCAATGAATTGAAGTGATCTTCAAAGTATTGGCTATGGGTGTGGGCCATGATGAAGAGGGAACATAAGGGGTAGGTGGGACCACACAGAAAATGGGTTATGGGTGAAGTGTATCACAACGATCAGGGCGACAAGGAGAAGCCAATGGGGTAAATCCCAAATAAGGGTGTTGGAAGGGGGTCGGGTCCACGAGAAAATGTTTTTGCTGAAAAATGATAGGTATGACTACGATAAGGGCAGAGAGATTAATCCAACGAGATAGGTCTCAAATAATGGTGCCAACAGGATCCATATTTTTCTTTACTCTTGTAGAGTTATACTCTGATCTGAAGAATACTGCAGTGACAAAATGCCCAAATTATTAACAGGAAGCAATGTGTAGTAATTTCGCAACCTAAATGCAGGAGACACAATTGTGTGGCAATAGATATTGTATGTTCTGTTTTTGTTTCCTTCCCAAGGGTTCTACAGAAAAGGGTTTTCCCCGTGCTATAGCTCTTTGATATATGTGTGGGGTCCAACAGCAATACTTGGCCCAATATCTCAGGGCACCAACTAAGGACGCTAGACTGTGCCCTTAGCCATACTACCTGAATACCCAAGTACTAGAGAGTATCTTCCTGAGTGTTGTTCTCAGTGGAACTAGAGCATCCAGATGGATGATATGTTTATCTATGGAGGAATTCAAAAGATCTATACCAATCTGTATACATGTGTTTTCTGATGTGCTACCACTCGAAGGGGTACCAACATGAGTTACAAGGGTGACCAACAAATGTGCTCTTAAGTACCACTTGTATTTCCCATGTGTATGAATCCATGAATGTGGTTCTATGCGCGTAACAACATATCTTTGTATCTTTAAGATGTCGGAATACATCTCTACCCTTTAAAACTTTAACCCACAATTTTCTTCCAAGGAAGGTTCTCTAATACCACTTGTAATATTCTAGATATAAATGGTATGCAGAATAGAAATAATTAGCTAAAAATGGGAGATAAACAATGATATAACCATAACAATACCAGAATAACACCAGAAATAACACTTTTATTGCTAAGAGCAATGTTCACTTGCCTCTTCGATGGGGCAACCTCCAGCATAGCATAGCTCTATTAAAATAATATCCAAGAAAAAACTTCTCATACCCTCTACTCCTATTTATACTAAATATGTCTATCCAAAAGAACAATCTAGAGGAAGATCCTTCTAGAAGTGGAAGCTTCTATTAGGTCGTCTTACATTTGACTTATTCTTCCTTATTGCTAGGCCTTATTAATATTGACCTTTATTACATGGAAATATATGATTCTATCTATGTTAGGGGTTAGGTCCCTAACACTTGTTTCCACATGTTTTTATATGTCTACCTTGGATTTCGTGAATTTAGTGTGATTTTCTTAATTTGCTCCATCCCCTCTTTGTATTTTAGGACAACACTTGATGTCATAATTTCATGATTTATGGTTGCCTCTCAACAAGATTATTTGTCCTATTGCTTGACCTTCTACAGTACTTTCTTGGTAATTCTATAAAGGTTTTATTTCATTGTTAGGTCATCAAAATTGAGCGGTTGATCTGGTTTGAATACTTCCTTCTATTTGATGCAAATATACATTGGTTATGCAACTGAATCAACCACTTGTATATCCTTTGTTGATGAAATTTTTTATTTTTTCTTCATCTTTATTGGTTTCCACTTCACTGGTGACCCCACTTGGCCATCTAGGTTGTAAAACAGTCTTCTAGTGTATAGATCTACCTCCCTTTCCTCCTTTTTCTCAACACTAGTGAGAAACATTACAAGGGATAGATTTACTTCCAGGACTTTTGGGGGCACTAGAAATTTGGTATCACTCTCTCTCTCCAATTCCTCAAAAATTTGTAGTAAGGTCAACTGGTAAGCTAGATCTTTAGGAGAAGGAAACTAATCATAACCACACCATAACTTAGTTTTTTCAATGCATAGGTGAATGTGACATGGTGGAGGCAATGCTCATCAAACTACCTATTCGACCCACCATCTATGAGATGCATTATTTAAATTCAAGACCCAACTTTTAAACATCTTTTCATCTAGGAGGGACTTCAATAAGCCCACTACACGAGGTGATGAAAATTGGTAATTTTCTATGTGTAACTCCCCCATTCCGGGCCGTGCAGATGCTACTTTGCGGAATAACAATCTCATACTTAATTTTATATATAAGACATTCATTTAAGAAAATGAAACACATTTAAACTCAGAGTAACCATGAGAATTACTGCTATTATAAATAATCAATGGCTTTAACATTAATTTGTATGCACAATAGAATACATGATAAATATAAATACACAGACATGCAGAAAAGTAATTAAAACATCATCTGGTACTTTTCTTTGAAATGGTGGTAATTCCACCAACCAGGTACAAGCCTTCCACGAACCTCCTAGCCCTAGACCACACTGCTCATCAAGCTCAACAGTGGGTCACCCCCAAGATGGAACTAAGCTCCACCCCCAAGGCAAGGAATCCTAGGCTAGGCTGAGGTTATAGGGAAAACACATAGTCACAAGGAAGGATTATCTCCCAGGAACCACTTATGCCCACTGCCCACAGACTCTCCTTCCCCACATGTTTGTTCCACCCCAGGAGTATACACCTTCTTTGTCACCTAGATAGTCCTTCGACTTCTAACCTCCCTTGCCTTGGGTTTCAGCAACAGATTGGACTGGAAGTATTCAAGCTTTGTGGAAGCTACAGGGTTCCTTCCAGGAGTTATCTCCTTCCTCTACACACTCTCTCACCTGGAGAGAGTCGCTCACATGCCCAGCTACCTGTTCTTCCAACTTCAACCACCTCTCTCACCTGGAGAGAGTGTTGTACAAACTGGCCAACAAGCCACACAGGATCAAACACTACACGTACACCACAGTCAATGGGAATCTAGACACAAACACCCCAGGGCAGCTACCGACAAGTGCAACAACGTAACCAGGTTTAGCAGGGACAAGACACTTCCATTTTCTCAATCTGGAAACATGGGATAGACTCACACTCTGGATTCTCAGGGATGCGTTACAATTTCTCCATGTAGGGGTCGATTTAGACTCCACAATTTAGAATAAATAAGGGGTGTATCGGCTTTATAGAACAACCACAAACATTTTCCTGAAATCAACACAGGCTTCTGGTTCAGGGGATGTATAGTTCAGAAGATGAACGAGGTCTCCTGCAGAGGTCGGACCGGTTCACGCTCAGATGGTCGGGTAGAATGGAGGCTCCCCCCCCCACCACGGCTCATCTCAATCATTTTATCTGCATGTGATTGGGTTGATACTTGTCACCTATGAAACTGCATGCATTCCATCAGCATGCATTCCTCCCCATTTGGAAGTCACTTGCCATTCCAAAAGAACTTAGGATAAAACATATATTTCACATGGTCTTCCTTGGAATAATATTAAAATATTATTTCCCAAGGACTTAAGCCCCTAGGCTTAGCCCCCTAGGCTCAACACTTAGCCCCTCTTCCCACCTTCCAACCCCTAATCCCTTTCCCACTTTGTGGAAGCTTAGTCCCCCATCACTCATTCATCATGGTCAGTCTGCACGCGGCAATGTTTATATTTTATTAATGTTTTGCATTGATACATGTACAAAATCAGGCTCTTGGCCTTCAACCCTTAGGCTCTTTGGCCTAACAATCACATAAGCCCACCAACTTATATAAACTTGGCTCACCAGCCTATAAAACATATTTACAATTCATTTCATAAACAAGATTTACAACAGGGCTCGGCCTTGGGGATATTACACCTTGGTTGGTATTTTTTTTGTTGTAATAATGGCTTCACTGACTAGGTTGATCTAACTCATGGTGGTCTAGATAAGGAGGGATGTAAATATGATTTTTCTTTCATGATCCTAACATTATTTATAGTTTCTTTTGATGATGTTTTCTAGGTGCTCCAACTAGTTAAATATCACCCCATTTTCTAGAATTCGACCGATGGGCTCCTTCCTTGTAAGTTTAATGTCTTATGCCTGACCTGCAGAACTGAAACAGGATGACACAATGATGCAACTCCACTTTTCATGAATCTATGTGACTTTATTGATGAGTAAACCCTTAGATTTATTTGTAGAGGTCCCCTTATGAGGTACTACATCCATTTGGTTGAGTTAGTGGTTTTGGGGACCAGCTCTCCTCCATGTGGAAGCCCTATTGTTAAGTTTTTACTATTGTTGTTAGGTTATTTCCAAATTAAATGATCATTCAATGAATTTCAAAAACAATAGTATAAAGAGTATCATTGAAAGAAACACAATCACAAGGTATGCATCATTTTGTCCTGGGAAACCCTCATGGGGGAGAAAACCCAGCAAAAACTTCCTCAATAATAGATTTCCAATATAATTCCAAGACTAAGACCAAAACACAAAAGACTGAGCATGAGCCTCTCTTCTCCTTATTCCTGCAACTGCAACTAAATTCTAGATATGCTCACTAGCTGAGTGAATGATTGTGTGTAAATGAGACACCAACCTCACATATAAATACAAGTGTGATATGGCATTAGGGTTGTGTCTCTTCAATTGGTTGAGCCGACTTCTCCTAAAAGTGGCTAAAACCACTTTATAATTACTAGGGTTCGAATTTACAAATACCACTATACAAATAGAGTTTGACCAATCCACAAAAGGGGATTTGATATTATACAATACCCGACTTGATCAATATGCAAAAGGGGATTTTTTCTATAAAATAATAACTCAAATATAATTAGAATATTCTTCAAAGTTACAATATTTTAACACTCCCCCTGAATGAGAATGGTATTCTACTGACATGACTTAATACAACATCATCAAGATAAGGATATGGAAACATCATCATCAACATCTAGAACACTGACTGGTATATCTATAAATCATCGAAAGTTTTTTTCATCATCAATATCATCATCATTTGCAAAATGGAGCTAGAGTAACATCATCGTCAACAACAACATGACGTTGAAACATCAACATCAATAGTATGAAGTTGGAACAACAACATCATCAACAACACGAGGTTGGAACATCGTCATCAAAAACATGAAGCTAGAATAAAATCATCAACAACAACACAAGGCTAGAACAACATCATCAACATGTGGCAATAGAATGAAACAAGTGTATTAACAACAAAAATTTTTGATACTCTGATAGACTGTCCTTACTGGACCTTTGGGATATTCCTAGGAACCATAATATTCCCTAGGATATAAAATCCTAACAAGATACCATGTGGAACTCTGATAGATTGTCCTTACCAGACCTTTAGTATCTACCTAGGAAACATAAAATTCCCTAGGATATAAAATCCTAACTGAGCTACCACTATTGACCACAAATGGCATATACATGCATAGGTACTCTGACATACCATCCTTACTGGACCTTGTTATGAGGAAAATCTCTCGATGGCTAGGGGTAAACCACAATGCACAGAAATGAATGCAGAAATCAACTCTAATCTCAAGTATGTTATATAAACAAATATTCTAGAAAGACAAGATAAAAGGCCTACCTCGTCCAGATGTTTGATGATGTCCACTATTGAGCACTTGATTCAAAAAAATACACCTACAACCTATCCTCAACAACCAAGAAACAAAATCATATGGTGATAATATATAATGTTAACACATTCAATAGCATAATCCATCAAAATTCATAACAAATACACCCATGGAATAACAATTCAAATATTTTCAAGATATTAATTGGACGAGAAAAGAGTATTTCTATTAAAATGTAATCAACAGAAGTGAATGAATTACAAAATTTTGTGTCAGCATGGTTCTGAACCAAGAAACTAAGTCCCTTCCAGCTGGGCCTCCACCACTTCAATCCTCCACCAAATGAAAGCTCATATAAAAGAGACAATGAGGTTATCAATCAAGTAGGGAAGAGCTTGGGGGTTGAAAAATGTGTTCAGACTTAAAAGGACAAAGGCATACAGACTCAATATGAAGTGAATAATTTCTCCAGAGTAACTTTTCTATCAAAGTTGAATTCTTCTCCTCTTTTCCATAGCTCAAATTTGTCCCATTTGTAGCCATCAAGTGGAACTGAAGGGTCGAGTCAGAATGTTTCTAGTATATGGAATGCCAAGGATCATAGATCTCATAAAGTGACATGGAAACCCGACACCATTTTCTAATTTTTGGCACAAATCTTGATGTACACTAGTTGTAGTGGTGCAACCTACATATACACATGATGTACTATAGATAGGGCATGTGTATGTGGAAAAATAATGTTTTTATCTCTAGGATTTGAAAAATGGGACTTCAAGTCTGCATAGGGAAATGGAAAAATGCCTTATGTGCAAGTTTGCATAGGGTGAGGAAAATATTTCTATAACAGATGCCCCCTAATGTGTGAGGTCAGAGGAGTATCTGCGATGACCTAAATACATTATAAGACCCATAAGTGGAGTAATGGGGACCCAACTAAAAGAACTACTTGCTCATGATATTATTAACATATGTACTGAATTTTCACACATGGCTGCCAATTTCAATTACACTACAGATCCACGTGAAAATATACCAAACAATTGTCCATGTCCTTGAATAGGAAATACAAAGGTGGCTACATGCCAAAGGCTGTCATAGTCATGAAAAAGGACTAATAAAACTAGTCTCAAAATCAATTTGAAGATATTTGTATACAATGGAGTACAATCTAATCTCCCATGATCACTGAAGTCACATAGGTATTGGTCCAATGAAAGGTAGAAACCGCTCAGGAAAGTTGTGACTATGAATTGATGTCTTCAAGTCTTCTACACAATCTACCAAAGGTGCAAGTATACATCATGTGAATAAAGGAGTTGAGTTCGAACACAATGAGACGTCATTTGATTACCGGTCATTGAGGTATACCGTTAACAAATGCAGGAAATCCTACCGATGATGAAAGTAGGTATCAAGTCATTGAGTACATTCTTACAAGTGTGAATAGAGGTTTTGGGATCGAACACTTGAAGAATCCATTGATCAGGAGACATTGATGTATTCCCAACTGTCGATGGCAAGAGAACTTGCCACTAATGACTGCAAGCCTCTAGGTACTCATAGGACTCTAGGTCTCGTCTCCATAATAGATGAGTTGAAGTCAATGGAAGGAGACCCGATGAAAGGAGATCATTAAGGAATCTCTCATCATTCATCACGAGGTTCAAACCATGAGATTGATGATTTGGAGGAAATCAGACAAAGACCATGTTCATGAACCAACGACCCTATGAATAGCAACCAATAAGGAAAATTTCTGAAAATGGAGAGGAAACCACCAATAGGGCTAATGGCATCCAAGAAACTGCATGAATCCCAATGTGTGAATAGATGTCTTGTCATCAAACACAAGGGAAACCACCCAGTCAGCAACCAATGATGAAATGTCAACTGTTGGGTTCAAGGTTACCTACCAATAAGGAAAGTAGGACCAGGGTGCTTGATAAGACTAGAAATTCATGTGATTCTGAGATACATTGAGGGTATGACTGACATGCAAAGTCAAGAGTTTTTAGGAATGGCTGACATAGGTTGATAGACATCCTTTGAACAAGATCATGAGACATATGGAAGACTCTGGAAGCATAGACTCAATGATGAAACTTTGATATGCAAGAGGCATCAATCAAACTCTCCATAGGGACTAGAAGAGTAACCAATCAAGGGATTAAAGTCTCTGTAATGAGCTCAGCTTCCTAAGGTCATGATAAACCCAAAATTTGGATGAAAAGTGGACTCAAAAATTTTGTACTCTGTTAAAAGGCAACACGACTTTTTCCAATATAATATAACACTCCCTTCTCGCCTGTGTTTTTTTTTTTCATAGTCAAATGAATGCTATGATACAGAGGAAATGAGTGTCACGAGTAAGAAAAACTAGTTCCAGCAGTGGAACATACCTATGCTCAATGAAAGGAGGTGCATGCAGGAGATGGACACTCGAGATAATGTTTCCTCCTGGGTATAGGGTGTCAACCTGCAAAGGATATAAACAAGGCTCTGCGTGGTTGAGGATGAAAACTGCTAAGGTGAATGGCTTATAACAAAAAAGAGAGAACTGACAATAGGCTCAATACTAAAAGTAAGGGCATGAGATGTAATTAAAACTTAACGCCAATAAATGTCCTTTTTCATAATATTAGTCTACTTGGTTTGAAAAAGGGATAAACTTTCACCAAATAGACATCCTTTCAAATCCAATTTACAAGTTTGAAAGAGATAAGTTCACTCGGAAATATTTTCGATTTCTAAAAACGAGTCGCAAAAGAGATTAAATCAAACTCATTTGGGAGTCCTCTAGGTATAGGTCAACATGTTTATGAGTAAGAAATGAGGTTCAACATAAACTCATGTATTATCTACAAGGAACTCACGGACCTACGGACAACATTCTCTACATGGGCACTGAATGAAGCAGGGGATCTAACTAGGGTACCCATGTTTGGTAAGCCTCTACCATTTGATAACGACACTTCTATTTGTAGATAGAAGGTTATGTGTCACTACAAAATGGGTTCGTACCTAAGGCATATGAGAGACAATCATAGGACAATGAAAATGTGCATGATGGATTGGATACCTATCCTATATGTTGGGTAACCAAAATACCTTTCCAAAGTTATTAATGGGTGTCATGGTGCTGAAAACAACAAGAATCCCAAGAGAAAACTACAAAAACCAATTCAATCCACTATCGTATTAGTCCATTAGGCCAAAACATTGGATGAAACTATGCAAAGTTGGTAAAAATTTGCTATAAATAGTAAAAAAAACAAATTTACTATACCATTTGTATTTATTTACCCAAATAGTGGATTTTGGACCAAATTGACTCCAAAATTCAACTAGTGATTGCAGGATCTACTAGCGATGGAATCGACAACCGTTTGTACCAGGTAACTCATAATGCATTCCTAACTAAGAGTCATTCAACTGACATACTACTAACTAAGAGTCTAGGTGAACCTATAAAGAGCGAATACCATGTGAAATGGAATTGTGAAAAAGTTATATAATGATGTTGTATTCGACCACATTATTCATGGATGGCCCTAGGCATATGCCACCTAAAGACACCAGCAGACCCTCAGGTGAGTAAAAAACCCAAGCGACGGAAGCCAAGTTCCTTGTATGATGACTGGACCCATCTGCAAATCCTAAGTAGACTGAAGACTTCATTGACATCTTCCAACCAAGGGAAAATTTGATAAGCAAGATGAATATAAAAATAAAGGAAAAATATATATACACTAAATTACATTAGTATACAAAGAGTTACGCCCAATATTCAGGCCCAAGCATAATATATTTTCAAATAGACCCCATTCCTGGGATTATCCAACATGTTCCCTTCATAATATTCTAATTCATAGGCTCCTTTTTCTAAGACACGTCGCACAATATAGGGATTGTACCACATGAGTTTAAACTTGCCTACCCCCAATGGTTCTTTGGATTGATCATATAGAAGGAACAAGTCACCCTCAGCATAAAACCTAGGATAGAAAGACTTATCGTATTGGACCTTGACACATCTTTTATTCGCTTCAATATTTGTAGAGGCATCTCAACCCTGCTCATCTAAACTCTCTAGGTGCACGATGTGTCATTCGAGATCAGAAGTGTCAGGTAGGAGTGCAACTGCCAATATAAGAGAATGGATCTCGCATTCAATAGGTAATATCGAATCCACACTGTGTACTAACTAGAAAGGAGAAAAACCAGTGGAAGTTTTGACGGAGGTTCGGTATGCCCAAAGTGTTGGATAAAGCATGATATTCCAGTCAAATTTTCTCTGGATGACAGTTGTCTGAAAAATGGTCTTGAGAGACTTGTTCAGAGCCTCTACTTGTCCATTTTCCTTGGGGTAGTAAGGGGAAGAATGACCATGCTTAAACCCCAGTTTAGATGCTAGTTCTTCCATCATTTCATTCTGAAAGTGTCTACCATGATCAGTGACAATCTGACTTGGGATTACAAACCTGGATATAATTTGATTGAATACGAAGAAGGTAGAAATATTTGTAATATCCCTCGGCCAAACCCAAATGTAAATATAATCCAAGTATATTTAATCTAGTGAGTTGTTTAGACATCATTTTTGTAATACACCTTTCATGGCATGGTGCGTGCATATACTGCACAGTAAAGGGATGTAATGTGCACATTTCTGAATACCGCACGCAGTAACTAAAGTGCGCACAAGCTTAAAGATAGAGGATACAACATGCAGTAACTAAGGTGTGCGCAACCTTAAAGACAAAGGATACAACATGCAGTAACTAAGGTGTGTGCAACCTTAAAGACAAAGGATAAAACATGCAATAACTAAGTGCAGACAATATTAAGTTCAACGAACCTTTGTGTATATAATATGCATTATAGGCTGGTGAGCCAGTATTATAAGCCGAAATGCTTATGTCTTAGAATTAGGTTAGCATGCCTATATGTTAAAGGCTAGAATTCCTACTTTGTACATGACTCATGATTAATATAAAATACATCATTGTGCATAGACCGACCACGATAAAAGAGATGGGGGGTTGAACTTCACTAGTTAGGGAAAGGGAGGGCCAAAAGTCAAGGGAATATTATATTAATATTTCCTAAAACATAAAGTATGAATAATTAATTTATCCTAAGTTATAAAGTTGGGGACAAGTGGACAAAAGTAACTTCTGATATGACAAGTGTCAAGTTGGGGACATGCATTCATATCATGGGGAAACTTAGCTCAGGGGGGGGATTTTTCTGATGAATACCTTATGAATGGGGAAAGGGGGGACCATCAAGCGGACCATCACTTTTGACAAAGAGTTCACAATGATTCCAAAACACACTCAATTATCCATCCAATGACTCCATGACCTTTTCACTCATACATTTCGTTATCCTTGAGACAGCCATTTCACCTTTATAAAGCCTGTTTCCCCATCCTTTTTGGTAGGTGTACTTGGTTATCTTGGAGCGGGATTGAAGAAGTGGGTTGTCAGGCATGTGAGTAATTATTTGAGCAAGAGAATTGTTAGGGATTGATTTTCATAGGTGCTAAACTGTAGCTATAGTGCTCTAAGACTTTGAGTCTGGCCTGTTGTTGAAGCCCTGGAAGGGAAGTGGGGCAGTTGAGGGACTGTTGAGCAAAGAAGGGGCACACTTCCTTGGGTGGGACAGGCATATGGGGAATGAGAGGTTGTAGGTTGTTAATTGAGTGAGCACCTGAGATGGAGTCTTTCATTTTGTCCATGAGCCTTAGCCTAGATAGGAAGCCCTTTACCCTGGGTGGAGTTCAGTCCCAGCTTGGGGGTGATTCACTATTGAGAGTGATGAATAGTGTAGTCTATTTCTGAGAGGTTCGTGGATGGTCTGTAAGAAGTTGGTGACAATATTTATAAGATAAGTACCAATTGTATGATATGTGGATATGTTGTTTTTTTATTTACATGCCTATGTTACGATTTTATCATATATGTGACTATGATTGCTTGTGTGCTTATGGGTAATTTCTTGTAAATGATGCATATCGATAATTACTGTTATTTTAATATAAAATTCGTATGTTACAGAAAGTGATCGTTTGTTTATGTTTAGATGTAAATCTTCCATGAGCGTGATGTATGTATATGTTTTAGTTGCATGCAGTCTAAAGAGTAAATTTAGGTGGAATTACTTAGTTTACTACTAGGTATGCTATTGTATGTTCTACAGTATGGGAATGAAAGTGTTCCCTAGAATAGCATGGCTTGGCCTGATGGCTGGGAATGTTACCGACTGGCATCAAAGTATGAGTGGTTTCTCTAGAGTGGTGTACCTCGACCTCAGGTTGGTCAGGGAGATCATTACAGTATGGTATCAGAGCCTCAGTTCAACACTGAGCTTCGATGGGCCAGAAGGGTGCAATTGAAGTGAATATTCATAGAAAAGTAACTTCGAAGTGACTAGAATTAGAGTCATAGAGTGTCCTTGGAAAAGGTTGGTGTACTGGCGCGTGTGGTAAATTTGGCACTGCGCGGGAAACCATGGCATGCCAGCGTGCCCGGTAAATTGTGGCATCGCACAAAAGATTATTATGTGTATATGCACGCACTGAAATTATTCTTGCATGGTAAGCACACACATAGTAAGGTGCACATGGGGTGCGCAAGTATTTCTTAACGTAGAGGAGTTTTGTTGGTACGCGCATAAGTATGAGTATAAGTTATTTTGTGACAGTGTATTCAGTAGTGTGCGCAGATATTTGAGCGCGAAGGAATATGTTAAACTTGACATGGTTCATGCATAGGATGAAAATGCATGTGGAATATTGGTGCGCAATATTGAAACTATGCACAGTGGATATTGGCACAAAACGCCAGAGTAGTGCACGTAAGTAGTCGGTACGACGAAGAAGAAATGCACAGTAGATTTAGGTGTCCGGAGAAGCGTTTACCTTGTAATATTTCTATTCATGATAATATAAATGAACAGGTCAAGTTAATGCATGCGAAGTCGCTTGGAAGGCGAGGAGTCTGAGTTTAAATTGCATAATAATAAAAGAAAAATAAACACATAACCGCATTGAAGCATTAATTAAAAAGAATTCTAAGTTTTAATTTCTTCCGATTTAGACAGATGAAAATAAAATATAAGATTACAAGAAAAACATATTATAAAAGAAAACAAGAGTCATAACATCACCAGATAGAAATTGTAATAAAATGGTCTAAAATCTATTTCTGTATTTATATAATCATATTAATCACAAAATTAAAAAAGGGTGATGACAACAGTTAGACTGTTGTAAAAAGGGTCATTGAAGAACGTGCCTATCATCTCTTGTACTCTTTACCTCCACTACCAGTTGTTCAAAATTCGTTCAGACATGCTTATCTTGGTTGAAGAATTACTTCATCTTAGTGATATTCACCTTTAAAGAAGATTCTAACCAGACCGATTTATTTTCTCCAACACTTTCGTCTGCTTCAACCATAGATTCCTCCTTATTATGCCGCTTACTCCTTTTCTTCTTAGCAACTGGCATGTTGATGACTAAATCCTTTATAGTGGGATTTATCCTGACTTCCAATCACATTTCTATAACTGGCTCTATGTGGAACTTAGTTTCTAGAAGGTGCACAAGGACCCTTTCCTCCTTATTCATAGGAAAGCCTAGCATGTTGCTCGAATAACTAGTCTCACTCGACTTAGCTTTGTCCATGTATCTCAGGTTGGGGACACCAAAATGTGTCTTTATAGAGAGAATAAAGTCGAGCAGCTTGAAGATTACTACAGTTATGGATACACATATATCTTCATACTTGGGGAGTGGAAATTATAGAACTCCATTTATGAAGCGCAAACAGATTATGTACAAAGAGTGTTGGGTTTCCATGCTTGGCCAATCCATTTCAAATGATTAGATTTTGACTTCGTTACATGGCAACATCTAGCTGATGTCACATGGTTGTGAAGTACCAAACGAATGAAGCAAGGTGATCTAACTAGCCATCGCCCGCTCCACGAGTGGTGGATTTGACATGTTGAGACACGTAATACCAGGTCTTGGCGAAAGTGGTTTCGAAAAAACCACCTTCTTATGCAAGTGTATCTCAGAAGGCACTACGCGTCAGTGTTCTCAAGACTTGGGTCTTATCTAGAATTGTCATGGTGATAACACTAGGAAATGGGGAGTGATAATGTTGATGTGTATGTTGAATCGAAATGGTGCATATTCTCATGAATTGCTAATTTGTTACTCTGATTAGTTTCGATGGATGTACATTTTGCATAATTAACAACAACCCAATTAGGTCAGACTAGTGCAGAATCCGTAGGAATGCAAGAGGCATGGGAGAATTATATTCATCTAGAGAAGAGAAAAGGGATGGATTTCCATTTGGGAAAGGAGGGAATGAACTACAACGGACATGGAGAAGAAAGGAATGAAGATATGAATATGGCTGAGACCATTAAGAATTTGCAGAAGGATGTCCAAAGTCGTAAAGTTGATAATGAAAGGCTTATGAAAGACAAAGAGCATTAGGATGACTTCAACATGAAGCTATTGGAAGGTTTGAAAAAAATAGATAATAAATTGGTTAAGGAGAGTGACTCAAGTAGATCTGAGAGTTAGAAATCTTCAGAGGTTAAGGGAGAAGTAAAAATTGCTAATAGACATCACCATCATCCCCATAAGAATTCCCATAAGAGAGAAAGCAACAACTCAAGTCTATCCCCTGTCAGAAGGTATAAGAGATCTAGGTTGGATGAGCTACGAGGAGAAATGAACACAATCAAACCTCCTACATTTGATGGTGAGCACAAGAAGGATGAAGATGTTGAAACATGGTTGCTAGGCATGAGGAAGTATTTTCAATTTCATAATTATTCTTCTCATACTGAAGGTAGAATCTCTATCTATAAACTCAAAGGAAAGGCCTCCATGTGGTGGGATCAACTTGTGCAGGTACAACACATTGTAGAGAAAAGTGTTACTTGGAGAGAATTCAAGAAGTATTTTGAGAAAAAGTACTTGACCAAGAGATACTATGAAAAGAAAATGAAAGAGTTCTTTGAACTCAAGCTTAGAAGTATGACCATAGATGAATATGAGAGAAGGTTTCTGGAACTATTGAAGTATGTCTCTTTCATTAAAGATGAGACAGTCAAGATTCAATGGTACTTAAGTGGATTTCCATCATTCATCAGTGACAAAATACAGTATGATGATCCCAAGACATTAGAAAAGACCATAAGGAGAGCTAAATGCTTATATGACCAGATGAACGCAAGATCATGTTTCCAAAAGGCTTGGGAAGACAATAAGAAATTCAAGATGGATCAGAGGAAGATGGGAGCTAAGCCACCATTATTCATGAATAATCCACAATGGTAGAAAATGCATAAGGAAACCATAGCGATTGACACAGGGAGTCAAGGACCAAGACAACCACCTATGAAATGTTGGGGTTGTAAAGGAGACCATAGGTTCAAATATTGTCCTCACATAGGCAAAAAAGGTAGGGTTGTTCACAATGTACAACGAGTTGAGACAGTAGAGGACATGGGAAGAAATGTGCCAAGGATTTATGTAGCCCTGGACAACAAGAAAGCAGAGTATCAGTCCCACATGATTGAAGTGGAAGGTATGATCAACAACCAAACACTTTCTATTTTAATTGATTCAGGATCTAGCCATAGTTATATAGACCCTAATATGGTGGAAAGTTTGCAATTTCCAAGAATCAATCATGGGAAATCCTAGTTGGTGCAACTGGCTACGGGAGCCAGAAGAAAAGTTAATGAGATGGTTAAGTCCTACCTCATAAAAATGAATGGACTAAATACCAAGGCAAATTTGAACATATTACCCTTAGGTTCCTATGATTGTTTAATTGGGATGGATTTGTTGGACCCACATCATGCTCTATTGGATTGTCATAACAAAGCATTCACTTGCTTGGATGAAGAAGGGAACCAAAGGAAAGTGCAGGGAATTCCCAGGGCAGTAACCGTTAGAGAAATTTCATCATTGCAACTGAAGAAATGTTATAGAAGAGGATGTCAAATATTTGCAACTCATATGGAGGAGACACCTGAAGACAAGGTGCCAAATTTGGAGAATTATGTAGTCCTGAAAGAGTTTTAATATGTATTTAAGGAAGTACCAGGACTACCCCCAAGGAGAGACCTCGATTTTTCTATAAATCTAACACCAGGAGCGACTTCCATGTCAAAGACTCCTTACAGAATGAGTACACCAGAATTGAAGGAGTTACAAATGAAGCTTGAAGAACTTCTAAAGAAGGGGTATATACCCCCAAGTGTATCACCTTGGGGTGACCCAGTCTTGTTTGTAAAAAATAAAGATGGAACGTTAAGATTATGCATTGATTTCAGATAGTTGAATAAAGTGACTATAAAGAACAAGTATCCTTTGCCAAGGCTTGATGATCTTTTTGATCAATTGAAGGATGAAAATATCTTTTCAAAGATAGATCTCAGATCAGGATACTATCAGGTAAGAATCAAGGAGGAGGATATCAACAAGACTACCTTCAGGACAAGGTATGGTCATTATGAGTTCACAGTGGTGCCATTTGGGTTTTCAAATGCACCAGCTGCTTTCATGTTCTTAATGAATGGTGTTTTTCAAGAATATTTAGACAAGTTTGTCATTGTCTTTTTGGATGACATTCTTATATATTCCAAGTCAGAGGAAGAGCATGAACATCATTTGAGGATGGTGTTGCAAGTATTAAGGGAGAATTAGTTGTATGCCAAATTGAGAAAGTGCTCATTTTATCAGAAACAAATTCATTATTTGGGGAATATCATCTCAAAAGATGGGATAGCAGTGGACCCCGAGAAGATTGAAGCCATTAGAGAATGGTCAACACCAAAGAATGTGACAGAGGTCAAATCATTCATGGGCCTTGCAGGCTACTACAAGAGATTCATTGGAGGATTCTCAAAGATAGCACACCCAATCACTTCCTTGCAAAGGAAAGGTATGAATTTTTAGTGGACGTCGGACTGTGAAAGGAGTTTCCAACATTTGAAACAATTATTGACAAGTGCTCCAATATTAAGGATTGTGGACCCAAATGAAGATTTCATTGTATGCATAGATGCATGTAATGAAGGACTTGGTGGAGTCCTTAGCCAAAATGGATTTGTGATATGTTATGAATCAAGGAAGTTGAAGGAGCATGAAAGAAACTATGCCACTCATGATTTGGAGTCGGCAGCCATAGTACATGCCCTGAGGAAATGGAGACACTAACTCATGGGAAAAAGGTTTGAGTTAAGAACAAACCACAATGGTTTGAAATATTTATTTGATCAGCCAAATCTAAATGCTAGACAAAGAATATGGTTAGAATTTCTAAGAGAATATAACTTTGATATAAAGCATATCAAAGGGAAAGAAAATAAAGTGGCTGATGCACTTAGCAAGAGGGTGCATGAACTATGTGCTACAACCATCAACATGTATCAGACTGATGTTAAAAGAAAAATTATGGAGGCTACAAATATAGATTTGTAGTACAGAGAATTGGTATCAATGATACAACATGGTAAGATACTTCGGAAGATGGATATTTATAAGTTGGGAGTAGATGGAATACTGCTGCACAAGAAAAGAGTTTTTGTACCAAATGTCCAGGACTTGAAACGTATAATTTTGCATGAGATGCATAATGCTCCTTATGTAGGGAACCCTGGATATTAGAAAACCGTAGTAGGATTCAAGAGCCAATACGTTTTTCCAGGTATGAAGAGAGAAATTGCAGAATACATTGCTAGGTGTATGGAATGCCAGAAAGTTAAAACAGAGCATAGGAACCCAGTAGGATTGTTGCAACCTTTGCCCATTCCTAAATGGAAGTGGGAAGTGGTGAAAATGGATTTTATTACGGGCTTTCCTAGAATAGGAAAGATACATAATTCAATTATGGTAGTGGTGTACAAGATTACAAAATCTGCCCATTTTATTCCACTAAAAACTACTCACAAGGCAACAGATATCACTGATATTTTCATGAAGGAAGTGGCACAATTGCATGAAATTCCTAAAATGATTGTGTCTGACAGAGACCTGAAATTCACCTCGAATTTATGGAAAGGATTGTTCAAAGGATTTGAAATGAATCTGAACTTTAGTACAGTTTATCATCCCAAGTCTGATGGATAGACAGAAGGAGTGAACAGGGTGATAGAAGACATGTTGAGAATGTATGTGATGGACAAACCATCAAAATGGGAAGACTACCTACACTTGGTAGAATTTGCTTACAATAATGGGTATCAGGCATCAGTGAAGATGAGCCCATTTGAAGCACTTTACAGTAGAAGGTGCAACACTCTAGTAAGCTGGGATAACCTAGCTGATAGAAGAATAGTCGGGCCAGAATTGCTCAAGGAGATGGAGGACCAAATGTTAAAAATTAAGAAGAATTTGAAAGCTACCCAAGACAGACAGAAAATTTATACTGATAAAAACAGAATCCACAAAGAATTCAAAGTGGGTGATCATGTTTTCCAGAAAGTAAAAGCTAACAAGATCTCCCTAAAGCTAGGAAGTTGTGCTAAGTTAGCAGCCAGATTTTGTGGACCATTTGAAATCCTAGAGAGGATTGGTCCAGTTTCTTATATGATTGCATTGCCTACATCTATGTTTGTTTATAATTTCTTCCATGTATCATTGCTAAAGAAATATATACCCAATGCTAATCATGTTATTGATTGGAATGTTATTCATGTGGAGCAAGAAGGCACTTTCCAAGTGCATCCAGTGAGCATCCTGGATCGAAAAATAAAACAACTCCAGAATCAAGCCATAGAGCTTGTAAAGGTCCAATCGACCTGGTACGGACCTGAAGACACTACTTGGGAGCATGAGGATGCGACGTGGGCAAAATACCTGCATCTTTTTGAAGAATTTTGAGAATTTTGTTGTATATGGGTACATGATGCACTAAGGACAGTGCATAAATAAGGGGAGGGGATTGTAATATCCCTCAGTCGAACCCAAATGTAAATATAATCCAAGTATATTTAAGCTAGTGATTTGTTTAGACATCATTTTTGTAATACAATTTTCATGGCATGGTGCACGCATATACTGTGCAGTAAAGGGATGTAATGTGCACATTTCTGAATACCGCACGTAGTAACTAAGGTGCACGCAACCTTAAATACAGAGGATACAACGTGCAGTAAATAAGGTGCGCACAACCTTAAAGACATAGGATACAATGTGCAATAACTAAGTGCATGCAATACTAAGGTCAATGAACCTTTGTGTATATAATATGCCTTATAGGCTGGTGAGCCAGTATTATAGGCTAGAATGCTTATGTCTTGGAATTAGGCCAGTGTGCCTAGATGTTAAAGGCTAGAGCACCTACTTTGTACATGACTAATGATTAATATAAAATACATCATTGCGCATAGACCGACCACGATAAAAGAGATGGGGGACTGAACTTCACCAGTTAGGGAAAGGGAGGGCCAAATGTCAAGGGAATATTATATTAATATTTCCTAAAACATAAAGTATGGATAATTAATTTATCCTAAGTTCTAAAGTTGAGGACAAGTGGAGAAAAGTAACTTCCGATATGACAAGTGTCAATTTGGGGACATGCATTCATATCGTAGGGAAACTTAGCTCAGGGGGGGATTTTTCTGACAGATACCTTACGAACAGGGAAAGGGGGGACCATCAGGCAGACCATCACTTTTGAAAAAGAGTTCATAGTGATTCCAAAACACACTCAGTTATCCATTCAATGACTCCATGACCATTTCACTCATACATTATGTTATCCTTGAGACAACCATTTCACCTTCCTGAAGCTTGTTTCCCCATCCTTTTTGGTTGGTGTACCTGGTTAGCTTGTAGAGGGATTGAAGAAGCAGGTTGTCAGGCCCATGAGTAGTTCTCTAAGAGAGAGAATTTATGGGGATTGAATTTTGTAGGTCCTAAACTGCAGCTACGATGCTCTGAGACTTCCGGTCCGGCTTATTGCTCAAGCCCTAGAAGGGAAGTGGGGCAATCGAGGGACTGTTGAGCAGAGAAGGGGAACACTTCCTTAGATGGGATAGGCATGTGGGGAATGAGAGGCTATAGGTTGTTAGTTGAGTGAGCACCTGAGATGGAGTCTTTCCTGTTGTCCATGAGCCTTAGCCTGAATAGGAATCCCTTTACCATGGGTGGAGTTCAGTCCCAGCTTGGGGGTGATTCACTATTGAGAGTGATGAAAAATGTAGTCTATGGCTAGGAGGTTCATGGACGGTATGTAAGCAATTGGTGACAGTCTTTCTAAGATAAGTACCAATTGTATGATATCTGGATATGTTGTTTTGTTATTTACATGCCTATGTTACGATTTTATCATGTATGTGACTATGATTTCTTGTGTTCTTATGGGTAATTTCCTATAAATGATGCATATTGGTAATTACTATTATTTTAATATAAAATTTGTATGTTACAGAAAGTAATTGTTTGTTTATGTTTAGATGTAAATCTTCCACGAGCGTGTTGTATGTATATGTTTTAGTTGCATGAAGTCTAAAGAGTAAATTTAGGTGGCATTGCTTAGTTGACTATTGGGTATGCTACTGTATGTTCTGTGGTATGGGAATGAAAGTGTTCCCTAGAGTAGCATGGTCTAACCTGATGGCTGGGAATGTTACCATCTGGCGTCAGATCATGAGTGGTTTCTCTGGAGTGGTGTACCCCAGCCTCAGGTTGGTTGGGGGGATCATTACAGTGTTCCTATCATATTTAATTATAGGAATGGCCTCGACCAACATCGTAAAGTAGTCTATGACCATGATAATGTGTTGATGCCCCCCATTCAAAGTTGGGTTGTAATCCACAAATTCCACCCCCCACTTGGTTAAGGGACCAAAAGTAATTACTGGATGGAGAGGGGTTGGATACGAGCACATTTTCTGAGTGAACACCTGGAAGGGGTGAAACTTATTAATTGCTTTAATGCAATCTTTAAATATAGATGGAAAATAATAATCATCTTGCAAAATTTTCTAGGTTGTCACAATCCCAGATAGATAAACACCACAATCCCCACTGTGGAAGTAGTTTAAAATAGACTCGACTTCTTCGTGAGTTAAACAAAGACATAGGATATTGTTCACTCCTCAAAGATACGAGGTGTCGTCGATGATAAGGAAGTTCTTAGCTTGGTATCATATACGCCACCAGTCGTCTCGCGAGAGATGCTGAGGGAACCTCAAATTTTGAAGATAGATAACAATGTCTCCATACTAGGGGTATGACGATGAGACAAGGAAAATGTGTTCATCTATGAATGAATCAACATGAATAACATCCTCTTCTAATCGACGGAATTCGGATATTAACTTTGCAAAAACTAGTGATTTTTTGGATTTCGCAGAAGCGAAATTGAGATCAAACTCTTGTAGGATGACAATCCATTTATTGTAATTTCCCTCTATGATACACCTAGTAAGGACGTATTGAAATGGATTTACATTGACAACCACAATATTTTTGCAAAGAAATATATAATGTGGTAACTGTTGGACTACGTGAACGACAACCAAATCTATCTTTTCAATATGATAATATTTGATTTCAGGGACGACTAAGTTTCGAATAAGATAGTAAATGACATTCTCACGGAGCTCATCATCCTCCTGAACCAACACCATACCAATCATCTAGAGACTTCAGCATATGCGTCAATACCAAGGCTTTTTTCAAAGCATCGAAGGACTCCTAGTCTCACTCATCCCAGATAAAAGGAGTGTCCTTCTTTAAGAGTCTCATGAAACCCTTAGTAATATTGGCATAGTTCACTATAAATCATTGTAAAAAGTTAGCTTTCCCCTATAAACCTTGAAGTTGGTGAATAGTGCACAAAGGAGGAAATTGAAGTATTGCCTAAACCTTTAATGGATCTACCATGATCCCAGTATCAAAGAATAAAAATACTAGAAGACAACCTGACCTAACGCAAAAGATTCATTTATGAGGGTTCAACCAGATGCGATAATGGCGACATATTTCAAAGACTAGCTGAATGTAGCATTATAGATATAAAGAATATGTAGAACAGAAATAAAATGCTAGAAATGGAAGATGAACAACAATATAACCAAAACAACACCACAATAATACTGAAATGATAACAGAATAACACCAGAAAGAGCACTTCGATTACTGAGAGCAATGTTCACTTGCCTCTTTGAGGGGGAAACCTCCAGTCAAGCAGCGATCTATTACAATAATATCCAAGACAACAATTATCATACCCTCTATTCCTATTTATACTAAATATGTTTATCAAAATAACCATCTAGAGGAAGATCCTTCTAGAAGTGGAAGCCTCTATTAGGTCTTCTTACATTCGACTTATTCTTCCTTATTGCTAGGCTTTATTAATATTGACCTTTATTACATCGAAATATATTATTCTACCTACGTGAGGAGTTAGGTCCCTAATACCAAAGGTGGTTAGGGTGATCCACTCTCTTACAAGAGTGAGCAACAAGATCATCAATATAGGCTTTGACTATATGCTTGATATTGTGAAATACAAAGGTCATAGCACGTTGGAAGATTGCTCCAACATCTTTAAGGCCGAAAGGAATATTTTGGTATGGGAAATTAACCCAAGGGAAAATAAATTTCATTATATGTTGGTCCTCAGGTTTAATTTGAATTTGGTTATACCCTAAAAATATGTCCATTAAAGAAAAAACTTTGCTTCCCGCACACTCGTCGAGAATCTGATCGATGAAAGGTGTCGGGAAGTTTTCTTTAGGATAGGATTTGTTCAGGTCACAAAAATCCATGCATAAATGAATGGTTCCTTGCCTTTTATTCATAGGAATGGGATTGGATACCCATTCAGCCAAGGGAACTGGGTAGATAAATCTAGCATTAAGCGGTTTTTCTACCTTTGCCTTATTAGCACGGACCTTCCGAGGATTGATATCTCTAAAACGTTGTTGAATAGGATTATCATCTGGGTAAGTTTTAATTTCATGTTTGACAATTCGAGGGTCAATTCCTGGCATCTCTTCATATGACCAAGTGAATACATCTCAAAATTCCTTGAAGAGCTTAGTGTAGATCAGAATTTTTTCTGGAGAACAATATGCACCGATGTATACATTTTCAATCTTGTCAGGGATACGAGAGATATCGATCATGACGGTAGGGGAAATACTCACCATGTTTCCTTTGGCATAAATTTCATGCATATAAAGTGGAACTACAACATGACCAAATATCTCTCTCAAAGTAGATCTAAAGTCATCTTGCTCGATTATAGCAAGCTCTAGGAGAAAATAAGAGCGATGGTGCATATCATCCCAAGGTTTGTCGGAACCATTCATGGCCTCAATGATAGCTTCATCTGAAGGAAAATTCTCATCGAGGAATTCATGTGAATAATATTATGAAGTGACCCACACGAGCTTGAGAACAGGATCATTCTTGTATGTTTATGAGGTAACAGGATCCAGATCGATAGAAGAGTCAAGAAAAACTTGATACCCAATCTTGGTTGCCGATAATAGAATGGCTATTCCATAATGTAACTGAACTTCACAAGACATTGTCAAGGAAGGTAGGTTCCAAGGATCATTAAGATAGGAATTAAGGAAAGGAACATACCTCTCTGACGAAACGGGCCTACTGGACATGGCATATATATGGTGAATCGGTGCCATGAAGTCGAAGGTACCCATAAGGGATGAATACATTCTAACATTGATATTCTTAGTTTCTGGCTGAGAATTGTCGATCAAGAGGATCGATGGTCCAACAGATGCATTGGGGATAGTGTACGAAAAGGAAAATTGGTCAATCGTCACGATCTTCCCATCATGAGGAAAACAAAGAGTACAGAATATGGACGCTATGATTTTAGTCATAGCGTAAGTCCAATTGAATCCTAGTAATAATTTATAATGGAGGGGTGCATCAATCAGCTCGACATCCACCTCTACTGTATTCCCACCTAACTGGACCAGAAAGGCAGGAAGAATATCGTGAGGGCAGAAAAATGACCGTCAAAAGAAGTCAACATGGTTGGAGACTAAGAACGAGTCAAAGAGATGAGGGATTTCCAACAGACCAAGGACATCATACATGTTCCAGCACCTTCATCAACAATAGTACGCCTGATGGTATACTTCGAGTAACCCAAGTGGATTTGAAATTCCACATGGTAAGGAAAGAAAGGGTTCACATCTATGATGTCAAACTTGATAACTTTCGAGCCACAAGGATCTAGAGCTCCTAACACATATAGAAAGTCATTCCTTTGTGAAGGACATGTCTAGAGTACCTCTAAATCCAACATCGCACAAGGGGTTTGTCCAGGTCCTCAAGAATTGTTAAGAACCAAACAACAATATAGCATATTAAAACCTCAGAAAAAGTACTCAACACCTTGAAAAAGAGATAATTTCAGATAATAAGCCTCTTCGAGGGGGCAACCTCCTTTTACCCCACTTAAATGTTCAAGTACAAGATGATTCAAAATGAAAATGTCTCCTTGGTATATA
>ML780590.1:236025-260949 GCA_009831015.1 Picea engelmannii
GCAACCAGTCCCACTCAATTTGGATACTCTAGGAAGAAGTTATGATTGTTTTACCTGGAACACCTTCTTGAGACTAGTCAATAGGGCTAGTCAGATACCCTATCTTACACAGGGTGTATATACAAATTTAAGATGACCCAGAAGCTGAAATGTTTACCAAAGATACACTACTAATGTCTGTAAATTTTCTCCAAAGGGTAGTTTCTGAAACATTACAGAAAAGTTTTTATAGCGAAAATGCCTCAATGACTCATTTCAGGATGATTCCATAACCCTATCTTGTACAGGCTGTATCTCTGAAAGTATAATGCCTCATGAGCTGAATTTTGAACCCAATGTACCTTGATCTGTCTACTAAATAACCTCCAAGCCGTTCCTTTTGAAACATTTTAGAAAAAAAGTTATAGCAAAAATTCCACAGTGTCTCAGATGTAGCAGCGAACCCCCAAGACCTTGAGCTTTGATTCCATATGTTAAGAACCAAACATCAATATAGCATATAAAAACCTCAGAAAAAGTGCTCAACACCTTGAAAAAGAGATAATTTCAGATAATAAGCCTCTTCTATGGGGCAACCTCCTTTTACCCCACTTAAATGTTCAAGTACAAGATGATTCAAAATGAAAATGTCTCCTTGGTATATATAGGAGACTAGGAGGTATAATTACAAATAATGGCCTAAAGTCGACATAATTAAAATAACATTACTAATCTAAATTACAACTAATGTCCTAAGACGACATAAATAAAATAGCATTACTACTCTAATATGCCCCAATTAAGGGGTAATGAGCCAACATTAGGGCTTAACAAGAATAGAGAAATTATGGGTGGATCTAGCATTAGGATTGTGGGTAGAGCACTTAAGTACTTCTTTTGGAATATGAGGTGAGGGCTCTGGTTTTTTGATCTGTAAGTGCATCTTTATGGGAGGAGGAGACTCTAGACCAGGTATAGTCTATGGAGAAATGTAATCACAAGACCAAGTGGCTACATTAACCTCGGATTTAACCATATTAATGCATAAACGGTCACCATCTTGTGTCAGTAGGTTTTGACTCCCACTCGCCACATTTTCGTCATTCGAAGAGCTCGAGGCCATGTGATGATTATGTGGAAAAGGATTAGTCATCACGGTGGGAGGCAGAGTTAAAATCCTCACAGCTTCCGAAAGTTTGGGGCATAAATGGGTAAGGTGATCATCTGTACAAAGATTATAGGGAAATTTCTCCTTCCACCTTTATTTCTTTCCCTCACTAGCATTATTATTTGTCTTCTCATTATTACCATTATCCTTGGGTTTATTATTATTATTCCCACCCCTACAATTATTATTATGTTCTTTGTTTTTATTCCCTCCTAGTTGTTGGTTACCATTCGGGTTGTTTGACATTTGCACAGAACGTACATCCACTGACTGAGTGGGATTGCAGGACACAGATGAAGTTGGCCCTCCTGCAAAATGGTTTAGAGACAAGTCTTTCAAATGGCTTGTTACCGATTCTACAGATTTCATATTGATAGAGCCCACAATGCCATCGGCATGAGGCCCGAGCTTTTGTCAAGTGTCATAGTTGGACCTTGATGCATCTGGAAGAATATTGTATAACATCCCAAACTGAGAATATATAAAATCTAACTATTGGGCTTTAAAAATTTCTTCTTCCTCAGAAGTAACCCCGGATGTAGAAACATCCTTTGAAATATAAAGAAAGAGAGATTTAAGGAACCACTATAGTAGGAATTTTGGGGGTATGTAGGCCTTGATCAACCTCTTCTATCTACGCCACTCTTGTATGTGATTCAATATATGAGTGTCTTTGTCCTAACGAAAGGTCAACAAGAGTTCTATGCCAGCATCGTAATGAATCAGCAATTGGAAGTGGTTGAGGAAAACTAAAACCAATTGATTAAACATTTCATATGTCCCCCTAGGTAGCTCTATATACCATTTCATGGAAACCCCCATGAGGGTGCGTTGAAACAATATTAACTGAATAGAATCGTCATTAAGAGAATTCAAAGAGCACCAAAGGTGAAAGGTAGTATCGTGATCACTAGGATCCTCACCAGTTCTACCCTCGAATTTTGGAATATCCGAAGGAAGCTTAGTGGGGATGGAGGGACATCATGGATCATGATGCATGGGGTCATTCATTAACTTAGACAATTCTGGCAGATTGATCATGGCCAGAAAATGGAGATGAGGTTGTGGCATCTGGCCCCAAGCTCCCTTGAAAGATTGTGTTTGGGGAATCGCATACCATCCAAGTTTATGGAAATCACCATGGCCTTGTCCGATATTATAAGACCCTCCTCCAGACTGATTCATGAGGGGTTTCTTGGGCACCATTCCAGTAGGAATTTTCTGCTGAGGATTGTAAAAACTACCCCAGCCAGACTGACTCCAAGTTAGGGGTTGACCAAGGTATGAAACTGAACTCCTCTGGGTGTGAATCCAAAGGATAAAGGTGGATTCTTCATGCCAAATTTGTTCGTAGGAATTGATATAGAGGATGTGGGTGTACAGGATGAGATGTGAGTAGTAGCTTGTCCGCAAGGTTGGTTACTCCATACAGAAGCAACAGGATTAGACCCTAGGTTAAGAGGAGGAACACCTCCAACGCTAGGATTCATTTGAGGAACATAAGTACAACCAAACAATAATGGAGTGTGTGGAGGAGTTGTGCCCCCAAGTCCAATGATAGTATTCATACCAGCCGCTAGGATGGAGGTTGAAAACTACGATGTGAAATTAGGCATACCATAAGAAAAATGACTAGAGGCCATAGGTATGGACTGAACATTATAGCCTCGTGAGTGACAAAGAGACCCAAAAGGGTTCATGGCTATAGATTGAGTATTCACTATAGGATGGGAATAGGTGATGATAGGCACCTACGACAGTACAACCATTGTGGTTGAAGGTGTCGAATGGGTACTGTTAACTATAATAGGTATAGGAGTGGAAAGACTCCCAGTATCTTGTTGATTTGATTCAGTACTCATCCTTGTACGATCACAAGTATGATAAGTGGAGGTATGTGTACAACGTTTGATAACTATATTCCTTTTAGAAGGAAAAGACTCAAAATGCGTGGTAACTGTAACAAGCGGCGAGACTTACGGGGAAGCTAGTCTGGCTCCACGATGACTCAAGACTTGAGATATAAAAAACAAATCCTAAGGCCAAGAGTAATCAAAGAGAACACCAAAAATAATCAAACGACCAATATGCACAAAAACATGATAAAGTGGCTGAAAGGAGCCTCCCTCTCTAAGGTAGGTATGCCTCACCCAAGAGGGTTCTGAGACTCCTCGGCTAAATATCGGAGGTATCAGAATCAATTATAAGGGACCTCGTGGGATTAACAACCAGTCAGTTAGATATCCATGGAGAGGTAATCCTCCATAAAGGTTGTGTGTTGTCTGACCCTTATATGACCCACGGTACCTATAGAATAACCCCTGCAAGTAACCTATGTGGTACCTATCTCTAGGAACTAAGAAACCATGATATAAATGATGCACAGGAGAATAGTCGTAAGTCAGGTCCACCATATGGGCAGGGTAACAAATCTCGAAACCTTGAAAGCACCACCTCTCACAGAAGTAAGGGTACTAGCAAGATCCCCATATATGAATAGATCCCCATAAATATATCTGACGCTAAGAAGGTATCGGGGGGATATCCATTCAACCAACCTCACGCGACCTCATTCTTAACTCTGATGTAATCGTACCCTCCTGATATTACTGATTATACAATGGATTTATCCACTCCCTTATTCAGACACATATGTTGATTTAATAACCTTGGATAAGTTTACTCACAAAATGATATTCCAAGGCTCTAAACCCTAAGTTAGTTTGTATACCCTAGAAAAATAAAATCGTTACTAATCAATTTTAAATTATAGCGTTACTTTTATTATGTAAAATGTATTACATATTACATTTATGTAATATGTAATACATATTACATTTACATATTACATAAATGTAATATGTAACACATAAAGGTGTGGTCATGAAATTGGTGATGTTATGACTCAGAAAGTAAAAGAAATTAATATGAATACAATGCAAAGTCCTAACTTCAATTCCTAATAAATGATATGATTTTCAAAATGCAATTCTCAATTTAGTTATGCAATTCCAAATAAAATGCAATCTTTCTTTACATGTACTAATATCAATGATAAGGACTCTAAAGATCAAATGCCAACAATGTAAAATCCATAATGTTTTTGTATTTTCAATATAAGAGAATGAAAATGAAAGGACTAAACAACAACTTGATATAAATACTCTACTGTATGTAAATAGAGACAAACCAAGTAGGATATCAAGGAGCAAAACACCCAGCCCAAGATGCAAGGACAATCAAATGTAAAGGATGATGAGAAAGGCACCGCCCAAAAATTCAACCAAAGAAAGGTTTCCTATCATTCCACAAACACTTAATAGTCATAACAGAGACCCAATAACACTCAACAATCATCAAAACCTACCCAGAAACCAAGCAACAAAGGGTGATGTACACTACCGTTTAGGAGAAAAGTGCCTATATACACTTCTTACAGAAGGACATCATGTGTATGTATGCGACTATCAGGAAAAAACCTACGTATATGTGTCAAAACACAGTCAGGCTAAGGAGAAGGATAAGAAACTCAGACTCAGAATGAACAGAGGTTTTCAAGCAGTCATACGACAAGAAACTCAATATAAATGAGAGAAATCAAAGGAGAAAAACACTCAAAACCCTAAAAAAGAAGATTATATCCTTGTTGACCCTTGACCAAGTTTTGAGAGAACATTGGTCATGTTTGACCATTTTTGGGACTTTGACAGGTTGGTCGAAGATGGAGCACCCAGTCGAAGCAAAGATCGTGGGATCTCACTTGTTTTGCAAGATTTTTTGGTTATTAGGGCTTATGTAATGGGTATGGGATGCCGGCCCATGGGTTTACCCATGTTTAGGCCTCACTGTAAATGTATAAATAGATAGATAAGTGATGTAAGAAAGTGTGTGTGTAAGTGTTAAGATATGTGCAAAGACTTGTAATTGACTTAGTGCAAGAGAATGCAAGTTTCTTTGTGCACAGACAGTGTATGTAAGGCTTTTTCCTATCAAGGAGTTGGCTCAGTGCCTTGACCTGATTTTGAGGAAGGTGGATCTAGTGCGCTACATGCAAATCAACTATCCAGTGCAAAGTTGAGATCTATGGCTTTGTGCATAGGAGAAGATGAATGTAAGGAGATCAAAGAATAATAAATAATAATAAGATTTGGTGGATGTAGTCCCACACTGGGGTGAACCACGTATATCCTGTGTTAATGTACTTTGTGCAATGTTGTTTATGTTATTTATGTACTTATCTTCTTAATGCACTGATCTTGATGTATGATAGATAGATCTATGGATGCTTAGTGATTATGTATGATGAATGTTAGATCTAAGTTGATTCTATGTGTTAAGCAATTGGAAGTGTGTGATCTGATCCTTATTGTGTTGTTCAATATTTAGGGCTTAATCTACGATGTGAATGGGAGTTAAGAACTAATGCATATTGACTAGTTAAGTGCTATGTTAAGTGTTGTCATCACAGATCTGTGTCCCAGCCTGGTTGTAGAGATATGATTCCTGCAACCCCCCTTGCCTCTACCTAGAGTGAGACTTCATCTTCTTCGCAGGTGTTTCCGAAAGGGTCGATAGTTAAGGTTTTGTTGGTGCATTGTTGAAGCATTGAACCCTAGGTCTGCCCCTATGCCAACAAATGGTTCTGTTGTCAGGACTGAAATTGTGATTGTTGGGAACTAAATAAAAGACAAATCTCTATGTGTAGATCTATTATTGTAGTGCGCAATATTCTACTTGACTTGAAAATCTCTGTGCTAAGAGAGAAGTCTGATCTAAAGAAAAGAGGTAAGATATTAAAGCTTTGTGCTCTAATAAAGGTAAGATAAGTGGAAATTTTTTCTTCGAAAGAATGAATCTAGGTATGTTTGATAGATTTTGTCCTAGTATGAAAAATAGGGCACAGTTAGAAGAAATAATTGATCGAAATAAATTTGAGAGAGATAGTGAAAGATATGTTATTCCTATGCATAGAAAGAAGTTTTTACTAACAAGTGGATGCGGGAACCTAGGAATAATTTTTGCAGATTACAGGTCCATCACTGTGATCCCAGTGCGCAGTACAGGAAAGGTTGGGGAATGTTTAAAATAAAGAGAGGATTGACACTATGTTATAATTGTAGAAGATCGGGACATCTTGCTAAGGAATGCCATGGTACAGGTCCTATTTGTCTTTCTTGTAAAGCTATTGGTCACAATGTTGAGGATTTCCCTAGAATGATTGCTAAAGTTGAAAATATCAACATGAGACAAGAAAACTATAAAGGTCAAAAGACTAAGGATATGTTAGAAAACTAGAAAGAATCAGAGACTACGTTATGACATCTGAAAGAAACATTAAATGATCATAGTGACATCAGTTTACCATAGATATTAAAAGAGAAGCCATGCATAGAAACAAGAATAGGAGACTTCGACATAGACTGTGTCTTGTATGAGAAAACACAAGTGAATATTATGCCAGAAAGCACTTGGGAAATCTTGGGAAAGCCTACTATGGTTCCTTCATTGGGAAGGATAGGATTGTTTAAAGGAAATATGATAACCCTATGTTGAAGAGTTACTCATGTACCTATGATTTCTCATGAAACATTGACTGAAGAAGAATTTGAAGTTATTAATTTTTTTGAGAACAGTGCCTCGTTTGCACTTTTGTTAGGAAAAAATTGGATTGAGAAGGACTAGATCATAAGAAAAGTAGAGGAGGAAGCTACAAAAAAAAAAAAAAAGAATTAAGGGACTTCATAGCTAGAAAAATAGCATGACTAATAGACGAACAAGAGGATAATTCGAAGAAATAGAGGGCCGAATAATTAGTTGTTGAAGTTGAAATAACACAAGAAGGCTTAAAGAACCTGTCCATGCAGGAAATAATTGTGTTCACCTTGGAAATTATCAGAGAAGAGGTATTACCTTTGAACCCTTTGAAATACCCCCAGCAGTGAGAAGTTATTATGCTAAGAGACGATAAGAATAATAATGTAAAAAGGAATCCAGACACACAAATCATAGGAAAGAAGCCAAGAAATCTCAGTAAGAAGAAAGAAAAGTTAGAAAAATTGCAGGAAGTTCCAGAGAAGACTTCACAGAAGGTAGGCTTGAAGAACTTGGACTTCGTCGGAATAGCAGAACAACATAGAATGGGACTTCTCCACTGCGAAGCTATATGACCGTTAGAGGCACCCCGACCATTAGAATGATGCTCAGGAATGGCTAGAAATGAAGTTATTGATGGAAAGATCGTCGTTGGACCGTTGAGACAGCACCATAACGGATGAATGTGCATTGATGGATGTATTCCTACCCATTGGAGAGATCCATTATGAGCCTTTCCTATTTAACTCGTCGAACGCTACACTGGGACCACTTTTTGCAAAATGAGATATCTGAGCTAACAAAGAATTGATTGCATATTATGTTGTGATGTCTAGACCTTGTCATCCATTTGATTACCTTGTCTATCTATTTTCCTACCCAAACTCCTTGAGTACAAGTGTGAATTTTGGGTGAACATAGCACAGTAGAGAAGTCGGTGGAGGAAATTCTCATGGATATCATGACTGAGAAATTCATGTCAGTAAGAATACATGCATCATCGAATAGCAGATTGTAGGCATCCCCATCAACTGGGTGACATTCTAGCCACATTGCTAAGAAACAAAGAAAAAACCATGATGATCTGGCTAACGTGAAGTATATATCATCGATCTTTCCAGACTACATCCCAACTTTGAATGGCATGGTTAACTGCGATAGTATTCCATGTGAGTTCAAATACATGCTCATCACTACATACCGCCCAAAGGGGATACATGTAATCAAACCTCAGTTGGGACTGATCCCATCTCTCAAGATCAGGGATTTCAACCTCGGAGATCGAAAGAACTATGTGATGCTCGCACCACATAGGTACCTGATGAAGACAACTGGGAAGAATCCCAATATAGTTCCCCATCCATGGATTAAGGAGCTCACGTGCTCCATGATATTGAACATGATGAATATCCCCCACTTTGGCTGACATCAGGAGGTTAACTCTTGCATTAAAATCCTCTTGTTGTGTTATCATGGAGGTTATATTTGGTTAGATAGGCACATCATTGTGGATCTGATGTTGATCCACCTGATCACTGGATTAAGCATGCAAGGACCGAAACCTCACCAGTTCTACCCAGGGAAGACGTCAGATCGCTCCTTGGCCCAGCATATAAAATAAGACTATGGAAATGTAGAGAAGGGAAAGCGAGGCTACAAGGTAACCTCCATCCAGGATGGTGCAATGTGCCTTTCTTTCCAACTGATTGCTAGAAATATCATCCAAAAGAACCATTCGACACAAGTCACATGATTCGTAGTGGACCTCATAGGGAAGTGTTTCGAAGGAATGTAGATGAACTGGGTGAGTTGCCTCGTCAACGAGTTGGATAAGGACTATCGCAAAGCGCAGGTCCAAGGGTACAAGTTTCATTTCAGTTGGCTTGTATTATTGATCGCATTTGTCACCTAGCAAATGCCAAAAGGAGCAACGTTCCTGAAATTTGATCCATTAGAGTTGTAGGATGCAAGGTGATGCAGACCCCCTACCTCATCAGGGTCCACTGACCTCCCGATATCTGGATCGATATTCTTCTAAGTCAAAATGGCTCTTTGGGCTCCTGCTGGAACCCTTTGAATGAATCCACAACTCCCTTTAATTCCCTGACATAGGCTTTGAGAAAACCTATGCACATGCTCATCTTTCAGTGCTCTTCTCTGTTCTGAACCAACACACATTTCACATTTCAGGGTTTTAGAACTCCTACATGTGAGCTCTCCCAGGTTCCTTGTCCCTCCAACTCTCGGTTGTTGAAACACCGAAAAGGGCTTAACGACTCTCGGTCCTCCCTTAGCCTCCGTCCACGTGACCGCCACTCTATGACCACATGCTTAACGTCAAAGTGCTACCATCTTTTCACGATTAGGGGAATCGCGATGCAAGCATTCCTCTTGTTCTCTCTCTTTCGAAATGTTGGAACCCAAAATAGGGCCTAACTCCACAGATCCTCCCTTAAGTCTCTTTTCATATGATCAATCCTGTGACCTGGTGTTATTCCTCCAAATGCTTTTGGGTTTTCATGATTCGCAATTTCGCGATTCTGGCTGCAACGGTTCTAGGTCCTTCGAACTCTTGGATCCCAAAATGTCGAAATATACTCGTGACCACGGTCCACTTTTTGGGATTTCATAATTCATGATTTCACGATTTCGGCTGCAGACGATTCTAGGTCCTTTGATCTCCCGGACCCCGAAATGTCGAAATGTCGAAATGGGCTCAACAACGATTAGTCCCTGAAAGAATCTCGTTCCATGTGACTTCTTCCTCCATGACCATAGCCCTACTCCAAAGACACGTCACCTTTCATGACTTTGGGGTTTTCAACGCAAAGTTCCCCGGCTCCTTGTCATCTCAATTTCCGAAATGCCGAAATTCTACTCCAAAGGGGTATCAACGGATCCTGTTGCTTCTCATCCAACAACTTACATAGAGCACGATCAATAGTTCACATTGATCCTAGATCCTAAGGTGATGGGTTCATCCACCTCTAACTACCTTCTAGATTCCTTTGATCCTACGGTCCTCGCGATTTCGTGAGTTCTCCACAAAGAATTCTAACCATCCACCTTTGCTTCTCATGGATTTTTGGCCAATGACTTGGCACCCTCCTTCTGTTGTCTAGATGTAACTTCGATGGTCTATATCCAACCTTCTATCACTCATCCAATAGTTTTTGTAGCTCCCTCCTAAGATTTCTCACCTCCTTCCCAACCTGGAAGACTTTCAAGTTTTCAAAGGCCTCGACCTTTGCTCCCTCTGTGAGCTCAATTCCTTTGGATATCGTCTGCTTTCTAGGAATGCTATCCCTCCTGAGATTTGTCAACTGTGAAACCTCAAAGGGTTTCTCGACCTTCTTCTCACTCTGATTTTACTCGGTGTGCTAAGGAACTATCCTTCCTGCGTTTTATTTACCCGAGCCTCTAGGGGACTTGTCCTTCTGTGTCCTCAAAGGGAAATTTGGTGTCCTCCTGACGACCTTCTGCTCAAGCCCTCCTTGCTGAGTTTAATAGAGTATTCAGTAACTCTGTGAGTGTCTCTCCTTGACAATTATATTTTCAACAAAACTCAAAAAGAGTCCTTCTGTGCACTCTATGCAACTTCTCAATGCCCTCCTGGAAGAGCTTCCACAGAATCCTCAGTAATTCTATTTTCCCTCTGAAATAGAAATCAAATTCTT
This sequence comes from Picea engelmannii, assembly GCA_009831015.1. NCBI lineage: Eukaryota > Viridiplantae > Streptophyta > Pinopsida > Pinales > Pinaceae > Picea > Picea engelmannii. The sequence continues at coordinate 246,442 of ML780590.1, forward strand.
CTGTGCACTCTATGCACTTTCTCAATTCCCTCTTGGAAGAGATTCATAGAACTTTAGACATTATGTCTTCCCTGAACTCGAAATAGAGTTCCTCCTATGCACTCCTTGCACTCACTCGATGCCCTCCTGGAAGAGATCTATAGAACCTCAGACCTCCAAGGTGTTCAACCTCTGCATAGCTCGACCTCCAAGGTGTTCAACAATCTTGAGGTTCCTCCCTGAGTCAATGAATTTAACTGGTGCGCTCTCCTGGCACATCTTTGTCTGAAATTTCACAAAATTCAGAAGTGCACTCCTGCACTAGTTTTCAGAGACCGCATTACTCTGTCATGCACTCTTGCATGAAACCAAAAAGAACCATATGAGAAATCAAAGAACTTAGAGACAGTAAATTTTGTCTATCTCTGCAAATGAAAATCTACTCATACATCTACAGCATATCATAACACACACATATGACATTCATTCATGAACTCATAAACACATGAACAACAACATGCAAGAAAAACTGCTATGATTGTATTAATATGAAATGCCTCTTTACAATGTGATCTCGGACTCCAACAGAGTCATGGCTTCCTCTCTTCTCCCTATTCTTTCTATTATTCTCTGCCTAACTAAATCTAGATACAAAGAGGGGCTCCTCGATCTCTTCCCTCCATCTCACCAACTCTAATTAATTACAATGAATTACATCGAATGGTTGTCTAGTCCAAATCGAATCTAGATCTCAACCTTACAACCATTTAAGGAAACCTTTATCTAAAGCTTGCGTACATGCATGGCTTTTGGCTCTTCAACCTTACAACATTTAATACATTAAATTCAAATTTTAAATTTGAAAGTTAGAGGCCTGCGCCTCTCCTCTCCATTGAACGTGTGTTGGGTGTGTTTGTTGGCTGGCACTTGATGACGTTGGAGTGATGCTCCTACATCATACTCCTCAACTGCAAAAATCATGAACTCCTACTCATGAGCTTTCCAGCACCACTGTTGAAATGCACCTGGATCCCAAATAGTTCTCTGGAGCTGTCCATCTACTCCACTGCTTCGCTGTTGTTGTTGCATCTATTTCCCTTCTGCTATGGAAAGTTCTCCTCTACACAACTCCTCCTCACTGGTAGTTTTCGCTGCTAACCTCGACATCAACCTTATAATCTTCTCAATCTCCTCACCCAGTTGCTCCCATGGATAGATTTCCTTTTTCAACGTGCTTCAGTGCACTTCTTCCCTGCAAATGGGTAGATCATCCCGATCCCCCAGACTATCTTCTTCCTTTGTGGCCTCAACTTGCCACCCTACTGCAAAATTCAGCTCTGTAGTCTTATCTTCTTGAATGATCTGATGTTCAGTCATCTGCTCTAATAGAAATTCTTCTACCATTTCACCTTGTGCTAGTTGAATTCCAACTTCCTCCAGCAGCTCCTCAGACTGGAATTCTCCTTCATCTTCTGTTTCATACCTTGACACTACAGTTATCATTTGTTCATCTCCCTGGCTGAAAATTCTGAGTGATTCCTTGGAATGCTCCTCTACTAACATCTTCATGAATGTCTCCTCATGGCATCCATATACTAGCTTTGGATTGTTCAACCAAACCTCCATCATCTCTAACTCCATTTCCCATGGAGTGAGAATCTTATTTGCATGCTCCTCTTCTATTGGGGAAAACATTAGTGTCTTCTCCTCCTCTTCCTCTATGACAGTCATTGTTGGTTTTCCTTCTTCTGTTTTTGCTTCTGCAACACATACCCTCGCCTCAACTGGGATATATGGTAGGAATACCTTTATCCCTCCAATCATCAGAATTCTCTTTTCATCTTCCTTCTCTATCAATTGTCCTTGTTGATATGAACTCACCTCTAAGCTCATCTTCTATGTTAGCTCCTCTCGCTGATCCAAACTCATCCCTGAATTCATGAGACTTTCAGTCAATCTTGTCTGCCCTCCCTTGCCCACCTGGAAATATGGGATTTCTTCCCTAGCCACCTGGCAGTTCACGAGATCTTCCAGTGATCTCTCCTCCTCATCATCACTGAGATTTCTCCCATCTTTTGGTTCACACACATGAACCACTTCCTCTATGTCTTTGAGGCCTTCAGTGTACCTCAGCCATCCTTTCAATAGTCTTTGTTGTCTTATGGCCAACAATTCTTTGACTGGCCATTTCACCTTTGTTTTCATGGGCCATTCATACACCCATCGTGTTCTTGCACTCAGTTGCATTCGAATTGCAAGCTCCTCCATCCTCGCTCTTATCTCAGTGAGCTCCTTATCCATCTCATATTTTCCCTACTGGTGGTGGTTCTTCTTTCCACCACGTTCATGGCCTTCAGTAGCCATATTATTGTTCTTCCTTTCCCTCCCTCTGCCTGCAATATACAGACAGAAAGTGGCTCTGATACCACTTGATGCAGAACCCCTACCTCAGCAAGGTCCACTGACCTCCCGGTCTCTGGATCGATCTTATTCTAAGCCGAAATGGCTCTTCGAGCTCCTACTAGAACCCTTTGAAAGAATCCCTAGGTCCCTTTAATTCCCTGACACAGGCTTTGAGAAAACCTATGCACGCACTCAACTTTCAGCACTCTTCTCTATTCTGAACCAACACACCTTTTGCGTTTTGGGGTTTCGGGACTCCTGCATGCGAGCTCTCCTAGGCTCCTTGTCCCTCCAACTCCCAGTTTCTAAAACACCAAAAAGGGATTAACGACTCTGGGTCCTCCCTTAGCCTTCGTCCACGTGACTGCCACTTTGTGACCATGTGCTTAACGTCCAAGGACTATTGGCTTTTTGCGATTCGAGGAATCGCGATGCAAGCATTCCTCCTATTCTTTGTATTTCAAAATGTCAAAACCTGAAATAGGGCCTAACTCCACAGCTCCTCCCTTAAGTCACTTTTCATACGACCAGTTCTGTGACCTAGTGTTATTCATCTGAATGCTTTCAGGTTTTCGCGATTCATGATTTTGCGATTCCGGCTGCAACGGTTCTACGTCCTTCAAACTCCCGGATCCCAAAATGTTGAAATCTACCCGTGACCATGGTCCACTTTTCAGGTTTTCCTAATTCGCGATTTCGCGATTCTGGCTGCAGAAAATTCTAGGTCCTTCAATCTCTCGGACCCCGAAATGTCGAAATGTCGAAATGGGCTCAATGATGATTAGTCCTTGACCGAATATCGATGCATGTGACTACTTCCTCCATGACCACATCCCTACTCCAAAGACACATCATGTTTTCACAACTTCAGGGTTTTTAACACAAAGTGCCCTGACTCCTTTTCATCAGAATTGCCGAAATGTCGAACCCAGAAATGACGAAATGTCGAAAATCCACTCCAAAGGGGGATCAACGACTCTTGTTTCTTCTCATCCAACGACTTACGCAAAGCACGATTAATGGTTCATATTGATCCTGGATCCTAAGGTGATGGGTTCATCCGCCTCTAACTACCTTGCAGCTTCCTTTGATCCTACGGTCCTCAAGATTTCGTGATTTCTCCACAGAGAATTCTGACCATCTGCCTTTGCTTCTCAAGGATTTCTATCCAATGACTTGTCACCCTCCTTCTGTTGTCTAGACATAACTTCGACAGTCCAGATACAACCTTCTATCACTGATCCAACAGTTTTTGTAGCTCCCTCCTAAGCTTTCTCACCTCATTTTGGACTTGGAATACTTTCAAGTTTTCAAAGGCCTCGACCTTTTCTCCCTCTACGAGCTCAATTCCTTTGGATATCGCCTGTGTTCTAGGATCTCTATCCCTCCTTATTTTTGTTGACTGTGAAACCTCAAAGGGCTTCTCGACCTTCTTCTCACTCTAACTTTACTTCATGATCTTTATTTACCTGAGACTCTAGGGGACTCATCCTTCTGTGTCCTCAAAGGGAAATATGGTGTCCTCCTCATGACCTTCTACTCAAGCCCTCCTTGCTGAGTTTAACAAAGTATTTAGTAACTCTTTGAGTGTCTCTCCTTGACACTTCTCTTTCCAATAGAACTCAAAAAGAGTCCTTCTATGCACTCTATGTAACTGCTCCATGCCCTCCTAGAAGAGCTTTCACAAAATCCTCAGTGATTCTATTTTCTCTCTTAACTAGAAATAGAATTATTTTGTGCACTCTATGACTTGCTCAATGCCCTCTTGGTAGAGATTCACAGAACTTCAAACATTATGTCTTCCCTGAACTCGAAACAAAGTTCCTTCTGTGCACTCCTTGCACTCGCTCGATGCCCTCCTAGAAGAGCTCTACAGAACCTCAGGAATTCTATCTTCCCTCTATGCCCTCCTATGCATAGTTCAACCTCCAAGGTGTTCAACAATCTTGAGGTTCCTCCCTGAGTGAATGACTTTAACTGGTGTGCTCTCCTGGCACATCTTTTTCTGAAATTCTGAATTCATAAGTGCACTCCTGCACTGGTTTTCAGAGACCACAGTACTCTGTCATGTAGTCTTGCATGAAACCACAAAGAACCAAATGTGAAATCAAAGAACTCAGAGACAGTACATTCTTTCTATCATTGCAAATGAAAATATACTCATACATCTACAGCATATCATAACAAACATAGATGACATTCATTCATGAACTCACAAACACATGAACAACAACATGCAGGAAAAACTTCTATGATTGTATTAATATGAAATGCCTCTTTACAATGTGAGCTCGGACTGCAATAGAGTCACAACTTCTTCTCTTATCCCTATTCTTTTTGTTCTTCTCTGCCTAACTAAATCTAGATACAAAGAATATATTTTTACAAAGAGGGGCTCCTCGAGCTCTTCCCTCCATCTCACCAACTCTCATTAATTACAATGAATGACATTGAATGGTTGTCTAGTCCGAATCGGATCTAGATCTCAACCTTACAACCATTTAAGACAACCTTTATCTAAAGCCTGCATACATGCATGGATTTTGGCTCTTCGGCCTTACAACATTTAATACATTAAATTCAAATTTGAAATTTGAAAGTGAGAGGGTTGCGCCTCTCCTCTCCATTGAACATGTGTTGGGTGTGCTGGTTGGCTTGCAATTGATGATGTTGGAGAGATGCTCCTGCATCACAAGGTTATCCACCTTGTGGTACATGAGTGATATGGAAAAGAAGTGGAAATCAAATGAAGTGTTCCATTCTTACTACCTACAGTTGAAGCGCACCATTGAATCATTCTGTAACACCCTGTTTTCCCCAGTCTATAAAAGTAACTATACTGGCCAATTATTGTGGCAAACTCAGAAATGAAAATGTGTGATGTGAATGGACCTTGTGAAAAAGGTCGATGAATGTAAATAATATTATGAATATATATATTGCAAGACTCTTGAGAGGGGGAAGTGCTGAAAAAGAGACCATGATCGCTAAAGAAAGCTAGTGAAAGGCACCTAGAATGGTGGCATTAACTTCCACTGAAACCAATACCGTATTTGGACTTCACTAACCCGGAGAACCAAGAGCGGCTCACTGGCCCCAAATTAAATCACTCGCCAGGTTGGTAGGTAAATGTATCCTCATGAGTGATGAGGGATGGGGGTGAACCGCCCATCTGTAGAGTCCTCAAACCTGACTGCTACAAGGAATATTGTGCCACATGCAACCTCACTGAAAAGAGAAAAGGCAGGAATAATGTGCGATCAAGGAGAAGATGCGAGGGAAAGAGGAAGAGAGATTGGAAGAACTCTGGAAAAACTACAGAGTGAGTGATAGCAGAGAAGAAGGAGAGTAACCTTCATTCTCAGTCACTGGCGAACAAAGACTCGGTCTCGCAGCATCGTGGTCTTGGCTCGGGGGTGGCTAGTGGTAAATCCATTTAGAATCATTGAGCCTACGGTTGGGTGGAAACGAGCACCCCTCTCAGCAGTTGCAAACACACCTGGTGTTATTTCTAATAAGTGTTTTATATATTTCATCTTGAAATCTATATTCTAACATTTATGCTCATAGTCTGTGCAATTATGAATGATTTCAGTATAAGACTGTCTATGTGGTTTTTTGACAAGAAATGGTGGTTGCATGCTTATAATGGAAAGACTATGTATGGATTATGTTTATAAATAGCTATATGTATGTATACTGATCTAATTTAGACTTCAAGTCTGTTCTCAAGAAATATATACCCTTATCCATATCAGGTGATACCCTGGATAGATCTCCCCATAGAGACACCCTTCTTGGAAAGCTTACCAAGAACCTAAAAAAGGATTTGATGGCACAAGTCTCAGTAATCCTACACAAGGAGGGATGGTCCTCTTAAAACCCTGAAACCCCAAATTGCAAAATCTTGAAATGGCAGTGTGTGGATAAGTATCGATTGATGGACGAGATACTGTCCGGAGATCTGAGGTCAGTCGTGACCATTAGATTGGAGGAAGAAACGAGGGTGTTAATGCCTCAACCCCTTTCCTTTTATCTTCGTAAGTAGAGAATAAATCGAGATCGTAGATCCCCAGGGTTTGTGGGAGTATCTGGACCATCCATTTATAGTACACACAACTGCTGGTAAGTGTTTTGGCTTTTCGGTACCCGGGAAGACAAAGGGGAAGAACCATGATCATCGTGAGTTGCAAAACCCAGATAACCGAAACCCGGAAATAGTTTAAGGAGTGGATGAGATAGGATAGTTCGACATTTCGGTACCCAGGATACCTAAGTGTGAGTCCTTTTATACTTGCAAATCATGAATCTCTAGTCCGTGAAATTCCGATGGAAGAAACCCTGAAATAGATGTGTAGGTTTAGGAGTCGGTATTTCAGAGTTTCGGCTCCCGGAAGGTCTAGGCGCAAGATCTCCTGTCTGCGCACATCGCAAAACTCCAATTCGAAAAATCCCGAAATGATAATAGGACGAAGTAGCTATGAGTTTTCAGTGTTCTGGCTCCCAGGAAATCCTAGTAGTGAGACTTCTTGTCATTACCCATCACGAAATCCTAGTATGAGATCTAGAAAAGGTCTAGCATGGGTAATCCTTAGTGTTTCGGTGTTTTGGCAATCGAGAAAACCAAGGGTCAGTGTTCTTGTACACGTCAACCCTGAAATCCCAATGGGTGAAGTCCCAAAAGAACAATATGTGGATAAGTTACGAGACTTTGGCACTTTAGAAATCGGAATGCTCAAGGGCGTATTCCCTTGTACTCGCATCCCCCGAACTCCTAACTTGCGAAGTCCTGAAATGGCTTAACACAGATGGTATTTGGTGTGTCAGTGTTTCGACACCCGAGATACCTGACGGTAAGTTTGCTTATGCTCACCAGTCCCGAAAACCCGATCTGCGAATTCCTGGAATGGACTAAGCAACACATATATACAACTATATGTATGTTAATGTTTCATAGTTTCAGCTCCCAGGAAACCTAAGTGCAGGACCTCCTGTCATCGCATATCCTGAATTCCCTATGGCGGAGATCCCGAAACAGGGAAGTATGTTTAGAGTTAGTAATTCAGAGTTCGGCTCCTAGAAGACCTCGATGTGAGACCTTCTGTCATCGCATCCCCCAAACTCTTGACTTGAAAAATCCCGATAGGTGAAGTCCTGAAAAGGATTCACACACATGGTTTTGGTGTTTCGGCTTTCCAGTGCCTGGGACTCTCAAGGGTCATTTTTCCTCGTAATTCGCTAGCCGCAAAATTTCGATGGATGAAACCCCGAAATGAGCAAGGGAATAATTGTATCGCTATTTCCCGTATCGTTAAAGTTGATGAGTACCCTCCGATAAGGCCTATGGCCATAACCTCCGATTAGATGAGTGCGGATAAGGGATGACAGGATCTGTATCAAGTCTCGTAGGGACTCAGGGAAATTCTATTCCTCGGAGAAAAGAAGAAAAGGCCGAAAAATTATAAATTTTGTAGTGGGTGTGTTACAAATTGGTATCAGAGCATGGTTACAACACTTGGCCTGCTTGGGCTCATGAACGAGTTGCATGGGAGATCCAATCGAAACACTCCAAAAAGGAGTAACCCTTTGTCTTAACCCTCTTAATTCAAAAAAAAAAAGGTCAAAGTTTGAAATGAAAACCTGATTTTGTATGCATGAGAAAGAAAAATGAATTTATGTACGGGTTATGAATGTAAATAAAATATTGACTAACAACCAACGTTTGTCTTTTTCACCCAAGCGGACGATCAACCGCGGGAACTTACAGATGCATAGAATGGTGACTCACCATGAAGTGGAGGAGGGCTCCCACAATAGAGATGAAGAGTCTGATGAAAGGAGGGTGGTAGGGACCCCTCCAAATCTAGATAAAACTGTGAGGAGCCTCATGGTCGAATTACAAAGCTACAAGGATGAAAATGAAAGGATGATGAAAGAACAAGAAAAGCAAACAAAAATTAATGCAGTTTTACTGCAGAGTTTATCCGATCTACAAAGACAAATGTAGCATGAACCTGAAACTCAGAAACAAGGTCATATCAGTGGCCACACTGAGAGGAGCACCTCTAAAAAGGTCCACCCAGAGGTAAAGGACAAGTGGTGGTTGATTCCTCTGAGAAGGAAGCGGGCGATTCGGAGGGCTCTTCTAGCAGTAGAACTAGTTCCTATTCCCGAAGGAAAAAAACGAATCAAAAGCCTTCCAAAGGTCATAAATTTGAATAATTCATAAAAGACAAACCACCCTCCTTCGACGGTGAAATAAATAAGGGAGAGGAAGCATAGGCCTAGCTGCTTGGACTAAAGAAATATTTCAGAGTCCAGGACTTTTCAGAAAATTTGAAGGCCCAAGTGGCCACCTTCAACTTGAATGGAAAGGCTTCCATTTGGTGGGAAGATCTTAAGAATATGAAAGGGGTTCGTGAAGAGGACTTGTCCTAGAAGCAATCTGAGAAATACTTCCGAAAGAAGTATTTGTCGGAAAAATATTTCAACGAGAAGACCAAAGAGTTTTATGAACTCAAACTGGGACAACTCACTATAGAAGAATATGTCAACAAATTCCTCAATTTGTTGAGGTATGTACCTTATATAAAAGTGGAAAAGGCAAAGGTGCAATGCTTCATCAGTGGACTACCTAAGGACTATCAGAATAGAATTAAATTTGATGATCCAAAGACTCTAGAAGGAACTATTCGAAAGGAAACCTATTGTCATGAACAGTTTGGGCATCGAGCAGAACCTTGCGAAGGATGGAAACACAAGAATAGTTCAAGATTTTAGAAAAAGGGGATTAAATTCCCAGGATTTAAGAACTATAATAAGAATCCAAGAATGAGCTTCCCAGCCCGGAGTGTGCACCAGCACAATTTTCCCTCCTTGAGCGGAAATAAAACTTCTGGACCCATATCAATGAAGACTGATAACCCAAAGAAAGAACCTTTGAAATGTTGGGGTTGCAGGGAAGAACATCTATTGAGAGACTATCCACACTGACAATAGAATAGTTGGAGGATTTATAACATTCAGGAAGCTACCACCGTCAATGATGTGGCCATGAGTGTGCCGCAAATTTATGCAGCCTTGGATAATAACCAAGTTGACCACCAATATTCAGTGGTGGAAATAGAAGGTATGATTTCCAACCATCTAGTGTCTATTTTGATTGACCTTGGTTCAAATTTGAGTTATATAGCCCCTAAGGCTGTTGATAAGTGTAAACTATAGCCACAAAAACTTACCAAGCCATGGTTGGTACAGTTATCCACTGGCACCAAAAGAAGGGTAGCAGAGGTCATACCAACCTGCCAATTAATGTTGGGTGAATTTCCCACCCAAGAAACCCTTAACATATTACCCCTGGGATCGTATGATATATTGATTGGTATGGATTGGCTAGCCACCCATAAAGCTAGATTGGAATATTACCATAAAACCTTATAATGTGTAAGTAAGGAAGGGAAAAGGATAACCCTTCAAGTGATCCAAAAACCTATCTCAGTGAGACAAATATTAGCTTTGCAAATGAGAAAGTATTGCCAAAAAGGATGTCCCCTATATGAAATACAGGGGTTGAAAACTATTGAATATTACAAACCAAGCCTCGAAGACCACCCTACCCTGAGAGAATAGAGAGATGTGTTTCTGAAAGAGGTACCAGGTCTACCTCTGAGAAGAGACTTAGACTTCTCGATAGAACTTTCACCGAGAGAGGTGTCGGTGTCTAGGACACCCTACTAGATGAGCACACCCAAGTTATTTGAACTCAAATTGCAATTAAGAGAAATGATGGATAAGGGCTATATCCAGCCCAGTGTGTCTCCATGGGGAGCACCAGTCCTATTTGTGAAAAATAAGGACGGTACCCTTAGACTGTGTATAGATTATAGACAACTTAATAAGGTAACCATAAAGAACAAGTACCCCTTTCCCAGGATCGATGACCTGTTTGATCAATTGGGGGGTGCGTCTATTTTCTCAAATATTGACTTGAGGTTGGGATACCATCAAGTCCGAATTAAGGGTGAAGACATCCATAGAACTGCCTTCTAGACAAGGTATGGTCACTATGAGTTTGTGGTAGTGCCATTTGGGTTAACCAATGCCCCTGCCACTTTCATGTGCTTGATGAAAAATGTACTCAACAAATTCCTAGACAAATTTGTCCTGGTTTTTATTGACGATATATTAATTTACTCCAAGAATAGAGAAGAGCATGAAGATCATATTAGGCTTGTGTTGCAAGTGCTGAGAGAACAATAGCTCTATGCCAAATTCAGCAAATGTGAATTCTTCCAGAAGAAAATACATTACTTAGGCCATGTTATATCTGAAGGAGTAGCAGTAGATCTTGACAAAATTAGGTCTATCATGGAATGGCCTACCCCAAAGGATGTTTCGGATATCAGATCCTTTATGGGATTAGTAGGATACTATAGGAGATTTATAAAAGGATTCTCCAAGATTGGTTGTCCAATCACTGGCCTCCAAAAGAAGGGGATAAAATTCAAGTGGACACAGAAATGTGAAGAAAGATTTCAAACCCTAAAACATCTACTGACCCATGCACCTGTGTTGAAGATCGTCGATCCCGAAGCTAACTTCCTCGTGTGCACAGATGCCGGTAAGGAAGGGCTTGGAGGAGTCCTTATGCAAGGAGGAAGTGTGGTTTTCTATGAATCCCGAAAATTGAATGAGCATGAAGTCAACTATGTGACCCATGATCTAGAGCTGGCTTCCATAGTGCATGCCTTGAAAATGTGGAGGCATTACCTCATGGGAAGAAAAATTGTACTTATGACAGATCACTATGGATTGTGATATCTATTTGACCAACCAAAGCTCAAGGCTATAAAATCTAGGTGGATGGCCCTCCTTAGCGAGTTTGATTTCAAAATCAAACACATTAAAGGAAAGGAAAATAGGGTGGTTGATGCCCTTAGCAGAAGTATGAAAACAAGTCACCTGGCAGTGGTGAGCACCTGTAAGATAGATGTTAAGGAAAGAGTCACAAATGCATAAGAGACAGACACATTCTTCCAAACTGTGACCTCGTACCTATAGAAAGAACCCACAAGGATAAAGTATGAAGGCCACCAAATGACAGAATAAGGTTTGCTCACTTATCGAAGCAAACTGCATATTCCATATTGTGACGACTTGAAGAGGTTCATTATGGATGAACTACATTAAAGACTCTATATTGGTCATCCAGGATATCAGAAAATGATCACAGCCGCCAGGAAACAATTCTACTGGCCTGGATTGAAGAAAGACATAGCTGAGTACCTAGCCAAATGCATAGAATGCCAACAGGTAAAGGTAGAACACCGACACCCAGTAGGATTATTACAACCTCTACCAATCCCAGAATGGAAATGGGAAACCATATCCATGGATTTCATCACTGGATTACCAACCTCGACCAAAAAAAATGATTCCATTATGGTAGTGGTGGATAAATTGAGCAAGTCTGTTCACTTTATCCCCGTATAGTCAACTTGCAAGGCAATAGACATCACTCAGGTATTCATGAAGGATATATTTAGACTACATGGTATTCCGAAAGAGATCGTGTCTGATAGAGACAAAAAATTTACTTCCAACTTTTGGAAGTCACTGATGGTTGGTTTAGAGACCAAGTTGTTGTTTAGCACTGCCTATCACCCTCAAACCGATGGACAGACGGAAAGAGTGAACCAAATACTTGAAGACATGCTAAGAATGCATGTAATGCATCAACCCAAGAAGTGGGAAGACTACCTGTCACTGGTATAATTCACCTACAACAACAACTACCAAGCATCCTTAAAGATGAGTCCCTTCAAAGTCCTCTATGGTAGGCCATGTAACACTCTAGTTAGCTAGAGTAATCCCGTAAACAAGATTTCTTTTGGACCCAAAATTTTGAAAGAAATGGAACAACAAGTGACTTAGATAAAACAAAACCTGAAGGTCGCTCAAAATCGAAAGAAAAGTTATGTCGACCAAAAGAGAACTCCAAGAGAGTTCAAAGCGAGAGATCATGTATATCTCAGAGTTAGGCCCAGGAAAAGTTCCCTGAAAATGGGAGCTTATGCCAAGTTAGCACCTCATTATTGTGGACCATTTGAGGTTCTAGATAGAGTGGGACCTGTAGCCTATAGGCTAGCACTTCCTCCCACAGTAAAAGCACATAATGTTTTCCATGTTTCATTATTGAAGAAATATGTACATGATGCTAACCATATAATTGATTGGTCTTTGATCTAGGTGGAACCGAAGGGAGAATTTCTACCAGAACCTCAAGGCATACTGGACAGAAAGGAAACCCCACTCCAGAACTGAACAATTGCACATGTCAAGGTGTAGTGGAAACATTTTGGCCCAGATGAGGCTACATGGGAAATGGAGGATGCCATGAAATGGGCATATCCAATTTTGTTTACATTTGTACATGCATGTCAAGTTGATATATAGAACATCAAGGATGATGTTCCTTTAAGGGGGAGGGAATTGTAACACCCTATTTCTCCCAGTCTGTAAAAATAACTATACTGGCCAATTATTGTGGCAAACTCAGAAATGTGAATGTGTGATGTGAATGGACCTTGTGAAAAAGGTCGATGAATGTAAATAATATTATGAATATATATATATATTGCAGGACTACTGAAAGGGGGAACTACTAAAAAAGAGACCACGATGGCTAAATAAAGGTGGTGGAAGGCACCTGGAATGGTGGCGTTAACTTCCACTGAAACCAATACTGTATTTGGACTTCACTGGCCTGGAGAACCAAGAGCGGCTTGCTGGCCCCAAATTAAATCTCGCTAGGTTGGTAGGTAAATGGATCCTCATGAGTGATGAGGGATGGGGGTGAACCACCCATCCATAGAGTCCTCAGACCTGACCTCTGCAAGGAATATCGTGCCACACGCAACCTCGCCAAAAAGACAAAAGGAAGGAAGAGTGTGCGATCAAGGAGCAGATGCGAGGGAAAGAGGAAGAGAGATCGGACGAACTTTGGAAAAAATACAGAGTGAGTGATAGCAGAGAAGAAGGAGAGTAACCTTTGTTCTCTGTCACTGGCGAATAGAGACTCAGTCTCGTAGCATCGTGATCTCATCTTGAGGGTGGCTAGTGGTAAATCCATTCGGAATCACTGAGCCTACGGTTGGGTGGAAACGAGCACCCCTTTCACAAGTTGCAAACACACTTGGTGTTATTTCTGATAAGTGTTTTATATCTTGCATATTGAAATGTATATTCTAACATTTATGCTCATAGTCTATGAAATTATGAATGGTTTTAGTATAAGACTGTTTGTGTGGTGTTTTGACCAGAAATGGTGGTTGCATGCTGTTAACATTAGAAGTCACTCCTGGATTGCTTGCAGGAGCAGAACCCAACGCCCATCAGTTTTATGTCACGATTTGTTTATGAAGGGTGATAAAATGGAGATAACGGCTCTAGGAGGTATCACTCTAACTCAGGGACTGAGTCTGGTTCATAAAGACAGAGTAGGTATGGAATCCTAACTTCAGCCAGTGGGTTGATTTAAACATGAACGGGTGGAATACTTAAGAGAAAGTGGACAAACGGCTCTGGGCATCAGGCTTGCAGCAGTTTGCAGAGGAAAAACTCTGAAAACAATATCCTCTTGGTTCAGGGCTTCAAGAAGCTGAAAGAGGACTTGACTGGATCCTCCAATTCCAAGTCATTCAGCGCTAAGAGAATTACAGGGACTGATTAGAGGCTCCGTAACTATTACAATGATCCATTACAACATCATCCTATAATAGTTACAGCTAGACTGGATCCTCCAATTCCGAGCTGCTCTAATACAGTGTAAACAAAGATATGATAGAAACTGGCATTCATAAGGCAAGAAGTCTCCAAAGCTCATACATAACCAGAACAACAATGCTTCATTAAAATTTTACAACCCGGGAGCTCTTCTCAACCATCGATGATTACAAAAGTAGCCAAAATTCCCACCTATACATGGAACAAAACACTGGAAGCTAAATCGAGGCATTGTATTGAAGACATTACGGCTTCACATTTACTGCGTCTGCAATCTCTGGACGTTCGTGAGCTTCATTCAGATGCAATCATGTTCCAGAGGCCCTCTGACTGAATTGACCA
>ML780590.1:267539-354567 GCA_009831015.1 Picea engelmannii
CTGCAGTTACGTCCCCCTCACCCGTAAATTTAGGTAGCTGCTTGAGGTAACCATCCGCCGGGAGGGCATTGAGAGGCTGAGGTAATACAAGGGGAGCATACCTAGCGGCTATAATAGCTTCCATCCTGGTCATAGGGGGATTTTCACCAGCCATAGGAATATTCGGTGGCGGAGAACTCGGAGGAGAAGGAGTTCGCGAAGGGGCTAGCGAGGGTAAATCTCGAAGTGGGGTAGGAAATAAGAGGTGATCCAAGGAACCGGCTACCGGGCTCCAGTCGGCATGTTCTCCTCCTTGTGCAGGAGTGGGGAAATATTTTGAGGTCGAGGGTATACGCCAAGGTACAACCCAGACCAGGAGAGGAAAACTCAATAGGAACACTCCCAAAATTTAAGAAACGGGAAACTGCAAAATCATGTCGGTCAAATAACTGAGGAGGAGAAGACGGAGCTCCAACAGAAGGATATGGTGGGTTACCTGGTTCGGTGATGGACGCTTCTTCTTCAGAGGCCTTTACCTTTCTGAGCACCGCCTCTGGATCCATTTCAGGTGTAGCTAGAGGTAGTTGTGGGTGAGACCGCGTATGCCTGCCTCTGAAAGCCACAATTAAAAGAGCAGGTTCTCCCCAGTGGAGTCGTCACAATGGAGTCACCAGGTGCAATTAGCAATCTGAAAGGCTCTGATAATCCGATGCACCCTCAGATTCAGAGGCTCAATGTCATTCTACCCAGGGAAAATCTTCAACTTCGTTTCCGGCAGTGGCACCAGAAATGTTAGCGTTAGAAGTCACTCCTGGATTGCTTGCAGGAGTAGATCCCAACGCCCATCAGTTTTATGTCACGATTTGTTTATGAAGGGTGATCAAATGGAGATAACGGCTCTAGGAGGTATCACTCTAACTCAGGGACTAAGTCTGGTTCATAAAGATAGAGGAGGTCTGGAATCCTATCTTCAGCCAGTGGGTTGATTTAAACATGAACGGGTGGAAGACTTAGGAGAAAGTGGACAAACGGCTCTGGGCATCAGGCTTGCAGCAGTTTGCAGAGGAAAAACTCCGAAAAAAGGATCCTCCTGGTTCAGGGCTTCAAGAAGCTGAAAGAGGACTTGACTGGATCCTCCAATTCCAAGTCATTCAGCACTAAGAGAATTACAGGGACTGATTAGAGGCTCCGTAACTATTACAGTAATCCATTACAACATCATCCTATAATAGTTACAGCTAGACTGGATCCTCCAATTCCGAGCTGCTCTAATAAAGTGTAAACAAAGATATGATAGAAACTGGCATTCATAAGGCAAGAAGTCTCCAAAGCTCATACATAACCAGAACAACAATGCTTCATTAAAATTTTACAACCCGGGAGCTCTGCTCAACCATCGATGATTACAAAAGTGGCCAAAATGCCCACCTATACTTGGAACAAAACACTGGAAGCTAAATCGAGGCATTGTATTGAAGACATTACGGCTTCACATTTACTGCGTCTGCAATCTATGGACGTTCGTGAGCTTCATTTAGACGCAATCGTGTTCCAGAGGCCCTCTGACTGAATTGACCAACCTGCCTTCATTCCTTGTCTTTCCATTTATGGAGGAAACGATGTCCAACTACCCTCAGCTGTTGTAATAACTGTTTCATTGGAATCAGGGAAGGCCCTGGCCGATCTTGTGCCTACAGGACATGGAAATTTTCATACTCTGCCATTTGAATCTTGCTTGGAGAAAACATGGTAGGAYTGATGAGTTGACGTGAAGTGGTGAATGGATGGTGACCGKTCAGGGAAAACGATAGGGCGGATACGAGTGACAGGGTCCATGAGTTTTGGAGTGTATGAGCCAGGTGGAGGAACGCAGTGGCCGAGAAGAAAATGCAGATGTCATGGTACGGGAAAAAGATGTGGCGGCAGGGGATAGGTAAATGGGGGTCTGTGATGAATGCTTCGGGATTTCGGGAATTCGGTATTCGCGAGTTTGGAGTGCGTGAGTGCCTTGTATCCAGGATCCCCGATATCCCGATGTGCGATGAGCTCCTTTCCTAGGGGCTAGCCCCTACCAGCTAAACATGATCCATATGACTTGTCCTTGCGTGACCAGAGCCAAACACCATCGGAGTTTCGGCGTTTGTGATGCCGACGAGCACGCATTCCTCGGACTCGTGATATCCTGCCACCTGTACTCCACTATAGTCCTTAGTTTCATCGGGAAATCGCGTATCAGCATATCGTGATTCCTGCCGCCATGTGCACGGGAATTTCAATTCCCCAATCCCCGACTCTGCGGGATCTCTCGCCACGTGTCTCCTCTGAAGAATGGCTCTGATCCTCTCGACACTTCTGTGGGCCCGAGTTCCCCGATGCTCTCGGCACTTCGCGTCTCGCGAAATAATAGAGCTGCCCTTTGTGTGTTGAAGTCACGACGGGCGAAACGCCGAGATGGCCAGCCCTTGCGACACGCGCCCCTGGATCGAACGACTCATAATTACCCTCCCAATAGAAAGGACCCCTTTACTGCTAAATGTCCGGTGAATTTACAACTTCGAGATCCTGATGACCGTTGATCTGCTTCGTGGACGGGTCTCGGCTGCCAATATCAAAACTTTGCCCACTCGCTTGATCTGTTACTTGGAAAAATAAAAATTCTCTGAGCTGCGCTTGAGCACTTTGTGTGACTAGAGGGGCTGAATGCTTCTCGAACCCATGACTAGAATTATTGCTAACACATGCCTATAATGGAAACACTACATATGGCTTATGTTTATAAATAGCTATATGTATGTATACCGATCTAATTCAGACTTCAAGTTTGTTCTCGGGAAATCTATACCCTTATCCGTCTCAGGTAATACCCAGGATAGATCTCCCCATAGAGACACCCTTCCTGGAAATATTACCAAGAACCTGAAAAAGGATTTGATGGTGTAAGTCTCAGTAATCCTGCATGAGGAGGGATGGTCCTCCTAAAACCCTGAATTGAAAAATCCTAAAATGGCAGCGTGTGGATAAGTATTGATTGACAGACAAGATCCTATCAGAAGATCTGAGGTCAGTCATGACCATTATATTGGAGGAAGAAATGAGGGCATTAATGCCTCAAACCCTTTCCTTTTAACTTCGTCAGTAGGGAAGAAATCGGGACTGTAGATCCCCAGGGTTCATGGGAGTATTTGGACCATCCATTTATAGGACACGTAGTTGTCAGTAATCATTTTGGCGTTTCAGTACCCGAGAAGAGAAAGGGGAAGAACCCTAATCATCGTGAGTCACAAAACCCTGATAACCAAAAACCTGAAATATTTTAAGGAGTGGATGAGATAGGATAGTTCGGCATTTTGGTACGCGAGATACCTAAGTGCGAGTCCCTTTATACTCGCAAGTCCCGAATCTCTAGTCCGTGAAATTCTGATGGGAGAAACCCTGAAATAGATGCGTAGGTTTAGGAGTCATTATTTCAGATTTTTGGCTCCCTGAAGGTCTAGGCGCAAGATCTCCTGTCTGTGCACATCGCGAAACTCTGATTCGTGAAATCCCTAAATGATAATAGGACAGAGTAGCTATGATTTTTCAGTGTTTCGGCTTCCGGGAAAACCTAGGAGTGAGACTTCTTTTCATTACCCATCATGAAATCCTGAAGTATGAGATTCGGAAAAGGTCTAGAGTGGGTGAGCCTTGGTGTTTCGGTGTTTTGGCAACCGGGAAACCCAAGGGTCAGTCTTCTTGTACACGTCAGTCCCAAAATCTCGATGGGTGAAGTCCCAAAAGAACAATACGCGGATAGGTTATGAGACTTCAGCACTTCAAAAATTGGAATGCTCAAGGGCATATTCCCTTGTACTCACATCCTCCGAACTTCTGACTTGCAAAGTCCCAAAATGGCTTAACACGGACAGTATTTGGTGTGTTAGTGTTTCGGCACCTTGGATACCTGACGATAAGTTTGCTTATGCTCACCAGTCCTGAAAACCCGGTCTGCGAATTCCTGGAATGGACTAAGAAACACATATATACAACTATACATATGTTAAGGTTTCGTAGTTTAGGCTCCCAGGAAACCTAAGTTCGAGACCTCATGTCATCGCATATCCCGAATTCCCGATGGCAAAAATCCCGAAAAAGGGAAGTATGTTTAGAGTTAGTAATTCGGAGTTCAGCTCCCGAAAGACCCTGATGTGAGACCTTCTGTCATCGCATCCCCCAAACTCCTGACTTGCGAAATCTCAATAGGCAAAGTCCCAAAATGGATTCGCACACATGGTTTTGGTGTTTTGTCTTACTGGTGCCTGAGACTCTCAAGGGTCAGTTTTCCTCATAATTCGCTAGCTACGAAATTCCGATGGATGAAACTCTGAAATGAACAAGGGAATACCTGTATTGTGATTTCCCATATCACGAAAGTCAATGAGTACCCTCCGATAAGGCCTGTGGCCATAACTGTCGATCATATGAGTGAGGATAAGGTATGACAGGATCTGTATCAGGTCCCGTAGGGACTCGGAGAAATTCTATTCCTCAGAGAAAAGAATAAAAGGCCAAAAAATTATAAATTTCATAGTGGGTGTGTTACACATTCCCTCGGATGACATCACTCCATTAATAAAGGTTGCTAGCAAAGTTCCACATAGACTGACACTTCATATACATCACCGTGCACAGTGATGAAAGTAAGGAGGAGCTGCAGTCTTACTATAAGTTGACCGAGGAGGACATGGAAGAGATCACTAAGGAATGGCCAGCAAAATTACTTGTACTAGTGGAATATGTCGAACTCTTCGACCCTGTCATCATCAAAATTCCATTGGTCACCCAGGTGAACATGATGGGCAAGGCAGTGCAAAGAAAAATAAGAAAAAGGAAAAGGAGGAAGTGCAAGACATAGAAAGTGAGAAGAAGGATAGGGAATTGGAGGAAACTACACATGAATCACGTGCAGGAAGAGGAGGAGATGAAGTAAACCAAGAGGAAGGATGGGAATAAGGAGAAAAGAAATATAAAGTCAAAGTGACATTGCCAAAGGATCCCCTTATAGAGGCTGAGACATCAAAGAAAAGGAAGGTTTCTCTGGAGAAAACCTCAACACGGAAGAAGACTTGAGCCAACAAGCCTTAGTCAAAGAATGTGCTCACAATGGATGATATTGATCTCATCATCACAGCCATAGAGGACACCTCAGAAGACATCTTGCAAAGATAGGGAGCAAAGAAGGATTCAATGTATGATATAATAGAGGAGGATCTCAAAGACATCCAGCAAGCTATCAATTCGAGTCGCGCAGTGCCTACTATGCCATCTTCAATAGAAAGTGTAGAATTGGTAAATAAACCCACCCAATTGAAAAGGTTAGAATATGAAACAGAGGCTCGACTCCATTGAGTCCAAGAAGAAAAGGAGCAGTCCATAGAGACCTTAAAGCAAGAAAAGGAGGAGGTCCTAGAGAAACTTAGAGTTGCGCAGAAAGAGAAATATGAACTTAGGGCAATGTTCGAGGAGGAAAAGAATAAAATTTAGAAAGAGAAAGACCAGCTGCTCGCAGAGAAAATTGGGGTAAAAGAGGCAATAACTAGAGAACTTCGCTATGTGTCAAGGTTGGCATAGGAGGAAGAAGAATCAGCAGAGATACAAGTGGGGAATCTCGCTGAATCCATTCAACAACTTCAAGCAAGAGTAATTGAACTAGAAATGCAAGCAGTGCCAAGAACTCCACAAGAAGTGTGTGATCATAGGGAAGAAGTTGTAAGGAATTTAGTAGAATGAATCATGGAATTGGCCTCCGAGTGTAAACAATTAAGTGATCAAAGTGCACATACCTATGAGTGCCTTCCAGAAGATCTAGAGCTGAGGAAATTGGAAGCACAGCTCGAGGAGGAGAAGCAATAGGTGTCCACTGTGCAAGAACAGATGAAGCTTCTTACTACAATTGAGAAGATGAAGAGATCACAGGAACAACGCGTAGTCTAGCAGTAGGTCACTACCATCTAGAGAAGAGTTATGGAGGCTACATAGAGACTCCAACCAGTGCAAGATTAAGCTTGGACGCTTTTTGAAGAAATTGAAGGACAAGAATCATAGTTGGAACAGGTGGTCATGACAGTGGAATAACACCTGGAAGGGCCTGTCACTAAGAAATTCATTGAGGAGTTCACCAAGAAGGAGGCTCTAGCGAAGCATCCAGTTGAGGCAGCTCGAGGCCTTCGAAGAAACCCTGCCCAGATCTGAGTGACTTGGGACGAGTCATGGGTGAATTTTGGGGGAATGTTGTCCCTCGACCAAGTTTTGAGAGAACATTGGTCATGTTTCACCATTTTTGGGACTTCAACAGGCTAGTCGAAGATGGAGTGCCCAGGTGAAGTGGAGATCGTGGGATCTCACTTGCTTTGTGAGATTTCTCGGTTATTAGGGTTTATGTAATGGGTATGGGATGTTGGCCCATGGGTTTAACCATGTTTAGGCCTCATTGTAAATGTATAAATAGATAGCTAAGAGGTGTAAGAAAGTGTGTGTGTAAGTGTTAATCTATGTGCAAAGACTTGTAATTGGCTTAGTGCGAGAGAATGTAAGTTTCTTTGTGCACGGACGATGTATTTAAGGCTTTGTGCTATCAAGGAGTTGGATCAATACCTTGAATCTATTTTGAGGAAGGTTTATCTAGTGTGTTGTGCGCAAATCACCTATCTAGTGCGAAGTTGAGCTCTGTGGATTTGTGCATAGAATCAGACGAATGTAAGGAGATCGAAGAATAATAAAGAAGAAGAAGAGTTGGTGGACGTATCCCCACACTGGGGTGAACCACGTATATCATGTGTTGATGTACTTTGTGCAATGTTGTTTATGTTATTTATGTACTTATCTACTTAGTGCATTGATGTTGATGTATGATAGATAGATCTATGGATGCTTAGTGCTTATGTATGATGAATGTTAGATTTGAGATGATGTTATGTGCTAAGCGATTAGAAGTGTGTGATCTGCTCCTTATTGTTTTTTTTTGTATTTAGGGTTTAATCTACAATGTGAATGGGAGTTAAGAAATAAAGAATATTTACTTTCTAAGTGCTCTGTTAAGTGTTGTAATCACAGATCTGTGTCCCAGCCTGGTTGTAGACATGTGAGTCCTACAACCCCTCCTGCCTCTACCTTAGGTGAGACTTCATATTCTTCGCAGGTGTTGCTGAAAGGGCCAATAGTTAGGATTTTGTTGGTGCTTTTTTGAAGCATTGAACCCTAGGTATACCCCTGTGCCAACAATCCCCATTATGGTCATCAATTCTGTTATGAGGAAAATATCTCTATGTCAACGGGTAAACCACAATAGACGGAAATGACTACAGAAATCAACTCTAATATCAAGTATTCTATATAAATAAATATGATATAAAGACAATATAAAGACAATATAAAAGACCTACCTCATCCAGACGTTTGATGAAGTCCACCATTGAGCACTTGAATCAAAACAATACACCTACAACTTGTCCAAAATAACCAAGAAACACAAGAATATGGTGATAATATATAATTTTAGCACATTCAATATCATAATCCATCAACATTCATAACAAATACGCCCATGGAATAACAATTCAAAATTTTGTAAGATATTAATTGGACAAGAAAAGAGTATTTTTATTCAAATGTAATCAACATAAGTGAATGAATTACAAACTTTCGTGTCAACATAGTTTGGAACTGAGAAACTAACTCCCTTCCAGCTGGTCCTCCACCACTTTAATCCTCCACTGAAGGAAAGATCATATAAAAGAGACAATGAGTTTCTCAATCAAGTAGGGAAGATCTTAGGGGCTGAACAATGTGTTTAGACTTAAAATCACAAAGGGATGCAGACTCAATATGATGTGAATAATTTCTCTAGATTAACTTTTCTCTCAAAGTTGAATTCTTCTCCTCTTTTCCATAGCTCAGATTTGACCCATTTGTATCCTTCAAGTGGAACTGAAGGGTCGATTCAGAACGTTTCCAGTATATGGAAGGCCAAGGATCATAGATCTCGTGACGTGACATGGAAACTCGACACCATTTTTTATATTTGGGAAAATCCCAATGTACGTGGGCTGTAATTATGCAACCTATGTATACGCATGTTTTACTATAGGCAGGGTGTGTATATGTGGAAAAATAATGGTTTTAGATATGGGATATGCAAAAAGAGACTTCATGTCTACATAGAGAAATGGAAAAAGGCCTTCTGTGCAATTTTGGATAGGGTGAGGCAAATATTTCTATAACAGACCTTCAGGATCTTCCCAGGGATGATTAATACCCTAGGATATAAAATCCTAACGAAGCTACCCATTATTGGTTAGGATACCATAGTATCATAAACATCACTCCCCCTTTTGAGGGAGATCCTTTCTGACTACACCAATCTTGTCTCAAAAGTACTCAAACTTCACACGAGACAGAGGCTTGGTCAACACATCTGCAGCCTACTCATTTGTGCCAACACATTGGAGCTTTACAACTCCCCTTTTCACCATATCACAAATGTAGTGGTACCATATCTCTATGTGCTTCAACTTATCATGGAACGTTGGGTTCTCTATCATCTATATACAACTCTAGTTATCACATAGAATCACGATGGCTTCCATCTCTAGATCGAACATACCTTTCAACAACTTTTGAAGCCATATGGCTTCACAACTGGAAGAACATGTTGCAATGTACTTCGATTTTGTCATGCTGACAAAAATAATTGATTGCTTCCTTCTTTTCCATGAAGTCATGGCTGACCCCAAACTGAAAAAAACATATTGAAGTGTTATTTATGTCTGAAGCACTTCCATCCCAATATGAATCAGTATAACCATGTAGTATGAAGACATGATATCCAGTATAACAGAGACCATAAGACAACTTACCCTTAAGGTATCTCATCACATGATTTGTAGCTACAAGGTGAACACATCTAGGCTCCACCAAATACTGACTCAAGGTGTTCACATCAAAACATATATCTAGCCTAGAATTTGTTAGATACATCAATGAACCAATAATCTTTATGTATAGAGTATCATCAACCAACTCTAAAGAAGTATCAACCAGGAGCTTCAAATTCATTTCCATGGGTGTGTTCATGGATTTACATTCCAACATGTCAAATCTCTTCAGTATTTCAACTGCATAATTCCCTTGGTTAAGGAAGATATTCTTTGGGCTCTACCAAACTTCAATACCTAAGAAATCATGCATCGGGCCTAGGTCTTTCATCTCAAACTTAGCGGCAAGCTTCTTCTTACAATATGTGATGATATTTTCTTCTCCTATCAAAAATAAATCATCCACATATAGTAGAAATATAATTGTCTCATCATTCATAACCTTGAAGTAAAGGTTAGGATCAGCTTTACTCTTGGTAAATCCCAATCTTGTCAGGAAATTATCAATTCTTCCATACCAAGCTCTAGGATCTTGCTTCAACCCGTACAGATATTTCTTCAACTTGTATACATGATTCTTTCTATATTCAACTTCAAACCCTTATGGTTGTTCTATATACACTTCTTCTTCAATAACACCATTTAAGAAATTTGTTTTCACATCCATCTGGTGCAACTTCCACTTCATTTTCGCTGCAAGAGCTATGATGGTTCTGATAGAAGTAAATCTGGCTACAGGAGAAAATGTTTCTTCATAGTCAATACCTTCCTTTTGATAAAATCCATGAGCCACAAATATTTCCTTATGTTTTTCAATACTTATGTTTGTTGCATGTTTTATTTTGTATATCCACTTGGAAGATACCACACATTTGTTCTTTGGTCTAGGAACTACTTCCCATAGATCATTATTCATAATGGAATAGTATTCTATTTTCATGGCATCCATCCATTATTTCTTCTGAACGACTTCCTCAAATAAATTAGGTTCATCTTCTAGGATATCACACATCAAGGTCATATAGTTGGAGAATGGCTTAGGTTTCTTTCTTTTTCTCATGGTTCCTTCTGGGGCACCATACTTCTCTACATGTTGAATAAGTTCTTTCACCCAAGTTGGCTTTCTCTTTTGAGAGATCATCATATGGGGAGGTTCTTGAGATTCTATCATATCATGATATTCTGGAATCTCATCATCAAGGGTAACTACAACTTCCTTTATGGGTTCTGCAACTCGAGAAGCTACAAGTTCTTCTTCATATACTTCTTCAAGTTGGCATTTCCTTGATATTTTGAGTGCTTCATCTTCATCAAAGGTTACATCTATGTTTATCTCAATATTATGGTAACCTGATATGTAAATTTTGAAGGCCTTAGAGACCTGACAATATCCAACGAATATTCTCTTCTTTCCTGAAGTATCCAACTTAGTTCTCTTTTCTTTTGGAACGTGTACAAATACTGGACAACCAAATATTCTGAGATGCCTTATTTCTGGCTTCTTTCCAGTGAAAATTTATTCGAGAGTTTTGAATCAAAGTGCACTATGTGATAAAAAAAATTGGACATATACTATTGTTCTTGTTGCTTCATCCCATAAGTGCATTGGAAGATCTTGATCATGAATCACAGTCTTTACTTCTTCCATAATGGTTCTATTGTTTCTTTCTGCTACACCATTTTGTTAAGTATTATAGGGAGTGGTGAGCTCCCTCTTAATCCCGACATCTCTTCAAAATCTTCCAAATTTATTTGAAGTGTACTCTCCTCCATTGTCTGGCCTGAGTATCTTGATTTTCCTTTCAGAGAGGTTTTCTACCAAGGCTTTGAATTCCTTAAAATTTCCAAGTAATTCATAGTTTGAATTGAAGAAATAAAACCAAGTCTTACAAGAGTAATCATCAATAAAATGTACTTAGTATACATACCCACTTAGAGAGGTTGATGGCATTAGACCACATACATCTAACTAGACAAGTTCCAAAATTTCTTCTTCTTTATTGTCACTCTTTGGAAATGATTCTTTATGTTATTTCATTGTTCACATCCCTTGCATACACCTTCATGATCAACCTTTAGTTTTGGTAAACCTATAACTACCTTGTTTACATATGGTAAGGTGTTGTAGTTGATGTGAGCTAGTTTCGATGCCAAAGTTCACAAGGAATTTCAGTAGAGTGAGTCAAATCTACAACTAAGTGACCCTTTAACTTGTACAAACTAACTTCTTATATTCCAATAAAAACTGCATATTCTATAGTTTTTCCTTTAGACCACATAATAACTTTATCATCTATGAAAGAAACCCTGAAACCTTTCTTATCTAGGGCTGAAATAGAAAGTGAGTTCTTTTTCAAACCTGGTACATAGAGTACATCCTTCATTCTCATCGAACTTCCTGAATCAATTTTGTAGGTGGCTACTCCCATTCCTTTTATAGGGTATTGATAATCATCTCCACGTGAAACTTTCTAGGGGGAGTCCTTTTCTATAAGTGTTACAGGATAATTCCCCTGCGGTTACGTGAATCTTCCCTTGGAGTATAGAGCCCTCTACCAAGATATAAAAATACCATTGGACACTACCATTCCTATAGATTAATATTATCTATCGAAAAATAGAGGAGGGATAGTATGATGTACCTCACTTTCAAAAAAATTCCAAGCTTCCCCAATCTATGAGTTCCAATTAGTACCTCCAATGGATAACAAAAGACAAACAACTATCTCCTACTCTAACAGATTAGATAAAATCAACATATCTATGAAAGATTAAACAAGTATAGAAAAATACATGTACACACATACTAGAAGGAAATAGGCCAAGTATATTGATGAGAACTTTAAAAATACACTTACAACCTTCAGATGATGTTGCAATATCCTCTTGATGTCGTCTTCATCCAACCCCTTGCTCAAAAGATCCACAATCAGAATAGCAATGCTTTGCTAATTATTTTTCCTCATGTTCACCATGAGAATGCCTCCATTTATAGGCTTTGAGAGGTTCAACCACCTTGGTATATTATGGATTATTTGAGGATATGACTCCATCAGTTGTGATATCTCCCTCAGATGTAGCCTAAGGGTTGGATTTGAGCCAAACCAACTCAATCCATTCATATCTTTTCTTAGAAGAAAAAGGGATTTCTTCGAAGATTTTCTCAACCAATTCATCTCTCCATTACAATGGGAAATAAAGCACTACAACACTCCATTCTAGATAGAAAAAGAGTGATAACACTCCCTGTATATGAGCAGGGGAGCATTGACATTCCAAAAGTTGCCAAGATGACCAATTCTCATAGAAAAACAATTTGTTTCAACTGTCAAATGATGGGGCTTCTTCTTCTAACATGTTTTAGGGGTTGTGTAAATTGTTTTCATGGTTTCATTCATGATGCGACACTTACATGACAAGAATGTGACACTTATGACACTTGTGAAAAAAGTGTGACATTTATTAAACTTACGACAATGATAATGTGACATCATTGAAGTGAGGAATTTTGATGTGTAACAGATTTCCCCCCAAAGTGTAAAGTTAGAAAATGAAAGTTGATGGCCAAAACACTTTGTATATTCTTCGAAGAAAGGGTATGGAGTCGTTGAACCTGGTAGAAGATGAAAACAACCATCAAGCAATGTTAATATATGTTGCATTCCTGAGGTAGGAATACCTATGCTCAGACTATAAGTGACTCAAAGTATGACCGTCAATAAATACACTATGGATCCATGATGATATTGACTAAGGGTATGGATACCACAGATACAATGTGGTTCCATACTTCTATGACATGAACTGATCATAGCCACATAAAATACAGAGTGGAGCTACGAGATGATAAAACATAGCCACGGACCAATAGAACATGGATCTATGTGACAACATAAGTATCAACATGCTCAAATGACTTCCTTTGTATCCTGGGAAAAGAAGATATCAGAATGAATGCTCAACCCAAGGTCTTTGTCCCATCCTAATGTGGTACAAATCTAGCCATGTGAATAGATTTTTTGATGTCGAACATGGTATAAACCACTTGATTACTGGTCATTGAGGTAAATTGTTAACAAGTGTGAAGGAAATCGCCAATGATGTCTGTTGAGCTTCTAAATTGGCATCCCCACTACCCTATTATACTCCTCATCTATACCTTTTTGGATTACCTAAGCTTAGATAAATGACAAAGAACACTACCATTAGCCATTGATAAGTTCATAAAGTAAAGTATAATTAATTCATGCATTTTTGTGGTTTATTGAGCTAGGAGATTAAATGTTTCATGTACTAATGCTTCAATTTTCCATGTATAACCTTTGACCTATAGATAAGTCCAGCCTTCCTGTACCAGCTCAGTTATCCAGTACTTATGCTCCAGATTGCCATTGTCTGAATCCGGTACCAAACACACCTTCTATTTAGATCTGGTACCGAATCTCACCTGTCGCGATTTGGTACCAACTGCCATAGACTGTCATGATCCGGTACCAACCATTTGTGCACTATTTGGATCCGGTACCATCTACCTGTCATGATACGGTACCAATACAGGAAGCTGAATGTACCAAGTTTAGCTCCAGATCATGCCCATGACAATTGTTGGATGTTTATTGAATCATAAATTTTTTAACAAGGCTATCTTAGGATAATTTGTTATTTCTTCATCCTCATGCACTTTGTGTCATGAGGATGAAGATCAAAATATGTAACCGAATAATTAAATTTGACAATTGATTAATTTGTAAAAGATTAGATTAGTTGAAGCTTTAATTCTTTCAAATAATAGCAGTATAGTTTAGACTAGGATTTCGATTATATGATTTCTTAGAGATGTTTACTCACTTTATTTTTCATATGCTCTATTTTTATGAATTTGATTTTGTTTTATGGACATGAATTTTGGTAGCAGTAGTCAAACATATTTGAAGGAGAACTAGTGATGTTCACAACAACACATTGTGAACCACAACATACTCAGTATGTTGACTATTGAACTACCCATGCTATGTCTTGATGATTGATGTGTGATTTCTCTTTTAGAAGTGTGATTGCATAGTTAGTTTTCTGTGTCAGATAGCATATTTTATTTTTCAAAAGAACTCCATCTCATACTTGCATGTTCCATAATGGAGTAGATAGTCTCTCTGTGAAAGACAACCAAAGTGTGTTTCAGCTATCTAGTTTGCTTTGTTTCCAGCATACATAATCTAGAATAGTTCTATACTCGTGACATTAGAATTACCTTTCTTACCAGTGTCTTGTAACTCTTTTGATTACGAATCCCAGATTGATAATTAATGAGTGCATTATACTAAACATATAAGAAGCACAACATTTTGGCATCGTTGTCAAGGAGTTGCAAACGGTAGGAAGTGATTTTTAGCTTAGATTCTTTGCATAAATTTTGAATGCTTTTAAAGGTTTCTTTAGGGAGTAGGATAAAACATTTAAGACGTGAGTGAAGATCCACGTGGCCACTAGAGTGGGGTTCTCCAAAGCCAAGTTTCCTTCTTACCTTCTAGATAGAATTAGAATTTTAATTCAGTTAAGAATCAAATTTCCATTTTATGCATAGATATAGAGATAACAAGGGTAGATTTGTAAGCTCTAAAGATTCAAAAACAACAACCCCCCCCCCCACTAATCCAACTGACATTGGTGCAGTAAAAATGCCACTGAGAGAAAATTCAAGGGGATCCAGTGAGGCTCAAAAAGGAGAACCTAAAACGGAAGAATCAACATTGGGGCAAGCAGAACATGAATCTACTGAACATTTAGGAGACATAGAAAATTCAGTTTCTGAACCATCTATTAGTGGAATGGCAGAAGAAGAAGGAAATGCAGCCACAGAGACTGAGACTTTTGGGTTTCCAATCTTGGATATTTCCAGAAACATCAACATGAAAAATATCCCACTATCATCATTACCCACTTTCAGAGGTATGTCAAATGAAGATCCAAATTTATTTTTATTCGAGTTTGACATATTATGTAGAAGCTATAACTACTCAGATGATGCCCAAAAACTTAATATCTTTCCTGCTACAATGAAATATTCATCCTTAATATGGTTCATAAGCTTAGGAGAAAATACAATCCTCTCTTGGGATCAGATGAAAGACACATTTTTACGGAAATACCAAGACTATTGTAAGGATAATGCTAAAAACGACATTTTTAAAATGCAACAAATAGAAGATGAAAGCCCTTAAGACTACTTAGAAAGGTTCGTATACAACTATCATAAATCAAAACTATTCACCACAAACCCAGCTATAGTAAGAACTGTATTCTTGAAAGATCTTAGAGATGACTGCATAGAAGTTTTAAACTTGTTGAGTTCAGGAGATGTACACCAAAATCCTTTTGCAGAGATTGTAGATTACTGTAGAAGATACTCAAGAGGACAAGCTAAAACAGGCAAAGGACCAAGAGATTCTTTTAGCAGAAATACAAAACAAAGATCAAGGACTATCACTAGAACTGAGTTAGGAAACTTATTGGAGAACTTTAAAACAGACATCTTAAGCACAATTAGTAACCAGATAGATACTCTAAAACTAAAAAAGAAACAAGAAGAAGAGGTTTCTTTAGAAATATTTTGTCATGGATGTCGAAAGAAGCATAGTGAGAAGGAATGCCCATTAAATGTCATAGAAATTGGTGGCTTGTGTACACTAGAACACCCCACATCTGAGTGTCCAACTTTGCTTGAGCTACAAGCCATGTATAGGAGAGGAGGAGTCTCAGAAGAATAGCCATACCCTTCCAGAAGACCTTGGAGAGCCCAAAACCCCAATACATTTTATGACCCTAATGCGCAGTATCAACAACAACAATGGGGTCCTTCCCCAATGACCTATCCACAATAGACACCTCAGGAAGCTCAAACTCAACCTTGGAAACAAGGTTGGAGGGGACCTGTGTATGGAAATCCCTCTTACCCTACATATCCATAGTATCCTGCAAACACTTCCCAATTATTACCTGGATTCAACCCACCACAGATGCAAGCTTTACTCCCACCTCCTATACAATAGTAGTTTACAACCCCCTTGAACCCTAACTAGCAGCAGCAAGAACCTATAAATGCCAATCAACAGCCACAAAACCAAGCTACTCACAACCCTTTGAAACCAATAGAAATCCCTACCCAACCAATTCCTAACCCCAATAATCGAACCACCCACCCGGTGCAAAATACATAAGTTCAAACCTTTCCCAACTATGAAATTCAACTACGATCGGAGAAAGATGTAAACTAATCAAATCCTACAGTGATAATTTAGGAAGAAAATGATAATCATTTTGAGGAAGAAAACACTCAAACCACCCTTGCAAAAGAATAGACTTCCCCTCCTATTCCAATCACTTCTCAGTCTATACAAGTACCTCAACAAGTTAATCTCACACCCTACCCTAAAAGACTATTAGTGAAGAAACCTGACCCACCCTTGCACAAAGATATAGAGGAAGAGTTACGAAATGTATGTATAAAAATACCTCTGCTGCAAGACATTAAGGATATCCTCGTATATGCCAAAATCATAAGAGATCTTTACATTAAGAAACTGGGAAGGAAGAAGAAGGAACCTCCCCTTGTTCAGGTGGACAATTATCTGAATTTATTTCTGAAATGCCATACAAATATAATGACCCTGGAAACCCAGTAGTCACTGTTAAAATTAATGGTATTTCTTTACCTAACACACTCATTGATTTGGGTGAAGCAATTAATGTAATTCCTTTTGACACTATGCAAAATCTCCAAATCAACCAGTTAAGACCAACTCAAACCATGATAGAGTTGGCAGATAAGTTAGTCATTAGCCCTGCAGGAAGTCTAGATGATGTCACAGTCACTCTAGCTTCTTGGGAATATCCAATGGACTTTTTAGTCATCTATTATAAATCATCCTCCAAACCAGGACACCCTATGGTTCTTGGCCACCCTTGGATGGCCACAACAGATGCCTTTATCAGTTGTCAGTTTGGTGAGATGACTATATCCAATGACACACATAGCTAAAAACTTGTTCTCTTCCCTCCTGCCCAACCAGCACAGGAAATACCTGTTTGGCTAGAAAACCCTTATGGAGAGGAAGATTGCATCAGACCCATGTTAACACTTAAACAGGTAAGAGGAATACAAGAACAATCGGATGAACAAGTCTTAAGTTTATTTTTTGCTGATACAAATTACATTGAATACCCGAGGTCTTTTGCAGAATTGTCACACATTTTCAGTTCTGAATTTCAAGAAACTTGGAACCCTGATATCACTCAATTATATACTTTATCACCAACTTTCTCAGAGAAGGAAGAAACTACTGAACTTGTTGAGATTAGCCTAGGAAATCCTTTATATATCAACTCTAGTTTGGAACCAGAACAAAATACACAAGTAATTGAAATGATCCAAAGACAATTTGACGCCTTTGCATGGGATTATGCAGACATGAAAGGCATTTACCCTGACACATGCACACATCATATCTACACTAGTGACCAAATAAGACCGGTTAGACAACCTCATTGAAGGATGAATCCAGCCCTGAAATATATTGTAAAAGAGGAATTACAAAAACTCCTTCAACCCAATCTCATATACCCCATTTCAGATAGTCAATGGGTATATCCACTTGTCATAGTTCCCAAGAAAAATGGTAAGTGGAGAATATGTGTAGACTTATGGAATTTGAACAAAGCCACCCATAGGGATTATTTTCCCTTACCATTTATTGATTAGGTGTTGGATACCTTGTCCAGAAAGAAGTATTTTTCATTCTTGGATGGGTTTAGTGGTTATAACCAAATACAAATAGCACTCGAAGACCAAGAGAAGACCACTTTCACCTGCCCATGGAGAACCTATGCTTATAGGGTGCTTCCTTTTGGAATTTGCAATTCCCTAGCAACTTTTCAAAGGGTTGTCCTAGCCATTTTCTCTGACTTGACCAATGATTGCGTGGAAGTCTACATGGATGACTTTATAGTCCATAGAAAATACTTCCAGGAAGATTTGACCAGTCTAGAAAAAGTCTTGATTAGGTGTAAGGAAACTAATCTTTCCTTAAGTAATGAAAATTAAAAAATGATGCTCACTGAAGGTATTGTTTTGGGACATCACATCTCTGGTTCTGGAATGAGAGTTGATTTGGCAAAGATTTATATTATCACACAAATCAGAATACCTTCCTCACAAAAGGAAGTTCACAGCTTTTTAGGGCATGATGGCTACTATAGAAGATTCATTCCAAATTTTACAAGCCTAGCCACCCCTTTATTCAAGTTATTATCTAAAGAAGTCGAATTTAAGTGGGATGATGAATGCCAAATATCTTTTGAGATTCTAAAACAGAAATTGTCAACTACTCTTGAATTAAGAGGACCAAATTGGTCTCTTCATTTTCATATATGTACCAATGCCTCAGACACAGGCCTTGGGGAAGTTCTTGGACAAAGGCAAAATCAAATGCCCTATGTTATTTACTTTGTCAATAAAAACATGTCTCCAACTGAAGTTAATTATATGGTCACTGAAATAAAATTGCTAGTTGTGGTCCATGCTATCAATAAATTTAGACATTATATTACAGGATATCAAGATTTTGTACACACTGATCATTCAACCATCAAATTCTTAATGAACAAACATGTAACAAATCCTAGAGCTACAAGATGGTTGTTATTATTACAATAGTTCAATATCAACATTATTGATAGACCTGGTAAGGATAATCTTGTGGATGATTTCTTATCAAGAATGATTCATCTGGGAGATAACGCACAAGTAGAAGATAACTTTCCTGATGAAAATTTGTTTTCTATTTCTACATTCACTCCTTGGTATGCAGATGTAGCTAACTATCTTGTGATAGGGAAGATGCCTCAGAAATTGTCTCCTAGAGAAAAATAGAAAGTAATTCAGCTAAGTGCAAACTACATGTGGCACGATGATTGCCTCTACAAAATAGGACCAGATTTGGTAATCAAGAGATGTGTAAGGGAAGATGAAATTCATGATATTTTGCAAG
This sequence comes from Picea engelmannii, assembly GCA_009831015.1. Lineage (NCBI taxonomy): Eukaryota > Viridiplantae > Streptophyta > Pinopsida > Pinales > Pinaceae > Picea > Picea engelmannii. Next base: position 286,471 of record ML780590.1, read on the forward strand.
CCTGCCATGATGGTCCTTGTGGAGGACACTTCACAGACAAGAGGATCACTTACAAACTTCTACAATCTGGTTACTACTAGCCTCACATTTTCAGAGATGCTAAAACCTATGTATCCAATTATGATGAATGTCAATGAATGGGTAAGCCTACTACATGAGACCAAATGCCACTTCAAGCCCAAGTAGTTATTGAGCCTTTCAAGAAATGGGCATTAGATTTTGTAGGGCCCATTAACCCTGCATCTAAAAAGAAAAAGTATATAATTGTATGCAGTGACTATGTGACTAACTGGGTTGAAGCAAAATCTTTTCCAGCTGCAAGTGAACAATCAGTGGTAGATTTCCTTTTTAATGACATATTTACTAGATTTGGTGTACCTCGAGAAATTGTGACTAATCAGGGAACTCAATTTACCTCTCATCTAGTCAAAGTTGTTACAGAACAGTACCAAATCAAACACAGGAAATCTACACCCTACCATCCATGGGAAAATGGACAAGTAGAATCTACCAAAAAATTTATTGAATCCATTCTTACCAAAACAGTACAGCTACACCACAAGGATTGGGATGATAGATTACTAGAAGCATTATGGGCTTATAGAATCACCTGGAGGAATACAACAGGACATACACCCTACGAGTTGGTGTATGGGAAGCAGGTACTTCTTCCCATAGAATTCCATATCAAAACCTTTAGGACTGCAGTACAAGTTGGCATGAACTTGGATGAAGCCCAGCAACAAAGAATCTTGCAGCTTAATGAGTTGGACGAAATCAGGTCGGAAGAACTTCAAAGAATCACCCTCATTCAAGAGCAGAGAATAAAATGGCATGACAAGTATCTCAAAAAGAAAAAATTTCGACAAGGAGATTGGGCCCTGTTGTATGACAGTAGATTCAAGAACTTCAAAGGTAAGTTAACTACTTGTTGGATGGGACCTTAAGAAATTGACATTGTCTATGATAATGGTTCAATCAAGATAAATATAATTGATGAACAACAAACACCACTACTTGTGAATGGTCACCGGTTGAGAAATTATAACAAACCCCTGTCAAAAGAAGAATTTCTTACTCGTATACTATATAATTCAAATATGCAGGTGATCAGTAAGGAAAGAGACCCTCCTACTAATCCACATTGATTGATTGATTTATTAGAAACTTTTGTACATAGGTGTGGATTGAGTTTTATTAATAAGTTGAAGGTAACAAGGGATTCTTACCTCCTTTTGTTTTACTTTTGCAAATTTTTTTGTAAGTAGATTTCTATAATTTATTTGATCCTTCACGAACTTGCTAAAAATCAATTTGTAGGAATCAACAATACTCTATTCTGATTTGATACCAGCAATACTGCTTCAGTACCAAAAATCCTGTTCTGGTCCGGTACCATTAGTCCCGTGCTGGTCTGGTACCAGAAGTCTGTCCTTATACGGTACTATCAGGACACATTACCTAATTGACAAGGAATGCTATGCATATTTCAAAATCTTATGTCAATTAATATGAAGTATGAAGCCATGCAACAACCACTTAAGTTGGAACCAAGAAGCAGAATGCAGCATCAAATGGTATCCCTTGTGAAGCAATAATTTCTTTTGGTTCTGTTGCCACTAAAGGGAAGTATCTTTAATTTATTTTGGTTTTGTTGCTAGCTAGAAGGAAGTATCTTTAATTTCTTTTGGTTATGTTGCTAGCTAGAAGAAAGTATCTTTGATTTCTTTTGGTTATGTTGCTAGCTAGAAGGAAGTATCTTTAATTTCTTTTGGTTCTGTTGCTAGCTAGAAGGAAGTATTTTAATTTCTTTTGGTTCTGTTGCTTGACAAAAAAAGACATAATATTTACCTATGATTGTTTAAAGAACCATAATCTACTTCAAAGACTAGAAGTTGCCTTTATCCAATATTTCAGCATGATTAAAGGGACAAAAAAAATATATTAGCCTACAAGTAACTATCTCACCCTAACTAGACTTCAATAGTATTCATTGGATTATCTTTACTAAAGAGTAACATATGAGTATATGAACACTCTCTATCATGGGAACACTAGGAAAACTTGTATGGAAGAGGATGTATCAGTACCCTAAGGAAACTTTAGGTCATTCTCTTATGGACAAACTCAGACAAAATTATACATCTGGATCACCCTAAAGAAATAATGTGCATAAAAAGTTTATTTTTCCTTCAAATAAATATTTAAAAGACATTCAAAGAAGAGAATATACCTTCCAACCCAATACCATCCCAGCTTGTAAAAAGGTTTTCAGACGAGCCTCCCCTATCACCATGCAAATCACTCTTTAATAAAAAACAAAATAGGTGACTATGGACAAGAAGCCTCTGATGGAAAAAGGGTTTAAGAGACTAACCCGATGGGATACTGAATAGGTTTGATGGAAGAGGGTACCAGTGTATGGTATGACTAGGAAAACCCATCAGGGTACTGAACAGGCCTGTTGGCAATGGGGCATTCTATCTGGGGAAGGTATCTCTCACTAATTATCACAAATACCCCACCGGAGTACTGAATAGGCTTGCTGGCAGTGGGTTCTGGTTGAGAAATGTCTCATCTATACTTGTCTAATTGAAAAATTCACTTTTTTCATCTAAAAAATGAACACTATAAGAAAAGGTCATTATTGGCTTATGAGATACAAACTCTAGATTAACAAGCAACATATAAGCAAATGTCCATTTGATAATTACCCTAAGTCAACTTTACCAGTCTGACATCTAAAGCCTACATTACCTAAGAAGGAAACTTCTTAAGAGTGGAGCCCTAACTAAGGAGTCTAATCTACTTATACTATGAAATTTATTTATAACATCTAATGATAGTAAATATCTGAAGCAAGTTAGGTTGGATCTGTTCTTCTGGAAAACATCTAAAAACCTCCCTGTTGTCACTGTTGAATGATACCTTTGTCAATAAGTCATCAAAAGAAAGGAAATTTCAATTTTTAGGCATGTGATCATATGCTAGGTGATAAATGTACTTCTGGAATTTGATTTGGTTTCTTTTCTCTTATCATCTTTTCTCCATTATGATACAGAGTGTTGAATCTTCTCACATAAAGATATGCAACATCCTTGGCATGGGGAAGGTCAAAGAGCTCCTTCAAAACTCTTTTTCAGACTCACATCTCACCTTCAGAAACCCACATGATCACCCTACAACCCTACAGAACCAAACAAAAAAGAAGATAAGCACAAAATAAAGAAGTACAGGAAATTCCAGTACCAAGCTTCTAGAAAACTCCAACCTAAAAAGATGAATTTTGACAATCTACAAGTAGTTGCATATGCTATGGGTATTGATCATACAAACGTAAAATCAAAGGTAACATGGTATTTATTTTCCTCTGCTCATAAAAATACAATAGGTATGAAAATATATACTAGATCTTATGACCTTAGTATTAAAACCATGCACCTATCCCTCATACCCATATGCCTAAACTTAATTAATCCTCTCATAAGTGCTCGGAAATGGTTGAGGGAAAAATCACATCAAAGCATGAATATGAAGCATGTCTAGTAATGATAGGTCACGAACGTACTTCATCCTTAAGCAAATCATGAACTTCTCTTGTGTCATGAGCCATGATCTAACATCAAATTCACCACTCAGAAGTCCAATCACCTATCCCAAAATGATGCTTTGACACCCAACGTCTTGTCCTCATCATTACATTAACAGGTAGAAATGAAATGGCTTATCTGGGTGGCGAATCCATCCAGATAAACCTCATCTGGTCTTAAATTTTCCTTGCAGCATTCTTACTTAAACTTACCATTCGAATTATCGACGCCATCACCATATTTCCCTTGTCATTACATTTCTCCATTTCTGAGCCTACTCCTCTCTGTGATCTTTGGTACCAAACCCTTACCCTCATCAGTTAACTAAATCCTTGCACTACAACCTGATTCTTTTCTCACAATTTATAACGATGGTCGTAAGTAGACATGATCGGGTCTTCCAAATTTATAGAGAGACCGAGGAGTTCCAACTATGTTGAGAGAAGTATGCTAGATCGGGATGGATGCCATTTTTGGAGAAATTCACAGGCTAGCACGAGAAGATATCTCACGAATTTATTCAGGGTTACGATGGAGATATTGCACATATAGGCAATCTATAGCTAACAATCAATGAAGAAACCTTAAGGGAGGTCATGGGATTACCTAACAGAGGAGACAAGTATTTCAAAGGGGTAGGAATCAACAAGGAAATGTGCCAACGATTTTTGAAAGAAGACCATCAACACCCTGATTGGAAAAAGGGGATCCCTAGGAACTATATCAAGGAAGAGTATCATCCAATGATTGCTAGTCTTCAACGATTCCTCACTTGTGAGGGAAGGTATGTTGTGATCTTCATATATCATATTAGGCTTCTATTACACTTTGAAAGAGGCCCTGAAATTGATTTCCCATATTTTTTATGGATGAGTTTGAAAAAAATGGTAAGAGGTGTCAAATATCTATCCAAAACTGAGAAACTAGCATTTACCATCAAGGTCTTATTAAGATGTTAGTTTTACATGAAATTAGGAAGAAAAGGATTAGTTGGAAAATACTTATCACTCAACATCTTCCCACAGAAAACAAACCTATGGAGGAAGCCCAGCATGATCCAAAGAAAAATAAGGAACCTCAAAAGAAAAAGGGCAAGAAAGATAAGACAACTCCATCATCATCCATAACAGTGAGCCAACACGAAAAAGCTAGTAAACAAGCAGGGCCCTCTTCCATAGTCAATAAGACTTTTAAAATTCAAGAATCAAAAGGTAAAACCAAATTAGTAGAGGATACTTCAACAGTAGCACTTGAGGAGAAGGGCCATAAGACAAAAATTGTAAGGAAAGGGAAGAATAGCTCAAAAAATAAAAGTGATAAGTCTATAGAACAATCCCCTATAACCATTCCACAAATAGAAAAGAAGAAAAGGAAGCCTATAAGCACCCCTGATCCAGTACCTCCTTGTAAAATAACCACAAGGAGCATGGCAAAGAAAGGAAAGGTAGTTGTCAGTCCTCATACACAGGAAGATCCAATCGATCTTACCTCCCCTTCTGAAGACTTATCAGTCCAGGATGACATCCCTAGTTTGACCGAGGAACAAGCCATTGTTACTTTATGTGGGATGAAGGAGGAAGTGGAGGAAAGGAAATACATCCAGCCAGTAATAATGGAGTCAAAAAGGACCTTAAAAAAAGAACAGATGAAGAAAAAGATTGGGGAACTGCAAAAACAAAATCAGGAAGTCAAACAAGAAGTGAAGGAATACCAACTATTGAAAAGGTATATCAAAAAGGAAAACGAGCAATTGAAAGAAACCATCCAACAATTTCAAGATGACCATGAAGATACTTCTAATAAGATCAAGAAGGTATTGCAGCTCCTAAAATACATTAGGGTCATAAAAAGGGAGTTGAAAGAAGAAGCCTCAACCATCAACATCATTGATCCACAGAAGTAAAGAATGCAGTCTCAAGTTTTGAAAATTTTTGGGTTTGTTTTCAGTTGCATGAGGAAATGCAATGGTTTTGGAATGGGGGAATGTTGAGCCTCTAAATTGACATCCCACTACCCTATTATACTCCTCATCTATACCTTTTTGGCTTACCTAAGCTTGGATAAATGACAAAGAACACTACCATTAGCCATTGATAAGGTCATAAGGTAAAGTATAATTAATTCATGCATTTTTGTGGTTTATTGAGCTAGGAGATTAAATGTTTCATGTACTAATGCTTCAATTTTCCATGTATAACCTTTGACCTTTAGATAAGTCCAACCTTCCTGTACCAACTCTGTTATCCAGTACTTATGTGCCATATTGCCACTGTCTGAATCCGATACCAAGCACACCTTTTATTCAGATCTGGTACCGAATCTCACTTGTCGTGATCCAGTACCAATGGTCGTAGACTGTCGTGATCTGGTACCAACCATTTTTGCATTGTTCATATCCGGTACCATCTACCTGTCACGATCCAGTACCAATACAGGAAGCCGAATGTACCAAGTTTAGCTCCAGATCATGCCCAAGACAATTGTTGGATGTTTATTGAACCACAAATGTTTTAGCAAGGCTATGTTAGGATAGTTTTTAATTTATTCATCCTCATGCACTTCGTGTCATGAGGATGGAGCTTAAAATATGTAACTGAATAATTAAGTTTGACAATTGACTGATTTGCAAAAGATTTCACCTCCTTGTGTTTCATGACTAAGACTATTTAAATAGTCATGGAAAGGATGGTGGAGGTAATGGAGAGTTAGCATAACACAGCATGTGAAGTAGCGTTACATATTGTAGAACATATTCTGGGTGAATATTAATAGAAGGATGTCATTTATCTCCATGTCTTGATCATCTATGATTGAATGTGAGTTGAGTTGTTAGCATAGTTTGATTCTATGTTTTGAAGTTTGAGTAAGAGTAATGTGTGGGTTGAAAGCAAGTTTATTGTAGACTCCAGTCACTGACCTGATGAAGCGGCAAGGGCCCACCGTCCAACAAAGGTCGGCATCTTCGTAGATTAGTATTAGCATTTGATTTCAATAGTGTAAATGTTAGATTAGTTGAAGCTTTAATTCTTTTAGATGATAGCAGTATAGTTTAGACTAGGATTTTGATTATATGATTGCTTAGAGATCTTTACTCACTCTATTTTGCATATGATCTGTTTTTATGAATTTGATTTTGTTTTATGGATATGAATGTTGGCAGCAGTAGTCAGTCATATTTGAAGGAGAACTAGTGAAGTTCAAAACAACACATTGTGAACCACAACATACTCATTATATTGACTACTGAACTACCCATGATATGTCTTGATGATTGATGTGTGATTTCTCTTTCAAAAGTGTGATTGCATAGTTAGTTTTATGGGTCAGATAGCAGAGTTGATGTTTCAAAAGAACTCCATCTCATACTTGCATGTGCCATAATGGAATAGATAGCCTCTCTATGAAATACAACCAAAGTGTGTTTGAGTTTGCTAGTTTGCTTTGTTTCCAGCATACATAATCTAGAATAGTTCTATACTCATGACATTAGAATTACCTTTCTTACTGGTGTCTTGTAACTGTGTTGATTACGAATCCCGGATTGATAATTAATGAGTGCATTATACTAAACATATAAGCAGAACAACAATGTCAATGACTCCCAAGGTACCCTAGTACATTCCATCGAATGTGAATAAATGAGATAAGGTTGAACATTCGTGGAATCATACAATCAGAGTTCAATGATGTAAACCTATTGTCAGAAGTGAGAAGGTCTTCCATTGAGGCATGTAGGTCCCAAGGTACTAATTGGTTTCTAATTCTAATTCTTGTATCATGTGTTGAAGTTGACAGGAAAAGACTCTCCGAAGGAGGGTGTAACATCCCCCGGCCACCTTGGCCAGGGAAGAACCACTACGTCAAAAACCAACTTCTCTGAAAAAAAGATTGTAACATACCTAGCCACCCAAGCCGATAAATGCCACTTCAAAACTTCCATGTTATGATATACATATATATCTAATGTGATTTAAATAGACATAAACATTCTTATCATACACATATTCATGTGGAAGTGACAATAAACACATACATACAATATATACAGGCAGTTTTGATAACATTATAACACATGTACAAGATACACAACATACAATTAACACATAATTGGTACTTATCTTTTTACGAGAAGACCTTTGACTGCACGCAGACCTTCCACGATCATCCCAACCTTAGACCATGCTTCTCCAAGATATCATCATTGGGTCACCCCCGAGCTGGGACTAAACTCCACCCAGGGAAAAGGAAATCCTAAGCTATAATGAGATTATGGAAAGTTGCACAATGCAACAGGAAGGATTCCCTCCAAGGATCCTACTTACTCCCACCACTCACGGACTCTCATTCCCCACATTCATGTCCCACCCCAGGAATATACACCTTCATTGTACCACATTCCATCGACTTCTCCACTTCCATTCCATGGCTTCAACAACAGGTCGTATCAAGAATTATCAAATCTTTGTTGTTTTTGTTGGACTCCCTCTAGGAGAAATCACTTCCCCAACAGCCTCTCTCACCTGGAGAGATTTTCTCATAGGCCTAACAACCTACTTCTTCAACCCATGGGCCTGGAAAACTGCATCTTTAAACCACAAGCCTGGCAACCTGCTTCTTATGTTCATATCTTAAATCAACCAGGTAACCATAGTAGTAAAATCGGGTGAGACAAGGGATGGCTCAACAATTACAGAGTTTTATGATGGCAGAGGTTCAAAAATGGTGGAAATAGGTTGAATGTGTTCTTCTCGGTGTGTGAGTGAATAGATGTGAAGGATGGAAAGCATGGTACAAATGATGAGAGAGAACTCATGAGGAAATATGGAAAGAATGGTTGGTGAACCCTCACAATGAAGGAATTCCTCACATAAATATGCATGCATAATGGCTAACACTTGGCTCTCTAGGAGCTCATTCCTCTCCACTTGGATTTCATTCTTCTCCCCAAATGAACTTATGATAACAAGGTTTATTTCCAAACTTTAGTAATTTAGGAAATATATTAGAATATTCTCTTGGGTTAATCCCTCAAGCTTAGCCCCTATTTCCTAGCCTCTAAGCCCCCTTCCCTTTCCCTTCCTAGTAGAGATTAGTCCCCCATAACCCACTCTTCTTGGTCAGTATACACACAACGATGTATTTTTATTAATGATATGCATAATTACATATACAAAATTAGGCTCACTGGCCTAATAAGCATCCCAACTTATAAATCAGACTCACCAGCCTATAAGCATCCCAGTATCTCTGAAAAAAAGATTGTAAGATAAGCATCCCATCTTATAAATACTTGTCTCACTAGCCTATAAACATCATTAAATTTCATTACAATTCAATAGAGGATCGGCCTTGGGGTATTACAATCCCATCCCCTTATTTATGCATTGTCCTTAGTGCATATTACTTACATAAATCAGCAAGATTTTCAAAAATCTTCAAAAAGATGCAGGTATTCTTCTACATACCATCTTCATTCTCCCAAGTTGCATCCTTAGGATCGTACCAGGTCCATTGGAACTTTACAAACCCTATGGATTGATTATGGATCGATTTGATTTTCTGGTCCAAAATGTGTACCGGATGCACTTGAAAAATGCATTCTTTATCCACCTGAATCACATTTCAATCAATAACATGATTGGCATCATGTATATATTTCTTAAGGAATGATACATGGAATACATTATGTATAGATATATATGCAGACAATGTAATCATATAATCTATTGGTCCAATCCTCTCTAGGATTTCAAATGGCCCACAATATATGTTTGCCAACTTGGAACAATTTCCCAACTTCAGGGAACTTTTTTTGGCCTTCACCTTCAAGAAAACATGATCACCCACTTTAAATTCTCTATGATTTATGTTATTGGTGGCATAGATTTTTTTTCTATCTTGGGAAGCCTTTAAATTCTGTTTAATCTTCATCATTTTCTCTTCCATTTCTCTGAGAAATTCTAGCCCAACTACTCCTGTATCAGTTGGGTTATCCCAACTTACTAGTGTATTACACTTTCTTCCATAAAGTGCCTCAAATGGGCTCATCTTCAGTGATGCCTGATACCCATTGTTGTAGGGAAATTCTACCAAGTGTAGATAATATTCCCATTTATATGGTTTTTCCATCACATACATCCTTATCATATCCTCTATCACTTGGTTCACCCTATCTGTTTTCCCATCAGTCTCTGCATGATAAGTTGTGTTGAAGTTCAGATTTGTTCTGAACCCTTTGAATAATCCCTTACATAACTTTGAGGTAAACTTTGGGTCTCTAGCAGACACAATTTTCTTGGGTATGCCATGCAATCATGATACTTCCCTCATATAGATATCAACAACATTGGTTTCCTTGTGAGTAACCTTCATAGGAATGAAATGGGTATCTTTGGTAAGCTTTTCCACCACCACCATGATCAAATCATGCTTCTTTCTTATTATGGGAAATTTGGTGATGAAATCCATTGTCACCACTTCCCACTTCCACTCAGGAATGGGAAATGGCTACAGCAACCCAGGTGGGTGTCTATTCTCATCCTTAACCTTCTAACACTCCAAACATTTCACAATGTACTCAACAATCTCCTTCATGCTTGGCCAATAATATTGGCTCTTGACTCTTGAAACTATTTTCTAATATCTTGGATGTCCAACATAAGGTACATTATGCATATGTTTTAAAATCATACTCCTCAATTCAGGGGAATTGGGTACACAATTGTTTTTCCTGTACAAGATAATTCCATCAATTACCACTTCATAATCTTCAACTTTCTATTGCATTTTACCTTGCTGCAATTTTGTTACCAATTCCATGTACTGCAAATTTACTTTTTCAGGCTTGAAAATTTTTCCTTTAAGTTCATTCTGATACATGCTAATGGTTGTAGCATGCAGTTTGTGCATTCTCTTGATGATTTCATCGGCCACCTTGTTCTCTTTTCCTTTGATGTTCTTAATATCTAAGAAATACTCACAGAGGAATTCCAACCATCTGCTTTGTCTAGCATTTAAATTTGGTTGATCAAACAAGTATTTGAGACCATTATGGTATATCCTCAACTCAAACCTCTTTCCCATGAGGTAGTGCCTCCACTTATCTAGGGAATACACTATGGATGACAACTCTAAATCATGAGTGGCATAGAACCTTTCATGCTCTTTTATTTTTCTTGATTCAAAACATATCACAAATCCATTATGATTGAGGACTTGATGCAGGAGCATCGTAAGCAGTCAAGCGAGCATGGAGGTGAAGGACAGTTGGAAAGTGCAACATGCATTTTTCACATTTTGAAATGTTTCAAAAGTTTAAGGGAGCGGATATTAATGTAATAGTTAGGAAGATGGTGTAATTGGATTTATATCTTGGAGGTTGTAAACAGATCTTGAGTGATTGCTCTCATCTGTAAAACATTAAGGAATTTAAGCCCAGTTAATGAAAGTAGGTAGGTTTGAATTAATAGATTAGAAAGTTTAGAGAATAGGAGGGAAAACAGATATAGACACCCTCATTCTTGTATTATTGTATCATTAGCATAGAGAAGAAAGGAGAGAGCTATAGCAGAGAGAGTTGTAAAAAAAGTCCATGTACAAGAGATTTGAATAAATATATGAAGCTTTGAATCAGATTTTATGGTGTCATGATGTTTTCTGTTTATACATGGTGAACATTATGCTCATGGTTGTTTTATTCTCTCTATTATGCATTTGTTTTAATACTGTGTTGAATGTATTATTTCATGTTGAATGTATGAATTCTGAGAGAGAAAGAGAATGAGTTTCAATTGTTTCTCTTCCTGAGTGAGAATTCCTGCAAGGAGTGCAGTGAAATGTCCGCAAGGAGTGCATTGACGAAGGTTCAGAGTTTATCTATGAAAGCTCAGAAGGGATACCTTTGTTCTCATTCCAGTAGAAGTGCAAGTGAAGCACAGAAGCCATGCAAGGTGTGCACAAGCTGGTTGGAAGCTAGAACTTACAAACCAAGGGGAGAGTTGAAGGACTATTGTTGCAGAAGGTGCATAGAGTCGAGAAATCAAATACTTAGAAGTATTTGAAAAAGTGTCGCAAGGAGTGTGTGCAGGAATCCTTCAAAGATTTGAGTTTGCAAGTTAAAGCTTGAGGAGGGATAGTACCTTTGAAGTATTCAAAGGGAGACAGGATAGAAATTATCTCGCAGAAGTAAAGCTCAGGAGGGAGGACGCTGGTTCGTCTTGTAGAAGCCATTGAGGAAGGAATTGAATGGTTGGGATTCTCCATGGAGAACTTGTGAAGTCGTGAGGACCGTAGGATCTAGAGAAGCTGCAAGGTGGATAGAGGTTAAATGAACGCATCCTTTTGGGTTCAAGAATCAACGAGGACCATTGATTGTGGTCAGGTTGAGCATTGGATCAGTTCTCGAACTCAGGGTTCATAAGTTCAGAGGGCAAACCAAATTATTTGGTTGAATGAATCACCAAGTAGCAAGGAGGTCTGAATTGTTGGATCTAAGCATAGGAGAACCGTTGGATCAGAATCTCACATAGCTATCGCATATTGAGAGCTCAGGGTTTGAGAGGGGCCAGTTTCAACTGTAGGAGTTGTGAAGTGGTGAGAGCCGAGAGCTTGTGTGAATGCGTGGCACATCTGTCAGGTGGGGAGTGCAAGGGTGACAGGTGGCATGTACTCACACATCGAGGGGTGAACCCATATTTTCCCTATCACATCTCGGGATTTCATAAAAGGAGGAGCATGAAGGCTCTACACTCCAACTCATGAGATTGCGAGTTGTGAGAAGTGTTCAAAGAGAAGTCAACAATCACCTCTCGGGGTTTCGTAAGGGGAGAGCGCTAAGGTTCGATACTCCAACTCATGAGGTCATGAAGTTGTGAGAGGTTCTAGTGCTTAGCCCTAGCCAATGGTCATACGTGGAGGGCACTGACAAGGAAAGGAGCCATACCCATATCGTCATCTCGGGTATCGAGAGTTTGGAAAAGAGGAGTCAGAGGTCCTCAACCCACGAACTCGCAAAGTGTGAATTGTGAAAGATGCTTGTGCCAGGTCCAGTTGTGGTCGTGTGGAGGTGAAGCTCATACCTTGTTCCTGTTCGCATAAGGGGGTTTCATAAGGACCTGTGGATTGATTTGTTGAAGGTTCCGATATGGATCCGAAAGAGACACTTTGGCTCAAGGAGATTTAGAACGATCGTGAGTGGATCTTGGCCCGAGGGTCGGGGTCTGCATCAAGTGGTATCAAAGCATAGAAAAGGGTATTTTCTTTCTGTAGCATAGGAAGGAAGAATATTTCTCAGCCATGCCGCTAAGAAGAAGACATAGACCAATGCCTGATCCAACAGTGGAGAGAGAAATGCACGAATTACATGCTAGGCTTGATTCCATGGAGACAACACAAAGGCGCCACTGGGGATATCAATGAGGCTAAAAGTGAAAATGAAGTTGGACACAAAGAAGAAGTTGCAGTCGAAGATGCTACAGATGAACACCTATTCAGGGCTATTGCTAGGATAAGTGCCAGAGAAAAAATGGGCATTCTAGTATATGAAGGAAACTCGGATGTTGAAGAGATTCTAGATTGGATTAGAGCTCTGGATAAATACTTCAACTATGAGGATGTTGAGGAAGATAAGAAAGGAAAACATGTTATCACTAGACTTAAAGGGCATGAAGGATTATGGTGGGATGAACTGCAGGTTGACAGATGCTGCAAGGGCAAGCAGAAAATCAAGAGCTGGAATAGAATGATTGCAAAGATGAAAGCCAAATTCCTACCCAATGATTATCAAATCACTCTGTTTCACAAGATGCAGAATTTGAGACAGAAGTTGATGTCAGTGAAAGAATACATTGAATAATTCTACAAGATAAACATCAGAGTAGGTCATTGGGAAAGCGATGACGAAAAGGTTTTTAGATACATGAATGGTATGAGATATGACATCCAATATGAGATGAGCATGATGATCATTCAGAATGTGGAGGATGCTTATCAAATGGCTCTGAAAGCTGAAGAGAAGCTGAGCCGAAAGAAAGTTCAAAGAGGCCAAGGCAGAATTCAAGCTAGAGGCAAGACAATTGCCCAAGAAAGAACTCAGAGACCTAAAGAAGAAGGGAAGAAACTTCAATCTCAACATGAGAGGGGAGGAAGCTCACAGAGAGGGTAGTATGCTGATAGAAATACTTTTCCTTGAGCTAGAGGAAAAGGAAGAGGCCGAGGAGGTGAAGTGAAATGTTTTGTCTGTGGAAAAATGGACATAAATCTTATGAATGACCCGGATACAGAGGTCAAGACAGTTAATCTTAAATCAGGGCCTATAGGGGAATACAAGCCTGAAATCACTGGACATGCTATGAAAAAGAAAGAATATTTTTTATATTGTATCATTGACATCATTTTTAGAAGCCTTAAATAGAGCTAAGAACATGACATGAAGGTCATCGTGGAGATTATGTAATCTCCACTAACGTTGTCTTTACATCCATCTGTTCTTCAACAATGTCTTTACTTTTTGCATTTCCTTCTATTGTAATTTCATTCATGTACTTCATTTCTTTTCACTTACAATGTTCAGTAAATTTATGTTAATTCCATGAATCAAAACATTATTAGTGGTGTCAAAGGGTTGAACAATCTAGCAGCAGCACAAGATTAGTGATTCTACAAACCTTTTTCATCTCACTAGCTTCTGAGCTTAGGGGTAGTTACCTTAGACCTTCATATACCTTCTACACATTATAAGAGGAGATAGGAGTCAAAGTCCTGGACCTTAGTGCCCAATAAGCCAGACAGAAAGAAAGATGGTGGTTAAACTCATATTGCTGAATCTCAAGGACGGAATGTTGAGGCAGAAGATGATGAGGGTGGAAGATCCTTGATGAGGAGGAATGTTCTCTTAATGCCAGAGAAGGAGGAAGAGAATCCAGCCCAAAGGAATAGACTATTTCGGACTACTTGTAAGACAAAAGAAAGAGTATGTAAAGTCATCGTGGATAGCGGTAGCACAGACAATCTCGTATCTACAGAGATGGTAGAAAAAATGGAGTTGGAGACTATCGTACATCCAAGACCATACAGAGTTTCATGGCTACAAAAAGGATATCAGGTAAATGTCACTAAACAATGTTTAGTTGAATTTAAAATAGGGGGATATAAGGATGAAATATTATGTGATGTCATTCCCATGGATGTTTGTCATCTATTGTTGGGTTGTGATTCAATCTTTGTGGTAGTAGACAGATTTTCCAAGATGGCACATTTCATACCATGCCAGAAAAACAGCGACGCAACTCATATTGCGAACCTGTTTTTCAAAGAAGTCGTCAGACTTCATGGATTGCCAAGGAGTAATGTTTCGGATAGAGATACCAAGTTCGTTGGACATTTCTGGAGGACTTTATGAAAGAAGTTGGGGACAACTTTGTCTTTTAGCTCAGTGTATCATCCTCAAACAGATGGGCAGACATAAGTTGTGAATATAAGCTTGGGAGATTTGCTGAGGAGCCTAGTGACTGAACACCACAGTCAATGGGATCACATTCTGCCATAGGCGGAATTTGCTTATAATGATTCAATCAATAGAAGCATAGGGCAGAGTCCATTCCAAATTGTATATGGAATGAATCCAAGAGGATTTTATGAATTAAAATATTCAGAACAAGATGAATTCAGAAGTGCTAGTGCAGAGGACTTTGCAGAAGTAATGAAGGAGCTTCACAGCTAATTCAAGGAGCGATTGCAGAGTTCAAGCCAAGAATATAAGCGCAAAGCAAATCAACACAGGCGATAAATTCAATTTGAAGTTGGTGATCTGATTCTTTCACATCTAAGGAAAGAAAGGTTCCCAAGGGGAACATATAACAAATTGAAAATGAAGAATATTGGACCATGCAAATTCATGAAGAAGTTTGGGGCAAACGCATAGGAGATTGAATTACTCGATGGGATCGGAATTTCACCGATATTCAATGTTCTGGATTTGTACCCTTATAGAGATGAATAAACAAGAATAGGGTATGAAAAGACAGAGGTTCAGTGGACCAAACAAATGCCTGTAGTTGAAAATCCACAGATGGAAAGTATAATTGACAAGAGAGTCAGCAGGAAGACCAAGAGAAAAGAGTATTTTGAATACTTGGTCAAGTGGAAAGGACATCCAATTGAAGATGTCAGTTGGGAAGATGAAGCAAAATTTCAGAAGCATGGACAAACCATGCAAGAGTTCATGAACAGAGTTCATGAAAATTTTCAAGTGAGGGAGTATGATGTAGGAGCATTGTAAGCAGTCAAGCGAATGTGGAGGCGAAGGACAACTAGAAAGCACAACATGCATTTTTCACGTTTCGAAATGTTTCGAAAGTTTAAGGGAGTGGATATTAATGTAATAGTTAGGAAGATGGTGTACTTGCATTTATATCTTGGAGGTTGTAAACATATCTTGAGCGATTGCTCTCATCTCTAAAACATTAAGGCATTTAAGCCCAGTTAATGAAAGTAGGTAGGTTTGAATTAATAGATTAGACAGTTTAGAGAATAGGAGGGAAAACGGATATAGACACCCTCATTCTTGTATTATTGTATCATTAGCATAGAGAAGAAAGGAGAGAGTTGTAGCAGAGAGAGATGTAGAAAAATTCCATGTACAGGAGCTTTGAATAAATATATGAAGCTTTGAATCAGATTTCATGGTGTCATGATGTTTTTTGATTATACATGGTGAATAGTTTGCTCATGGTTGTTTTATTCTCTCTGTTATGCATTTGTTTTAATACTGCGTTGAATGTATGATTTCATGTTGAATGTATGAATTCTGAGAGAGAAAGAGAATGAGTTTCAATTGTTTCTCTTCCTGGGTGAGAATTCCTGCAAGGAGTGCAGTGAAACGTCCGCAAGGAGTGCATTGACGAAGGTTCAGAGTTTATCTCTGAAAGCTCAGGAGGGATATCGTTGTTCTCATTCCAATAGAAGTGCAAGTGATGCACAGAAGTTGTGCAAGGTGTGCGCAGGCTGGTTGGAAGCTAGAACTTACCAACCAAGGGGAGAGTTGAAGGATTGTTGTTGCAGAAGGTGCACAGAGTCAAGAAATCAAATACTTAGAAGTATTTGAAAAAGAGCCACAAGGAGTGCGTGCAGGAATCCTTCAGAGATTTGAGTTTGCGAGTTAAAGCTCGAGGAGGGATAGTACCTTTGAAGTATTCAAAGGGAGACAGGATAGAAATTATCTTGCAAAATCAAAGCTCAGAAGGGAGGATGTTGATTCGTCTTGTAAAGACATTGAGGAAGGAATTGAACGGTCGAGATTCTTCGTGGAGAACTCGTGAATCCGCGAGGACCGTAGGATATAGAGAAGCTGCAAGGTGGATAGAGGTTGGACGAACTCATCCTTTTGGGTTCAAGAATCAAAGAGGACCGTTGATTGTGGTCAGGTTAAGCGTTGGATCAGTTCTCAAACTTGGGGTTCGTAAGTTCAGAGGGCAGACCAAATTCTTTGGTTGCGCGAATCGTCAAGTAGCGAAGAGGTATGAACCATTGGATCCAAGCACGGGAGAACCATTGGATCAGAACCCTATGGAGCTATCACGTTTCAGGAGTTCAGGGTTTGAGAGGGGTCAGTTTCAACTGCAGGAGTTGTGAAGTGGCGAGAGCCGAGAGCTCGTGTGAATGTGTGGCACATCTTTCAGGTGCGGACTACAAGGGTGACAGGTGGCATGTACTCGCACATCAAGGTGTCAACCCATAGTTTCCCTATCACATATTTGGATTTCATAAAAGGAGGAGAACGAAGGCACTACACTCCAACTCATGAGATTGCGAGTTGTGAGAAGTGTTCAAAGAGAAGTCAACAATCGCCTCTCGGGGTTTCGTAAGGGGAGAGAGCCAAGGTTCGATACTCCAACTCATGAGGCTGTGAAGTTGTGAGAGGTGCTAGTGCTTAGCCCTAGCAAACAGTCACACATGGAGGGTGCTAACAAGGAAAGGAGACATACCCATATCGTCATCTTGAGTATCGGGAGTTTGGAAAAGAGGAGTCGGGGATCTTCAACCCATGAACTCGTGAAGTGCAAATTTCGAAAGATGCTTGTGCCAAGGCCAGTTGTGGTTGTGTGGAGGTGAATATCATACCTTGTGCCTATTCGCATAAGGGGGTTTCAGAAGGACCTATGGATTGATTTGTTGAAGGTTCTGATAGGGATCCGAAAGAGCCACTTCGGCTCAAGGAGATTTAGAATGATCCTGTGCGAATCTTGGCCCGACAGTCAAGGTCTGCATCAGGACTCCACCAAGTTCTTCTTTTCATGCATCTATGCAAACCATGAAATATTCATTTGGATCAACAATCCTTAGAATTGGAGAACTGGTTAACCACTACTTCAATTTCTAGAAGCTCTTTTCACACTCTATTGTCCATTGAAACTTCACCCCCTTCCTTTGCAAGGAAGTGATTGGGTGAGAAAATCTTGAAAATCATGCAATGAATCTTATGTAGTAGCCAACTAGACCCATGAAGGATCGAACTTCTGTCACATTCTTAGGAGATGTCCACCCTTTAATGGCCTCAATATTTAAAGGGTCCACTACTATCCCTTCTTCGGATATGATATGCCCCAAGTAGTGAATTATGTTCTGATAAAATGACCACTTGCTCAATTTGGAATACAAATGATTCTCTCTTAACACTTGTAAAACCATCCTCAAATGATGCTCATGTTATTCCTCTAACTTGGAATACACAAGGATGTAATCCAAACATACAATGACAAACTTGTGTAAGTATTCTTGGAAAACACCATTCATCAAACACATAACAACAGTTGGTGCATTTGATAACCCAAATGGCACCACTGTGAATTTGTAATGACCATACCTTGTCTTGAAGGAGATATTGTTGATGTATTCATCTTCGATTATTACTTGATGATATCTTGACCCAAAATCATTTTTTGAGAATATCCTTGCATCCTTTAACTGATCAAAAAGATCATCGATCCTTGGAAAAGGATACTTGTTGTTTATATTCACTTTGTTCAACTATCTGAAATCGATGCACAATCTCAATGTCCCCTATTTCTTCTTCACAGACAAGATTGGGGCACCCCAAGGTGACTCACTTGGGCGTATATACCCCTTCTTTATAAGTTCTTCAAGATGCATTTACAACTCCTTTAGCTCTGGTGTACTCATTATGTAGGGAATCTTTGATACTAGAGCTACTCCATGCATCAAATTTATAGAGATATCGATATATCTCTTTTGTTTGAGTTACTTCACACACACCTAGGATTTATTTTTCCTAAGGTTATTCCTTGTTTATTAGTCATGATTAGTCATTATCCAGTCTCCTATATTTTAGGGGAGAATATTTCACCTGAAGAATATTCTCTTTTAGTTAACACTTCAGTTTGACTAGTTGAGTTGAGTTTATATGTTACATTGGTTTTGTCACCATGCAACACTAGGATCATCACCAACTCACTACTCTTTGTTTAGTCAGTTAACTGAAGATTAGTTGACTAGTTAACTCAGCTAGGTGGCAGTTCACTCCCATAACTACCCGAGAGACTAGACTAGGTAGTAGTTTACTCTTGTAACTACTGGTGTGTGTCCAGATCACTCTAGACCACCACTATGGCTCATTAGTTACTCATGTATCCTATATATATCATAAATTATTCACTCTTTGAGTGTGGAATACGGTTAATGAGAATTATTCCATTCTTTCTCTCTTGCTTCTTCTTTCTCAATTTCTCTCTGCAAATGTGTGTGGTATTTTCTAGATAGATCTATTTTGTGCAGGTTCAACACATTTAAATGTTATTAGAGCCGATGGACTTCTAAGAAAAAGCTACACCAAATCATTTTTTGCAAGTACAAAAGATTGAAGACAGCAAAAGATGGATTATTCGCCGGAAATACTTCTACTTCTTCTCAAAAGTAGAGGCTTATACCAAATAACCATGGCAATGGAAGTAGAGCCTGATTCTGTCGATGAGAAAAATGACTTTGTCAATAGACAAGATATGGCCATAGGAAGTATCGACATGTTTGTTTCTCCCGAACTTTTCCATCAAGTATATGAAGAATCACAAGGATCAACTCCAAATGAATTGTGGACCAGATTGGAGGTTATATTTGGGAATAAATAATATTGTGAAGATTCATGCAGGAGGTTGAATAGATAGATCCAGAAAAGAAGCCATCAAAAGATCAAGCCTCTTATTATGAAGAGTCTTCTACAAAAGTATTTGCAGAAATTAGTATTCCAATAATTGAAGATGATGTCTACTCCATTTTAGATTCATTTTCTGAAATTCATGTGGAAGATATATGGAATGCATATTAGGAGTCACATGCAGACACATTTTCATGCACCATGCATGCATGTCAGGAGACCAAAAGGGATCTGTGCACATTGGACACCATTCTGATATTTTCTGATAAAAATTTGTAGAAACAAATTGGATATTTGAATTCCTCTCGGGAAAATATCCAATTTCAAAAACAAAATTGTCTGAAATGGAGTCCGGAAAGTGAAGTTATAATCATTTTAAAATCAACAAAATTTCATCATTTTTCTGGAAACAGCCGCATGGTTTTCAAAATTTCATCCAAAATTTATTTGGATATTATTCATTACAAGAAGATAAAGTGGATATGTGTGGAAATATCAATGATGCATATACTTCATCAGATCCATGCAGAAATCTACATCTTCAACAAAATATTCAAAGAGCACAAACTTGCACAGTTGTGAGGTCTTCTTGGAGTGAAGGACATGGTTGCTTAGCAACTGCCTTTTGTTCCTTATTTGGAACCTTATCCTTAGGTAGTTCCTCCATATGAGCTGCAAATAATTAGCATCATTTCTTGTAAAACTTCTTCAGTTGCATTGTTGAGATCTATCGGATAATAACTTCCCTAGGAATTCCTTAGACTTCTCTTGGGTTCCCTTCCTCATCCAGGAAATTAAATTCCTTGTTATGATAGTCTAAGACAGCATGGTGTTGGTCCAGCCAATCCATACCAATTAGAAAGTCATATGAGCCCAATGGAAGGATGTTCAAATCTAACTCGGTACTTAGCCCATTCATGTCTATTGGACATGACTTAACCAGCTCAACAACCTTTCTTTTGGTTCTTGTATCCATTTGTACGAGCCAAGATTTCTCATGCTTTCTTCTTGGAAAAATAAATATATCCACAACTTTAGGATCTATGTAACTATGACTAGCTCCTGAATCTATCAAAATAGTAAAGGTATGGTTATTGATCATACCTTCAAATCCAATAATGTGTTATTGAAACTTAGCTTGCTTGTTGTCCAGGGCTACATATATCCTAGCTATAGTTCTTCCCATGTCCTCCATTGTTTATGCTTGTTGCACATTGTGGAAATATCTCACTTTGTCATTTTTGTCAGGACAATCTCTATACTTGTGGTCTCCTTTACAGCCCCAACATTGAATGGGTGTCTTCCTTGGCCTTTTCCCACCTACCTTAGCCATTTTTTTCTCTCTAAAATATGGATGTCCTTGAGGACTATTTATGAAAAAGGGTGCCTTGTTCCCCTTCTACCTATGTTCCTTATTAAACTTCTTATTATCCTCCCAACCCTTATGGAAGGTAGGCTTCCCTTTTTGTTGATCATATAAGAACTTCTCTCTCCTTATGGTTTCCTCAAAATCCTTGGGATCATCATATTGGATCTTGTTGTTGTGTTTGTTTTGTCACTTGCGTGAGAAAAACAAGGGCACTTGCATGCCTAGTTGGGCCTGCTAGACAAGACAGAGGTTAGTGCATGGGTTAAACAAACCAAAACATGAAATAAACAACTAAATAAGCTAAAACAACTAAGGAAATAAAAGTATAATTCATAAGAAACTCTTAGAACCATAAACAATCAACCAATGACCAAGATTATGCCACCAATGGATAACTACATTAGTTGGAAAAACACCATAGATAAATAAGGACTTATGAGTCCCCTCTTACTCCTTGGGAGGGATCTTGAGTTTCCTAATGGAGATCTCTTCTTATAATGGTAGAAAATAAAGAAAATGATGAAGAAATCAATGCTTATTCCCTCAATAGGTGAGTGGAATGGCCTATTGGAATGTTGCTAGAATGTTCCAAGGAGAAAAGAGGATTCTCAAGGGAGGATTGATGCAGCATAACAATACTATGAAAATCTTAATTTATTAGTGCACCCATGGCATCCATTTATAGCATTTCTTCAAGGAAATATTCAAATCATTCTTGGTGTGAACAAGGGGCCCTTCAGGGAACCCTTTGGTCCTTGACCATCCCCCCATTTAGATTTAGCTTGGATCTAAAGGTCAAATCAAGTTGGGAGTTGGTCCATAAGTGGTTGAGGGGATGACAAGAACCATAAATGCGTCGTTCATAGGAGTGCATGGATTTTCATGTACACAGTCACACATATGGCACATTGTGTTCTCTACGAGCTTCTTTGGCCCACGCACTGTGTGTGCTCTTCCTTTAGTGAGTTAGTGCATGTCAATTTTTTCCTAATTGTATAGTTTTTGCCTCTTGGAAATGAATTTTGGTGTTGCAGGTGAACTAATAGTTGTTTGGAATTGTTGTATTTCTATAACCATTTTCATGCAATGTTGCAGACGAAATTTCAGTGATAACAAATGCCTCCTGATGTGTGAGGTTAGGAGCATACATATAGCCAAAATAAATCAATGTTTCTTCTACTGAGAGTGCCATTGTAATGAAGAGTGTTGATAGGAACTGTAAGAGTGATCCATTGGAGGAGGGGAAACTATGTGACCCAAATATTTCTTTGGGGAGAAAAAGAAAAATTGTATACAAATGAGGCAGGCATGCCCCATGCTCGTGTCATGTAACTCAAAATGTAAGACAATAACTGAAGTTGTATGATGATGTAGATAACTGTAGTTCCTTTCGAGGCGGTTTGATAATGACATATGAAAATTCTGATGGTGAACATAATTTGAAAAGAGGCAAGGATGCCTGTAAGAAGTTTCGATGACTTGTAGGCATTGATGGCCTAACAAATTCAAAGGTCTTCGGCTGGTATAAAACAACTACAATAGTTGCATAGTAAGACCCACTGTAACATGAGATTTTGTTGAATTTGAATGTTATGGGAGTCAATGGAAGCAGAGAGCAGTGATGGTTCTCTCTGTTTCATCTGAGACTCCTCATTGTAAAGGTAATGAGATTCAAGTATTGTTTCCCTTCTGGAAATGAGGTTGATGTCGACAGAAAGGGAGACGCGACTCCGAGAAGCAAAGGGCTTCATGAAATCCATGGAGATGAGATCAGGAACTAATAGGGAACATGAATGAAGTCAAGACACAGTGAGACTCAATAATTCCCTTGGTTGGGGGTATGTTTGAAGGATGATTGGAAGCAACAGTAAAATTGTATCTAGTGTCAGGGGGATGACTAGACATGGTGTTAAATTGTGCCAGAGGCATGGAAAAGTGGAAAAACTCAAAGATCAAGGATACATGGATTGTGGGATACTCAAGGTTTATGAACGATGTCAGAATGAGTAAAGGAGAGTGGATTCCCCGACTAAGGGCGACATGGGTTGCGTTTCCAGAAAAAAAAAAGGTTGTCAAGGGTGATGACAAAAAGCTAAGTAAATGTGGGAAACAAAGGACTTTTACAATTACCAAATAAATAAATAATAGTTTGGGAAGAGTGTACAGATACAAAAATGAGTGCCCCAGTGCGAGATGTCTTGGCCTATGAGGGCTCAAGTTGTGTAGAGAACTGGTGGAGGGTGGGGGTGATCCAAAATTGGATCTAGAAGCCTGATAGGGCTTGAAAAATGCTCAAAAATGAAAGTGCTTGGAATGTGACGAAACCTATGCCATTGCGTCAGTACTGTCTTCTTGATTCTGGTGGTATATTTACTTTGTCAAATGGAGTCTATATGGGGAAGATATCGCATTATGTCCGAAAAGTCAAACAGGCAAAAAAAGGGGATGATTGTACAATCCATACAGTCCACGTGGCATGTCCGTATAGCTAACATGGCAGGTCCATACAGCTGACGTGGCGGGACCAGAATGTGACACATGGCAGCATTGGATGACGACACATGGCAGCACCAGGATGCGACACATGGCAGGCGAATTCGAGCGTACGAAGGTACACTTGGACCAGTACCGAGGTGACACGTGTCACCACTAAAAGGGTGACATGTGGTAGGGTTACGTCAACGGCTGACGTGGCAGGCTGACGTGGCAGGTGACAGGGCAGTACAGACAGGTTGATGTGGCACACACGTGGGTGAATGAGATGCTGACACATGTCAGGTTGTGGTTGGTTTTTAAGGCACCACGTGGCCTAGTCACGGGCTGCCACGTGGCACCGTATTATTGGCTGTTGGTTTGGTTTTATAAAATTATGGTTTGGCCGGGATTCGAAACCGAGACCTCCTATCTGGGTAAAGGACTCGCAAAGTCGGGCTAGCCACTCAGGTGGCGGGTGGTTCTTGTTATATGAATGGCGCATAATTTATTTATGTTGAATGGAAGGTTCAAACCGGATGTGGAAAGGGTCGGGGCTTAGCCCCAGCCCTCGGTGAATATACCACCACACGACCCTTGCATATAACCGTAGCTCGACGCAAATGAAAACAACGACGCGACCACACGGCGAAACCGGGAGCGTGGGGTTCCATACGACCCGGGGCTGATCCAAACATGTAGCGCGGGCGGTTATAACAAAGTTTGGTCGTGGGCCTATGATACGCCATATGACCCGGGAATGGAGCGGGGAATAGGGGCCAGCGCCATAGCGCGTGGCCATATGGTGCCGACGTGACCACACCAAAGGGGCGCGCGCCTAGGGTTCAGGGGTTGTGCCCCAATAAACTTTATTAAAGTGGGTTTTTACAACAAAATTTGGTTTTTTTATGATTAATATGCCTATTATTAGCAGATTTCTTCCAATTTTGGGGGATATTGGGCATTTTTGGAGGCCAAATTCTTGGAGGAAGTTGGGGATGAGAAACCAACTCCAAGTCTATATAAACTAGGCCTGTTTGAGGCCAAACACAGTCATTCAGAGCAGAGTTATGCTGAAGAAAAGCCAAACCAAAGTCAGTTTGATGCAAGGAAGCCTTTGAGGTGGAGACGTTGTCGGATCGTTTATGGGAGCTTGGAACGTCCATTTTGCATGTCGTTTTCTTTGCAGGGTTCTAGAGATCTGGGAGAACAAGACCAGATCAGTCTTGTAGCCATTTCGCATTGCAGAGATGTAATTTTGAGCACTTGAGTAGAAATAAAGAAGCCTCCCCCACAAAGAAAAGGCCCGGAGACGTAGGCAAAAGTTGTGCCAAACTTCGTTATCAACCTGCGTGTTTATGGTTTGCTGTCTATTATTCATTTCAGATCTGCATATGTGTATTTGACTGTGATAATTCCTCTTCTTTCCGCATTCTTTCACTAAATTCTTAAATGGTTAATTAATACATGCAAGATTAAAACTCAACCATAGTCATTTAAAAGATCCTACGGATCAAGTGGTATCAGAGCTAGTTGACGTTTGGATTTGAGTTGCATGTTAACAAGGGAAAAGCTACAGCGTGGTGAAGGCGAGCTTGTTGCAGAGAATCCATTAATTGGGTTGAGAAAAAGAGCTTCTTTCAAAGAGAAGATGGCATCGGAAGAAGGGATTTCTCAAGAAGAGAAAGAGTTCTGGAAAACATTCCATGCTATGTTAGAGATGGTGACAGTTTTGTATGAAGATTATTTAGAACGGAATCAACTAGTTTTGGGTAATTATTCGAAAGGAAAAAGTGAAGAGGAAGAGGACCATCCTCACATTCCTCCTTCACCTCCATCAACACCTCCTTCTTCTCCTTCTTCTTCAAGTTCAAGTTCAAAATCTAATGAGAAGAAAAATGTACATAAGCATAAACATGAAATTCCATTGTTAAAACTTGATGTAAAATTTGAGTTGCCCATATATGATGGTGAAGTAAATGCAGAAAAACTTGATAACTGGATCAGGGAGATGGAGGTATACTGAAGTGTGCAGCAAATCAAGGATGAGGCCACACAAATTAAGTTGGCTTCTTTGAGACTTGCAGGTATAGCTCTTATCTGGTGGCAAAGCAAGCTTCAAAAAGGAACACAAGATGTGGGTAAAGTATTTCCATCATGGAAGAATTTTATTTTTGCACTTAGGAAACAGTTTTATCCTTTGGGTTATAAAGAAAAAGCAATCATTGAATGGAAATATTTAAAGCTAAGAAAAGGACAATCAGTGCAAGAATACACCGATGGATTTAGAAAAATGGCGTTAATGTTAGACATTCCTTTGCAAACACAAGAAACCCTTATGAAGTATATAGGTGGTTTGCCTGCGCATTTTAGAAACACTGTTTTTATGTTTGGACCCACTAACCTTGATGAGGTTTCTGTGCAAGCGACATATATTGAAGCATTGAAAGCAGGTGTGTTAGGGGGATCGTCATTTTCAAAGAAAGATGATACAAGGAAAAGGCATGGCAATGGCAAAAATGCAAATGTCATGACAAGGAAGGAAGGAAAGCCCTCTTGCAAGCATTGCAAGAAAGAGGGACATGATGAGGACAAATGTTGGCAATTGCATCCCGAGAAGAGGCCAAAGTGGTTCAAAGGAAAGAAGGGAACCCAAACAGTGGCAACAACAACATCAAAGCCTACAGATTTGGGATCAGATTCAGGTGATGAATCTAAGATTTCATTGGTTGGTATGACAAGTAAATTTGGTGAAGAGATTGATTGTAGAAGCAAGTTGTTTCATATAAGAGTAATCATGCGACACACTAAGATAGACACACTAATCGACAGTGGATCTCAATCTAATCTAATCTCAGAAGAATTGGTTAAGAAATTGGGATTAAAAACACAAAATCATCATAAGCCTTACACACTTAAATAGATAAGCAATCATCATCATATGCACATAACAAAGTAGTGCACAGTCAAATTTGCAATTTCAGATAAGTATGTGGATGAAGTAACTTGTGATGTTGTGTCGTTAAAAGAATGTGGGATGGTCTTAGGTAGTCTGTACTTGTATGATCGTAAGGCAATCTTCTACAGAACAAAGAATCAGTATCAATTCACTAAAGAAGGTCATGATTATGTGGTTCATGCTCATCATGTTAAAGCAAGTAAAACACTTCAAACAATGGAACAATTAACGAAGGCAATGCAAGTAAGCGACAAACCACTAATTGTTTCAAGTGAAGTAATTGATCTTCAGCAAGAACAAGACAAGGTTGTTGAATGGAAAATCAATCATAAGTTGCTTCAAGATAAGCTCATGTCATGCAAATACTTCAAATATATCAGTTCATTTGCAGTCGTCTTTCTGATGTTTTCATTAGCAATGTTTTCCACATGGGTGATAGTGGCTTCAGTAAGATGTAACAAGGTTGCAATGACTAACAATATACTGTCAGTTGTCATGATTGTGTTACAATTGATCTTGATGAGACAGGTGCACAGGATAGAGTTCAGAGACAGAGATCAAGTCGGGTGGCCTATCCCAAGCTTGTTAACTGGTCAGTAACCTTTTGGGGACCAAAAGGTCTTTTTGTGGGGAGGTGTGATCCGAAATCGGATCCAGAAGCCTGATAGGGCTTGAAAAATGCTCAAAAATGAAAGTGCTCGGAATGCAATGAAACCTATTCCATTGCGTCTGTCTCGTCTTCCTGATTCCGGTGGTATATTTACTTTGTCAAACGGAGTCTGTATGGGGAAGATATCGCGTTATGTCCGAAAAGTCAAACAGGCAAAAAAAGGGGATGACTGTACAGTCCACGTGGCATGTCCGTACAGATAATGTGGCAGGTCTGTACAGCTGACATGGCGGGACCAGAATGCGACACGTGGCAACATCGGATGACGACGTGTGGCAGCACCAGGATGCGACACGTGGCAGGCAGATTCGAGCGTACGGAGGTATAGTTGGACCAGTACCAAGGTGACATGTGTCACCACTGAAAGGGTGACATATGGCAGGGTGACGTCAGCAGCTAACGCGGCAGGTGACAGGGCAGTACAGACAAGTTGATGTGGCACACATGTGGGTGAATGAGATGCTGACACGTGTCAGGTTGTGGTTGGTTTTTAAGTTGCCACGTGGCCCAGTCACGGGCTTCCATGTGGCACCGTATTATTGGCTGTTGGTTTGGTTTTATAAAATTGTGGTTTGGCCGGGATTTGAAACCGAGACCTCCTATCTGGGTAAAGGACTCACAAATTTGGGCTAGCCACTCGGGCGGCAGGTGGTTCTCGTTATATGAATGGCGCATAATTTATTTATGTTGAATGGAAGGTTCGAACCGAATGCGGAAAGGGTCGGGGCTTAGCCCCAGCCCTCGGCGAATATACCACCACACAACCCTTGCATATAACTGGAGCTCGGCACAAACAAAAACAACGACGTGACCACACGGCGGAACTGGGAGTGCGGGGTTCCATATGACCCGGGGATGATCCAAACACGTAGCGCGGGCAGTTATAACAAAGTTTGGTCTTGGGCCTATGATACGCCATATGACCCGGGAATGGAGCGGGGAATAGGGGCTAGCGCCATAGCGCATGGCCATATGGCACCGACGTGACCACACCAAAGGGGTGTGTGCCCAGGGTTCGGGGGCTACGCCCCAATAAACTTTATTAAAGTGGGTTTTTACAACAAAATTTGGTTTTTTTATGATTAATATGCCTATTATTAGCAGATTTCTTCCAATTTTGGGGGATATTGGGCATTTTTGGAGGCCAAATTCTTGGAGGAAGTTTGGGATGAGAAACCAACTCCAAGGATATATAAACTAGGCCTTTTTGAGTCCAAACACAGTCATTCATAGCAGAGTTATGCTGAAGAAAATCCAAACCAAAGTCAGTTTGATGCAGGGAAGCCTTTGAGGTGGAGACGTTGTCGGATCGTTTTTGGGAGCTTGGAACATCCATTTTGCATGTCGTTTTCTTTGCAGGGTTCTAGAGATCTGGGAGAACAAGACCAGATCAGTCTTGTAGCCATTTGGCATTACAGAGATGTAATTTTTATCACTTGAGCAGAAATAAAGAAGCCTCCCCCACAAAGAAAAGGCCCGGAGACGTTGGAAAAAGTTGTGCCGAACTCCGTTATCAACCTGCGTGTTTATGTTTTGCTGTCTATTATTCATTTCAGATCTGCATATGTGTATTTGACTATGATAATTCCTCTTGTTTCCTCATTCTTTCACTAAATTCTCAAATGGTTAATTAATACATGCAAGATTAAAACTCAACCATAGTCATTTAAAAGATCCTACGGATCAGGGGGGCCCATGGGTGGGTTTCTGTATGAGGTAAATGAATGGAGGGAAATCTGCATATGGGAAAAATGATTGTGGATGAAATGGACGGTTAATGAAACTACGGGGGTGTAGTCAAATAGAACCGAGATGAGATGGCCTAGGAGTCCATTTAGGAAAGCTAGCAATATGATGAGAAGGAGTATGGGGCTTATTCTTAGAAATGCGGAAAACTATCAGGACTCCCATCCCTAGGGGGTGAAAGAATCATGAGCGTCAAAGTATCAAGGGGAACTATGAATGGGACAACTCATGTGGGGGAGAGTGCTACCGAGTGATAGTACCAAAATGTAGTAGAGTTGATAGTACTGCAAAGTCGGATGTAGGGACCCTAAATGTGAATGTCGGAGGGTGTGATTGGGAGATGCAATTGATATTCAGAGGGAATGATTACATGTCAGTTTCAAACATATACCTGAAGGGGATGCACTGGTTTGCGATGACCAAGTACCTGCACACATTAAAACCAAATACCCAATGTGAACAATATCTAAAGATAAAGAACATCTAACAGTTATTTGATAATTTTGAAGATGAGCATACGTACCTGGACGTGGTGTGAGAAAAATGCTCCCCCATGGCTGAGGGCAGATGGTGACTAGGAGAATGTGACTGTGTATATGGTGAGACCTTGATCCCATGGATAAATATGGATCGGGAAACAGAGACTCTGGGCTTTTGTAACTGAGTGTGGAAGTTTGGCTCTGCAGTTGGCACAAATTCCTAGGTGGTGGAATTTTTTTGATAGCTTGGACTTTGAGGGGGTCCATCATGATGTCATGTTGGGAGACAATGAACCCAAGAAAGCACCTGGCGATGATGAAAAATATACACTTGAGAGGGTTCAAGTGTATATTGTACTGGAAACATCGTTGAAAGACAACTCGTAAGTCATCTAAATGTTGAGTTTTTTTCTTGGATTGAGTAGTGAGGTCGTCCAAGTAAGTGAGGATGATGTGAGAAAGATCATGGAAAACATAAGTAATGGCCCATCGGAACATAGCACCTTCATTTTTTATCCCAAAAGGAATGACACGATAAGAAAAATTACCCCATGTGGTATACGCAATGGGGTAAATGAACCCAACGGTGCGTAACTTATCAATTTCATCTTTGATAGCCGCAGCTTTGGGTGGGTGAAGTGGGCGTTTATTTTGATGGACTGGCATGACATCTAGCCATGTGTTGATGCAATGTTCAACTATATAAGGATCGAGGTCGGGCATCTCTGTATATGACCAGGAAAAAACATCCCAGTGTTCCTGAAAGAGGGCTTTGTAAGCTGTGAGTTCTTCAGGGGAGCATGCAATGTCAATGGTGATTTCTTCTATGATTCTCAATTTGATGGAAATGTCGATTTTGACAGTGGGGGAGATATTGGCCATATTTCCTTATTCAAAAGAATCAGGAGAAGGGATAGGGTTGTTGAACCAGTATATATTCCCTAACGGAATAAAATCCTTGGTTTCGATTGCATATATGGAGGCTTGGCTAGGAGGGTCAAAGGATTCCTGTGAGAGAAAAATCGCTTTGTGATGGAGTGCATTCCATGGGAAATCAGGGGCAGTGAGTTCCTTCAGGATATCTTCGTCGCAGTGGAAAATAAGAGAATATAGGGGATCCGAGGAGGTAAAATGGGTGATTGTAATCATGTGATTGTCTTCAAGTGGTGAAGACATAGAGGGGATGTCACAAGTATGTTGTGATGGCTCGCTTGTCATAAACCAAATGTCCAGACATTGTGGGAGATAAACTGTGGTAGGGGGTAATATGTCCTATGGGAAATGAACCAGAGAATTGGAAGGATTTGGGGGAATATCCTCACACAGTATATTTATGAACCATAGAGGGGTGGGAAGTGACTCAGCTTCAGGGGAGGTGATGTTTATAGTATCTAGAGAAGGGATAGGGGGAGTAACTAGCATCATGTGAGGTAAGGTGGTCGAATGATTTTGACTAAGGGTTAATTGACAACATCAGTTTTCAACAATCAAAGGACACTGGTATGTGAAATGAGAAAGTGAGTCACAAAGAGAGCAAGGGCATCTCATCCATTCGGGGACTGAGGTAGAGGCATAATAAATGTTAGTAACATGGGTACCTAAAAGTGGTGGTGGAGAGGGCTCTTGCTGAAAGATTTGGCACACTGTCATTAGAATCTGGAGAAACTAAGGTAGATTCGTACAATGATGAGTGTATTGGCCATATTCTAAAGATACAGAACAAGTGAATTTGGTTCACAAAAATTTAATTCCTATGGTAGGGGACCTTGTGGTAGTACTAGAGGTTCTTGGTGAAGTGGCGAGTGATGTGGTTGCTCGAGGCTGTTGGATCAGATTACATAACTTAGGAAGAGAAGGAAATCTATTAGTGGGGTGTCCCTCTCTTTCTCATAGTGCACAAGGAGATTGAATTCATGGAGGAAGTGGAGCGGTGGGCTCTTTCTTATTTTGTCTGCCCCCAGCTATGGTAGTGGTGCTGGAAATTGGGGGTGAAGGTGTTGTGGTCGAAGTTAGTACTGGAATCAACATTGGGATTCTCTCTGATTGGGGAGGGAGATATGGTTGAGGAACCATCGTGGGTGGGTGTAGATACCATACAGGGATGGCAAGAAACATGTTGGGAAGGGTAAGTGTTGTGGATACCTAAAATTCTTGTACTCCCAGAGGGGGGTAGAAGAAGGGAATTTGAGTGATGGCTTGGGGGATTGTCTCCCAAACTAGGATTTTCCCCTGGGGAGGGGGAAATTAGGGATAAGTGGTGTAGAAGGGTTCTCAGGTAATCCATGAGGTAAAATTTATTCAACTGGTGGGATGTCAAGGTGTGGAGAGGCCTCAGTGGGAGGAATGGTTTCTCCGGTGTCAGTTCCATTAGAAGATATGACACGCACTTGTGTTGAAAGGTGTATGAGAGGTGGTGCTCCATGGTATGCCCCCAGCAAGGATGGGTCCTTGAAAACTCTGGGGCCCATGTCAATGAGTGAATAAGCATCACAACTAGTGTAGACAAAAGGCAAGATGTTATCGATTTTGATGGAGTGGTTAGGTTCGTAATGTGAAATTTGGTTGATGGTGATGATTTTCCCATTGTGGGGGACATCATCGTTCGAAACACAGAAGAGGACATTGCCTTCATGTCATACATGTAGCTACGTCAAAACAATATATTGTAATTGAGTGGGGCATCAATAACTTCAATGTTTATGAGGATGTTTTTTCCCCCAAGTTCGATGGGGACATTTTGAAAGAGCCCTTCAGGAGAGGATGGTTGACCATCATAAGCTCTTAAAGTGATGGAGGATGGTACTAGCTCAGGGGAGCCGAGTTTTTTCCATATAGTTTTGGACATGATGCATGTGGATGCACCTTCATCAATGATACACCAATGAACTGTGATGTTCTGAATCTTGATTGGTATCTGGAAAGCCACCGAAGCGGGGAGATGAGGTTCTCCGCTATCTATATCAAAGGTGATGAGTCTAGTATCAGCTGGGTCGACTGCCCCCAAGTCAGAAAGTAAGGATTTTCATTGAGTTGGACAAGTTTGGAGGACCTCCAATACAAACATGGTTGCAGGAGACTACGTCGAGTCATCGGCCAAACTGTAATTCTGTGCTACCTTAGCTTGAGGGTTGTTGGCATTCCATGGTAATAGAATGCGAGGGATACGAATGGGGCTTCAGTGTTAGGGTGTGGAATCATCAAGGGTTGTCTGGATGTAGCTAGAGCTTCTTTCTATGTGGTGGGAGTAGATTCAGGGGGTGCGATGTATTGATGACCATGTGTTTTCAGAAGAATTTCTTCTTCTCTAGTGAGGAGGATATTGCGATCCGCCAGATTTCCAAGGTGGATGGGCCCTGGGTTTTGATATTGTCCCATTTGTGGTGGGGAAATATGTAGCTCTTGTTGAGTATTCATCACACATTTATGTGGAATTGGGTTTTGCAACATGGTTGGGGGTGGTTGTTTCAAATATTGTTGTGGGGCCTGCTGAGGGGGGGCAACGCTGGAGGACGTGGGACATTCATGGATTCTTTCATCCATTTGAAGTTAGAAATTTGTGGGAAATGGTGAGTATAATGACCATGCTCACCACAAAGAGCGCAAGGGAAGTTCGTCTGGAGGTTGTTGTTGTTGTTGTTGTTCCTCCCTTGGCATTTGTTGTTATTGTCCCCTTGGGGGTTCTGGTTACCCTGATTCTGGTTTCCCCCAGTCGATTGGTTTTGTTGGGGATTATTTCCCCCTGGTCCTAGGTTATTATTGTTTTGGTATTTTTCCTTTTTTCTTGGCATTATTCTACGGATGGGATGGATTTTTCATATTCAATTGTTCATGAGTATGAAGTTGATGAATGGGAGAGGGTTGAACAAAGTTAACGTCGATGTGTGGTTGTCCATGTGGAGGAGAAATTGGTTGTGGAGGACCAGGAAATGGAAAATACATATTGTTTTTTGGAAACGATCTGTAGGGAACATAGGAAGGAGAAGCACTTTCTCTAGTGCTCAGGTTATATGTTGAGGTAGAAGAGGAACCTAAACTTGGTTGAGAGGTCGGACGCATGATGCGTGTCGGTGAGGGTCCACTCATGGGTGGAGGGGGAGAAATAGGATATGGTTGTTGGTAAGGGGGAGGAGGGTAATAATATGGCCCTCCACATATTAACGGATATTGGGGTGTACCATACATAGGTGGTGGTTGGATGTACAAGTTGTGGTGTTTCGTGGTACCAATCAACCCATCCATAGCGTGACACATGTCATGTTTTTTCTAGCCAAATGGTACAGGTCTAGGTGCATCAGGTAATATGGTGTATAAGTAACCTGACTGAGAATAAATGAGGTCAAATTGTTCAGCCTTGTTGATGGCTTCCTCTTCAAATTGGGGGAAGGCGGATGCCACATCCTTGGAAAGTATAGAGACAAGTGATTTTAGAAACCAATCGAGACGTTGTTATTTGATGGTTTCTTCTTTACATAAACTACGCCACCGACACCATTCATGGACGTGGTCAGAAATATGCATAGTTGAGGTTTGTTTGCACTCAGAGATCATTTCTAAACCAGTATCATGACAAACTTGTAGTTGGAAAAAGGCCAAAAAGGCATTGGATAAGGATTTAAAAGTCACATGGGACCCTGATTTTTCGTCCACATACCATTTGGCTAATGGACCAGTGAGTGTTAATTCAAATAAACTTAAGCAGATGGAGTCATCCATGATTTGTTTGAAGAGCACCATGAGTGGAAGGTCATGACATGGTTGGTGGGATCTTCCCCCGTTTTTCCTTCAAATTTTTGAATATCTAAAGGTAGTTTGGTAGGCATATTGGGCCATGTGGGGTCATGTAATATAGGTTTGTTGGTGAGTTTACTCAAATTAGGAATGTTAATAGATGCCAAATATGGCATGGGGGGTGGTGGTGGAGGATTAGTTCCAGCCATGGTGTGAGCAAGTAGTGGACCTGACCCTTGAGGGGGATTTGGTGGGGTTGTACTTCTCCCTTGAGAAGAAGTTTTCCCCCTTCCTCCTTGTGACGGAGATCTAGAGTATGGATGGCCTTGGGAATTGGACCCAAGTAAAGTGGACCCAAGCAAAGTTGATCCCAAAATGGTGGCACTCACGGGGGTGTGATATGGTTGAGTCGGTGAGTCGGTAAGACTAGGAACTCCTCCTAGAATAGGAGGGAGATTCTACAAGTGTATGGAACAACAAGGATTTTGTGGGTCCCCTATGATGTCTGACTAGCAAAGGGAATGTGTGCAAATTGTGATGAGATCAATAAATGAACAAGATATTTGTATAATTTGTACCTTCACGATATAACTCTCAATTTCATGTAATCAAATGAGCATCATACATAAATAAACTATAAATGTGCATACATGTGGGTAGGTGAATTTTGTCCATGTGGAAGAACAAATAAAACAAATGCTCATGTCCTAAAAGAGGTATCGTCCTTCCTCTCAAATAGCACTGGGCCTTCCAAGAGAACTCAATAGTGGGATCTAAAGCCATCGGAAGAGGAACTGGTGAAGGATTAAATAAATAGTTATAATGAGGGGTAGAGGGTGCCTATCCCGAAAAAGCTGGCGATATTTCTCAATAGCCACACAAAATCTGATCAAGGTGCAATTGCAGCCCACAATTTCCACCTGGGTAGATGTCCTAAATTTGGCCACTAGGTATCTCAATCAAAGTGTGACATTTAGATTTTCGGCCTCAGAAATGGGTCACGGTCTGGATCCCTTCCAATAGTTCGGTGACACAAGGGGGGACGCACAGAACAACCGAACCTCAGCCTTCAATCCTTCATGGATATCTCCATGCCTTCTGGTGTAGCAACACTTGACTTGGAGGATTTTAAAGTTCCCTATTTGTCAACTTCTAATGTTTGAGAATGTGAGAACCATATACTGGGGGGTTATTTGGATTCCTACCCCCAAGATCCTACCTAGACTAAAAAAATTCTTTCGACACCTCCTGTGGAGGAAAACTTAGTGAGCTTTTATAAAAAAATTAGATGTGGTGGGCTGAGAGATTGGGGGTGCAAACCAATCTCATTTGAATTAAGTGGGTGTGGATAATTTCTTCAAGAAATAGTGGGATGTTTCAGAATTCCTTTGGAGAAAACCTACTTCAACCTCCAAAATTCAAGATGGAAAGTATGTGAGTGAGGAGTGACTTTGTGTGTGAGCAAGTGATAAAATGTGCCAAATTTTAATAAGTTAGGTGTGAATTTGCAACATGTGGACTTCAAGTGGTCCTTACAAATCTCTGTTACCTATCTTACTAAGTGTCATTGGTACAACCTTGAGTAATTTTAAAGGCCCTAAAGAACTAGCATGTGGACATATGGGTCCTTACCAATCCTTTAAACTCCCTAATGTTGTTTACACTAAGAAATCTTGAAAAATTATCCTAGATTTCAACCATATGGGCATGTATGGGCCCATTACTTTGATCTTTAAACTCTCCTAATGATGTAAACTAAGAAAGAAATTTCAAGAAACTATCCTAATTTTGCAACATGTGAGCATGTATGGGACCTTACAATTTTAAGATGACTTCAAAAAGAAACTAAGAGGAGCCCTACGGGGGCTTTTTCCTCTCCTAAATATTTTTTTTAAGGGAGATGAAATGTCCCCTTAACCACCTTTATGATTCTCAAAATCGCTCTATGGTGCGAGAGAAGATCATACTCAATGATCAAAGTTGATTTTTGGTCCTAATGCAAGTGTTTTTATATGTGATAGCAAATAATCTCAACTTAAATTTTACAAACCAAAAAAGCTATCCATGTGGAAACCAAAGCAATAGAGGAGAAAATATGGTTCTTTTTACCCCCTAAATGCCTATGTTTAGTTAACCTTTCATATGAGAAAGGATTATAAGTGGAGTGTGTTAGCAACATTTCTTGTAAAGGGGGGAAAATGTGAAGAGGCATGTAAAAACCCACTTACCCTAAGTTTGGGGCACGAATGTGCCTGTGGTTAAGCAACGAGCATATCTGAGTGGCGAGGATCTATGCACCCAGATCTACAGTCGGGAGTGGATTCCGCAGCCCCCTTCCATTCTACCTTTAAGCGAAGGGGGGGGGGGGTCCAAAATCAGGCACACACCTCCCCAATGACCATGATCAAAGCACCTAGATCGATGGTTGAGGCTTCATTCCAGACCCCCCTTCCCTTTCTAGCTTTAATCATGGTGGGGGGGTCCGGAATGATGTGATATTAATGTGGGTCCCCCTTCATGATGTGTCACCTTTTGCACCATCCTTCTCCCCTGTTAACATGGTGACTCCTCCTTGCGTCTACCCCCACTTCATCCAAATCACTTACCGCCTCCCTCTTCCCCTATCACCTATCCACTCACCCTCATGGTATTTGTCTCTCCCCCCAGTCACCTGCACCTCAGCACTATTCACCATTCACTTGTACCCCTGTGCTCCATGTTTCTCCCTTCTATGTCCTGTCCATACCCCGTGGCATTCCTCATCTAATGTCACAACTCCCGTTTATTCGCCATCACCCCCGTCATACCCTCATTCATGTCTGCCATAGGGGTCCCCATGCAGTAGTCCAATGAAGCATCATCCAAAGGAGGATTGTTCAGCTGATCTAGGTGGCACCATTAGGAGACCGCCACGTCCTAGAAGACAGAGTTGACCGAGGTTGTCCCCAGTCCCAAGGAAGCAATTATTGAGGCAGTTGGTGGTGGTTAGATATCGTCTCTGTCATAAATGAAAGTCTGGCGATGAATTAAAATCATGTTGGTTCATCCACTGGACTGTCAAGAGTTCGATTGCATCTGTCATAAGTGCACGATTTTTCAGAGACTGCATGTGCAGATTGTCAGTGGACATGCAGACGTAATGTTTTTAATACAGTGTCTAGGTTTCGCTGTTGTGTTTTACTTTGAGTATATGTAGGCAATTTTTCCATTTTGTAATCCATCGATGGTAGAGAAAAGATCTCGATTGTAAAGTTTTAGTAGACGTCTCTAGTTATCTAGTTATGCATATGTATGTAATATTTCTTGTTTAATGACAGACAGTTTTCTTACCCCATCTAGTTTTCATCTCACACTAAGGGAGTTCATGATTGACTAATTTGAAATTATGTTATGATAAAGGATTTATTGTTGCATTGTTGTATTCTCCGGTTTTCTGCGTTTAAATGTAAGAAGATCTTGTGTTTAGATGTTTTCTCCTACAGTCTGTTAGAAACCTGATGTTTACAATAGACCTTTGCATTTCTCTCATACAAATATTCCTCCTATTCACCCTTACTACAACTCACTGTCTGAAGTTTGACTAAGACCTCACTTTCCCATGCATACCTGGCTTAGTTTCGAAGTTAGAACAATATTTTTTTGAGTTAACTTCCATTCGATCACCCCTTTTATAAACAAATCGTGACATAAACTGATGGGCGTCAGGCTCTGCTCCTACTGCAATCCAGGAGTGACTTCCATCGCCAATAGAGTGCATTTACAATTTGCATGAAAGAAAGAATTTGAAGGCTAGGGGCCTTCAAATTATCACCAAAATCCTTACAATTTTGAGACTCTGGAAATGTGCGCGGGTTACATTTCAGACAGAGGTGCAGTGGGCGCATAGTGTGCAGAATGTACAAAGAAAAGAATCCTTTTGGGTGCATAGTGCACAGAATATGTAGAGAACATAATCCTTTTGGGCACACAGTGTGTTGAGTGCACGTTTGTGGGATGAAATACCCATGCACGTTCTGATACACGTTGGGGGGGGGGGATTTTGAGTGAAATTCTCCTCCTCTAGCTCAAAACTTGGCCCTTGACATTTAAGGCTAGGCCGATTTTTGTACCTTCAAGACAAATGGATAAAAAATAAGTGCTCTCTAATCCCAAATAGGGTGAAAATTGATACCTATCCCCAGTATGGTCGTCAATATGTTGTGTTTGTTTTGTCACTTGGGTGAGCAAAACAAGGGCACATGCATGCCTAGTTGGGCCTGCTAGACAAGATAGAGGTTAGTGCATGGGTTAAACAAACCAAACACATGAAATAAACAACTAAATAAACTAAAACAATTAAGGAAATAAAACTAGAATTCTTAAGAAACTTTTAGAACCATAAACAATCAACCAATGACCAAGATTATGCCACCAATGGATAACTATATTAGTTGGAAAAACACCATAGAGAAATCAGGACTTATTAGTCCCCTCTTCCTCCTTGGGAGGGCTCTTGAGTTCCCTAATGGAGAGGTCTTCTTACAATGGTATAAAAGAAAGCAAATGATGAAAAAATAAATGCCTATTCCCTCAAGAGGTGAGTTGAATGGCCTATTGGAATTTTGCTAGAATGCTCCAAGGAGAAAAGAGGATTCTCAAGGGAGGATTGAGGTAGCATGACAATACTATGAAAATATTAATTTCTTAGTGCACCCATGGCCTCCATTTATAGAATTTATTCAATGCAATATTCAACTAGTTTTTGGTGTGAACAAGGGGCCCTTTAGGGCACCCTTTGGTCCTTGACCATCCCCCCATTCTTATCTCAGATATGAAGATCAAATCAAGTTGGGAGATGGCCCATAAGTGGTTGAGGAGCTAACAAGAACCTGTTGAGCTCTCAACACACCCTAAAAAATTCTCTGCCAAACTCTACTTTTTGGGTACCACTTATTGTTTAATTTAGAACAATGTTGTTTTCTCTTATCTTTGTTTTCTACAACTTCTCTTTGATTCTTTAAAATTTTCCCTAAACATGTCAAAACCATGAAAACTTAAAGGGAGTAACATTTGACTAAATAATCAACTACTAAGTCGTTTTACCTAACGCATCCAAATTTCGGCACCCAGAAGAATCAGAGGTTAAAGAAAATCGACCTAGAAAACTAAGGACATCGATCATCGGTTTTCGTTGGCATCGGTAAACGGGGAGTTGTTATTTCATGATAAGAATTGCAAAAGAAATTTTTCGATGACTGACTTCATTCAACATCGGTGAAACGTGAAAGGAAATAGTTGTTTGCAGGGAAAGGGAGGAATCACCAATGGTCGATCCCGTAAAAACATTTCGGCATCAACGAATTTCCAAGAAGCTAGCCCAAGGGAAAGGATGTGATAAGTTCATCCTCGGTTACTAACCCATGATATCTAATCAGCATCGGTGATTCCTAGGCTAGGATAGGAGGCGCGCAACTGAAAGAAGGTTACCACCTTTGTTGGCACTCGTGAGTTCAGTCACCTGTCTTTATCCGCCACGTGTCACATCATAACCATCCGACGAAAGCAATCAATGTCGATGGTTTTTCTTTTGTAAGGAGTATCAATGAAGAATCCCTTAGCTCTACACCGATCCCTGACTTCCCCTTTCAAAAAATGACACAATGGGACGTTTTAGCTCTAAGATACGCTAGATACGATGCATTTAATTGATTGATTAATTCCAAGATCGTGCATTAGTCCCTAATTCGTGTGGAAATCCTAATGATCATTTTAACCTATAGATACAATGCATATCCCTTCGTTCCTTCGTCGTCAACCTACGTAAAATTGATTACAGAGAATTGGCGGTAAGTATTTTAAATTTCATCCCATTACTTGTATTAACAGTTTGATGCGACTGGTAAGTTCTCTCTCGTTATATTACCCTGAATTATTATGAGCCAGAGCATTCTGCATGCAAAGAGGTCTATAACATCCGGAGGAGTGAGACAAACAACCCGGAGAAGGCTTCCAAGGTATAGTGAGTATTAAGCAACAGAGTTTAGCAAGCATACAAGTATGTACCAGTCTGGTTTTGATTTCATTTCACATATAAATTAAGATATAATATTATTCTATGTGTTGTCCCTAATTGAGCGTCTTCGGTTGTAGGAATGATGCCTTCGAAGAAACCTACCACCAGGAAATCTCCTAGAGTCCCAAAGCTGCAAGAATCAAAAGCAGGAGAAGGCTCCTCCCTAGCCGTTGCAAGGAAATTGGAATTCACTTCCAATCCAACGCTGATCATCAAGACGATCACCAAAGAAGCCTTCGCTCATCCCCTAGCCTTTGGGGACACAGAGATGAACATTGGGACCAAGACAACATTCCCGCGATGGGAAGACCTGTTAAAGGAAATAAAGCACGAAGAATTCCCTGAGTATGCCTCACATAGCGATCTTGACATGAGGAGCCTGGATGATGAGGTCTTCGTCAAAATCCATAAGGCTTACCTACACATGGTGGCGAGCAGGACTCTGGTATTCCCTTTCATTGAACTTTTGAAATGGCTCATTGATCACAGCAATGCATAGAAGTGTGTAATTAATGATGATAATGGTCAAATCATTGAGGTTTTCCTCCGAGTAGAAGTCCAAAATTATTACAAGCTCAAGGAACCAGATGAATGTTTGAAAAAGGATTGTGTTGTGAAGTTTTTTCAGAATCATGACACCAATAAAATAATGGTGTCCTGGTGGAGAGAAGACAAAAAATTCACCAACCAAAACTCTGATTGGTACCCGACAGCCAACCTCAGACAACCTTATATCTATCTAATGGATCTCCTTTGTCGGTTGCATGGAGAAAAATATTTCTCCAGGTTTTTGGAGGCATGGATGACTTGCCTTATAATGTTGCCATCTCCAGAACAATCTTCAACTAGGGTGTGATCCATCCATTCCACTTGATACTCAGGTCCCTGATAAACATCAGGAAGAGGCCAGGCCTTCGGAGAAAAACAAGGAGGTTCAAGAGTCTGATCTTGAACAAATATATACCATCAGTAGCCTGGGAAACACGCTCACATGGGGTGACCAACAGATACCAAAGTTGGTAGATGAAGTAGTATACATCTATGTGATCTCCTATGATCAAAATAGGAATGCCATCGTACAAAGGACTGCTAAGAAGAGGAAGA
Source organism: Picea engelmannii (assembly GCA_009831015.1). Lineage (NCBI taxonomy): Eukaryota > Viridiplantae > Streptophyta > Pinopsida > Pinales > Pinaceae > Picea > Picea engelmannii. The sequence continues at coordinate 327,805 of ML780590.1, forward strand.
TTATTGTGGACCATTCTATTTTGGTTACCATAGAGGAAAGCTTGAGCAACACAGGAGATGCTTGCACATCTGAACTAATAAGTGTGGGAAGAGCCCTCTCTCATGCTGCCTAGGATAGGGCCAGGATGGATGAAAGAGAACTAGTTGACACTCTGAAGGAACTGGAACACTTGTGCCATATTGTTGAGTATTATAAAGGTGCCACACAGACTACGACATATTTGAAGAGTAAGTTTTCAGGAGTTTACAATGAGTACAAGAAAGAAAGAACCCTGTTAACTGAAAATATAATTGAATTCTAGGAGGACACTCTCATGGCTCTTGCAGCATGCAAGAAGATGGAATGATGCAATGAAAGAGCACAACAAGTGATGGAAAGGCTCTAATACATTGAGGCCATCCAATAAGGTATATAATAGGAAGAACATGGCATTCGGATGTTAATAAAAAATAGCCTTGACCACATAAAGAGATTCGCATAATACTGGATTAAGATGTCCCGGGACCCACATCAAGAGATCCAAGAACAATACACCAAGTGCCAGAAGCACTGGGATAAAATTAATAAAGTAATGAAAGATATCAAGCTCCCCAAGTTCGGCAACCCCAGTGATTTTATTGACATAAGAAACGTTCTCAAGATGTATGCCGAACAAGACTCCCGATGGGCCGAAGAGTGCATGAAGGTAGCCGATGGGAGGCCAGGACAGGTGCAAAAATTCATAGAACACCCGATCAAAGCTAAAACCATGTTGCAACGGTTGAATTCCACCTTGATAAAATACTGAGTGCATGCAGTGGACATCAGAGGGATATATGCGGCCCCAATGGAACAACACATATTCTCATGGGCCCATACTCATGAATAACTCTTTATCAGATGGTCTGATTATGAAAGAATCCACCCTTTTCAAGAAACAACTCGGGTGGACTATTGAAAGACTATCAAATGATGACGCCACGTGGTGATTTTTTATTAGCTCAAATTGTACTTTACCGTTAATTATTGTTAAGACTTTATATTATAAATAGGAACATCGACCGATGGTATAAGGGTTGATGTTTTGTTGCAAGAACTCTTTTCTTTCTAGTTGTTAAGAATTATTTTGGAGCTACTATGAATGAAGAAGTCCTTTTGGACCAGAGATGAAGTTTTTTTCATCATATGCATGTGTAATTGAGCCTGGAGAAGAACTATTTCCTATTCAGTTCATGAGCATATGTAACAAGTAAGAGCTATCGAATATATTTTCAAGTTATCTGGTGCAATTGCTTTGTTGTTCTTTTCTCTAATGATCGAAATGATGAATCGTTGTGTGGATATATGATGAAGTATTATGGTAGATGAATTATTTTTCTCGCTATTGATCTTATCATATAAATGTTTTTTTCTAATAATTAGTATTCTCAAACAATAATTGGATGCTCACATGGTTAACGTATTATTACTAGGCCTATGGTATAGGATTATCGTTTTCATGTTTGAGTAGTGGGTTATCCCAAGCTCAACCTCTTCTGCAGTAGTTAAATTTGATCTCATTTTGTTTCTTGGATATTTTAGGTTAAAATCTCAGCTAGTGATCGAGTGCTCACATGGTTAAAGTATTATTACTAGGCCTGTGGTAAGATATCGTTGTCTGCATGTTGGAGTGAGGGTTATCCCGAGCTCAGCCTTTCCTGGTATTTAGACTTCCTTATCGCTGTGTGGTCAAGTTGGTTTATACCATCTTTTTCTCACATTTATCCTAACTAAAGAGAAAATACTAACTAAAGGAGATGCCTCCATAAGAAAACATAAAGCCCATCGATTAAATTGGTCGAATCGTGAGATCTAGAAAACCATTCCAATCACAAATGCTACAGAGTCTAATTGGGCCTCGGTGGAGGGTTTGGTTCCTACTATTGAGTTAAGGGGTTTAAGACCCATAAACAGAACCATAAATGCGTTGTTCACTAGATGTTATAACCCTAAATTGCACCATACATTCTTACCTAGCATCAGGCCATCTCAGATCCCTTCTTTGCCAAAGCACTGCTAAGAAACTCTTCAAAAAACCTCTTTTATAAAGGCCCAAGCACCCTACTCCATTATTGAACGCGTGTACATGCTAGTTGATCTAAAACAACCCGCGTGGACCGACAAAAGCACAAAAAAAGGAAATTTGTCGACGAAACACACAACTCTGGGTGATTTAACTGAAACTCTCGGCCATGCATGGCTGAGGGTTCATCCAAATACCTAGCTTCTTATAGCCTATAAAAGAATATCTAGGGGTCCCATTTGGAAGAGGAAAAAGATAGCAAAAAAACTCTGCCCATTTGCATATTCCCATTGTCCCAACCCTTTAGCCATCCTTGTGCCAAAAGAGATACTAAGCAAAGAAGTTGGAGGACAGTTGAAGAGGAGCCCAGGATCAGGTTCACGGAGCAGTGGCCGGTCTTAACATTTTTTAAGTTGACTCATTCAAAGTAATAAATAAAATGATTTTCCCATCCCAATTCATGAGTTATTCATATTTTGTTAAGTACATGTTTGAATCTCTAACCTATTAGTCTATAGGTAAGATACATGTGTAGTTGTTTCTTGTCTTGTATGCAGGTCAGCTTTGGAAGGAGAATTGCGAACAAGTAATCAAGTGCGAAAAGGGATCGACATTGAATGCCTAGAACAAGGTAGGTTGATCTGGCCATGTATTTACTAAAAGGAAATGGGATTTAAGTTTGGGGACGAACGTAGAAAGTAGATTTTTTCTTGGTCATATCTGCATGCAAAGTATAACCCTATTTGCTAGTCTGTAAGGAGATTTCCCTCATAACAGAATTGGTGACCATACTGGGGAAGTATCTAGGGTTCATAAGAATTTTATTTGTTTTTGGGTAGCTTAAAAGACTGGGTTTTCTTGCCTGTTTTTTTTTAGTTTCTGCAAATTCTGAGCTAGCAGAGAGTCTGGTTTACCATACCAGATTTCTCTGTTATTTGCTTGACTCTGTTTGTCAGGACCCACAGAGGTACATGCGGCCCGCATAAGGTATGCATGTGTGTACCTGCGCCCTACTCTCTTACAGCCTACGTGCAAATGCTAACTGAAGAAGTAGCAGTAGCGTGTAGAGTCCAGAGAATTTTTGAGGCAGTCATCCTCTTCCCTGTCAAAATCAAACATTCTCAAGGGTTTTCTAGGATTATTTCTAAGTCTTGGTTGTTTCCAGTCTTGTCTCAGATTGGTTTGTTTTACAAAAAAACTTCTCCTTACATTGTTTGTTTTTTCTGTTAAAAAGAGTGTCCAAGCCTTCAAGGGATCCCAATTATCAATATCAGTGGTCTCTACCTAGTTTGGGTTGTCTGTGTTTATTTTTTTTCAGAGTTTAGAGATACACATGGCCTGTACAAGGTTAACCCGCATCTACATGCCCTCTGTCTCTATACAACTCATGTTCACACGCTTGATGTTGGAATATCAGTAGTGTGCTTGTGCAAGATAGTTTTTGTTGTGGGTAGGGCAGTCATCCTTTCCCTTAATGAGAATTATACCTCTTAGGTGTCTGAATCCCTGTCTTAGTAGTCAGTATCTTAGGATTAATATTACCCTTAGCTTGCTTTTTCTCGTTTAAAAGTTGTCATAAAAAAAAAAAATTAGGATTTTTAGACAAGTGTGAGAGTCATTTTTTAAAGTTGCTAGTGTGTGATTGTTACACGTCAAAATTACTCAGTTGGATAAGTTTCGCATGTTCCTCTCAATTGTCATAAGTGTCGCATCTTCCTTACAACTTTCGTAAGTGTCGCAAGTTGGTCACAAGTGTCGCAAATGATGTTCGAGCATATTGCCATGCCGATGACACTAAGGAGACACTCAAAACATATCATGTGCTTGATTTGAAGAAGAAGAACTGGTTTACTAAAGTCAAATAACTCTTGACACCTGAAGAGAGCTTTGAAACAAAGGTTCTGAGGGGGAGCACTCCCCTATATCATCTCTAGGAGCACTATCACTCCCCTACAAGGCTTCAGGGAGTGTTATAACACTCCCCTGCCCCCTCTGAAGAAGCGTTTCTCATCTTGAGAGTGTTGGCGCTCCCCCAAAGCTTGCCAGGTAGCGCTACAGCACTTTGATGCCCCTTCTAAGGGAGTGCTGCCTAATCTGAGGTAGTAGTTGGCCCATTGAGGAGAATAAGGGGAGGATCTTTCAAGATTAGGAGGCAGTTGTGTCCAAATTCTTGGTTTCATCAAGAGATCCCTGATCTAAGGAGGAAGTTCCCAAATTGTTCTAAAGATAACTCAAGAGGTTAAGCTCCTCTTAACCTATATAAACAGGCTCTATGATGGTGGAAAGGGGGAAGAACTGTTGGTATGAAACTTATGATCTTGGAGAAAACACATAGTCAGCCAAAGGAGAGTGATCAGTGAAGTTGTTGTTGTCCAGGTTGTGGATCTTTCAGGCAAGGGTTAGACGAAGAAGACTCGACGAAGCTGTCGCATTCGCATCTATGATTGTAAGTACTGTTGTCGTTATTCTCATCAATATGACACGCTTGGCCTGTTTATTTCTAGTTTGTGTATAATGTCACATGAACTTATCATTAATTGATAGATCTGTTTTCAATTTAATATCAATAGAGTAGGAAGTGGTCATATCTTGTTTTGTCCATAGGATCCAGCGAGAAGCAAAGGATCGAAGCACAATTAGGATCGTGCAGGGACAAACGTCGATAAAGAGGTACTTTTGTCATCCTTCCTTCCCATGTGTTAGCTTAGATAGATTTGAAAGGAGGTTAGTGTCCACGTTAAGAATTTTCCATCTAGAGTTAGGGTCAAGCTCTTAGAGGCGATCTACTTGTCCACAAGGAGATTTTCCTACAACAAACACTGGCGACTCCACTGGGGAGATAGCCTCAAATCGAAACTTCTTGTTTTTTATTTTCTCCTCATTGACCTTGTTCTATCCCTTGATTGTTTCATACCTGGTTCACTCCTCTTTTGATTGGTTTCATGAGCTGATTGGATCCTTACCTCATCACACTCAGCATAATTGTCGAAATTGACTTGCAATTTTTTTATTTTTTTGACATTTTTGGGAGTTTTAGACCCTGGCGCCCCTTTCCTAGTGTTAACAGAGCACTATCACTCCCCCATAGCTTTTCACAGATCACTATAACGCTCCTTGCCTTTGGAAACAGAGCGCCAACCCTCTTTGGCCCAAAAAACCTTCCACAATTTCTTTTTCAAGGTTTTGCCTCTGTGTCTCTTCTGCTGAGTAACCTTGTGAGTCAATGTTTCTTCCCTTTCAGCCTTGACATCTGTCTTTTTGAAGAACGAACATCTTACTAGTTGGATCTTGTAGCCTTCTTCACTATTGTTATTGAGTTTTTCTGTTGATTAGAGTCCAAGACTCATGCATTGTCTTTCTCTCTGTTTAACTAAGTAAAAACCTTGGTGAAGATCATCAAAGGCCTATAGACCTCTTCATCTCGATTTTAGTCAAGATCATTGTTCTTCAACATTTTCTTTTGGGTGTGAATTTTTTTTTTCTCTTTGATTGTTTCTTTTCTTTCACTTTTCGTTTTGATTGCAACGAAAGGGTGTATTGTTTGTATGACTTTTGCTTGTGCTAGTTTGATTTTCATTCATACAAGACGATAATTAGCAAAACAAGCATTGTGTTGAATTGATCATTATTCATATACAAACAACAAAAATCATCTGCATGATTGACTATGCATATTAGAAGGCATCTCAAAAGTTTTAGCATTGCATTAGGATTTGATTGAGAAAAAGAATTGTTTGAGGACATTCCTTAATAGTGTTTGTTAGTGAAAAGAACTTTCTCTCTCTCCCTTAGATAGATGTTCATCAAAAGGAAATGATTGCTTATCATATTTGATGCACTCTTTGGGTTTGAGTTCATAATTACATTTCTTTCACTTCCATGCACCCCTTTGCGTAAAGAACAACCATAAAAATCAAGGCTAATTAAAAGTTATTTAGAACTTTTTCTTTTCTAGGATCCTCCACCAACAGTAGACTAGGCTTAGTACTTTGGATTAGGCTGTGAGCATAACTCTCCAAAGTTTCCAAAACAAACACTAGAATCCTGAGTTAGGGAGAGTCAAATCCAGTTATCATATAAGTCTGCCTGGGATCCGCCTCTCACACAGGGGTTACGCACGAGGTCGCATTCGGGTAAGTTAAGGGGACTAACCCTCCGTGGTTTAACTGATTGTGGTGGTCAGATCGTATTATGGGGATCACTTTGAGGTAAATCCATTCAAGGTCCTTAGTTGGTCTTCTGATTCGATACCCTTGACAGGTTTCGGGCTCGATACCCTGCTCATTGTGGTCTACCTGACTTTCAACTGTACCCGCCTCGTGACTATTCATGCGCTGGAAACCTAGTTGCCTATATTTTTAGGGACATTCACAAGTGACTATGGGGATATACCGTGGTACCTAGGATAGACATCGGGCCATGATTTGCAGAGTATACCCAGAGGGTGCTTCCGTGTTTGAGTTTCACTTGCACCGATAAGTTGCTCTAGTGTTGGTTGTTGTAACTGTTCTTCCAATTAATTTAGTGTTTGCCTGTCTTATCTTCTAGGGACGTTTTTAGTGTGTGTTACTTTTGAACATTTAGACTACCTTAGAGTATCTTTGATCTTCTCACACAGTGGAGGATCACGAGCTCCGTCGATCATGAAGGCTTCTTGGCCTGCTGCCAGTTACACTGGAGCCACCCATGCAACCATTAAGGCGAAAGGTAGACCAACAAGGGTCTTTTGAAGTGACCAAGTTACAAGCAATTGTGCCCGACCAACATCCAGAGGAATCGAACGTTTTGGACCTTCAAGTGAATTATCTTGGCCTAGTTGAAACCCCAACCACTGATTTCTTGGCACCTTTCATTATACCAATTCAATTTTACGAGCGCCAGACAGTGTTGCACATAGCAATGGAAACAAATGTTGTTACTCCTTCTGGGAATTCTTCAATTCCCACTACGGTTGTCACCATAGGAGAGTTTTCACCTCCTAACCCACTGTCACCGATCCAAGCCACCATGGTCTCGACTGTTTCTACATCACACAGTGTTCTGATCCCATCTTTGGCACCGGCCACAACCCCTTTCGCACCAAGTGCGACGGGCCCTCCGTTCTCATATGAGATTCCTAGTTCGGGTACAAGTCTTGTACTTTCCTACTCCACTTTACAGACTTCAGGTCTAGGGACAGGGAGCTCTAGTGCTCCTCTATAAGGTCATATGGGGAGCAATCCTACTATTTTTAATGCTTTCCCTTATGGAGGAGATCATATCCCTCCTTCGTCCCCTTCACTCAGTGGCTCACATCAGCAATCCGTCGGGAAACCTACATACCATAGTTTATTTGGAGCGAGGATTCAAGGACCACCTTTGCATAACATGCTAGTAGGTTTGACACCATTTTCTTTGGCTGGAACGTTTGGTAACAACACCTTCTCGTCAGCCACCTTCTCGACTAGAGGCAATCCTAGTTTTGGACAATCTATTCATGTGCTTGGTACTATTCTTGCACAGGGAGAAAACCTAGGAACTTCTTCTGCATCAGGGCCTTGGAATTCTTGGCAAGGATCCGTTCCCTCATCTGGAATGCCGATCTAGGGTAATTCTTTCCACAATCAATGGAACCCTGGACAAACTACTATGCCTATCCCCATGGGAATGACATGGGGCAACCCTTCCCAAATTCCTTCGAATATAATGCATGCCCTACCATCTATGTCCTATTTGGGAAATCAGTCGATGATGTCTCCACATATGAAAAATCCATACGCTAGTTAGGGCCATGGTTTCTACCAGAATCCAGGCTAGTAGCCAAACTTTTCCTAGCAACCTGGTGCCAGTCAAACTCCAGGCCCCTTTTTCCCAGGTTATCACCAACAACCCAAACTACCCTTCTTGGCAACTTTGCACTTGCCAGATTTGACAAGGTTGTTGAATGACCCTATTTGTCATGATCTGTGTTGGCCTCCTATGCCGACGAAGTTTCCTTCAAACATTCAAAAGTTTGAAGCCAAGCCTAATGAAGATCCAGGTGATCATGTGACTACCTTCCATCTTTGGTGCTCATCTAACTCATTGAAATATGACTCTGTATAGTTGTGATTATTTCAACGTACTCTCATTGGGAGTGTCGCAAAATGGTGCATTGATCTCGATCGCTCAAGATACTCTTCCTTCGACTAGTTAGCAATGGCCTTCCTCAACCATTTCCAGTTACCTGTGAGATACGACGCTGGCACAGAGTTGTTGACCAATTTTGAACAGACGATAGTGGACCATATCTCTGATCACATCTGAGAATGGAGATGTCGAAAGAGTTTAATTAAGGTGTCAGTCCCACCAGCATTCCTTCTTGAGTGGTTCCTTAATTCTTTGGTCCCACAATTATCCAAAGATGTCACAACGTCGGAAGTTTTCTCCGAAGAATATGCCATCATGAGAGCTCAACAATTTGAGCTCATCTATTCTCAGTCGGTTTTATTATACAACATTTTTCTAGATGCACCATGCTCAATACTGGATAAAACTAGACAGAGAGTTGGACCACATGCCGATGGTATTGTTGATTCAGCACAAACAAAGTCTGCTAATAAATTGATGAAGCAGTGCAACAGTTATCGATACAACACACAGCGGCCATCCAAACTACTACTTTGGCTGCTCCCCCTACCAAAACATTGGAGGTACACATAGTGCAATCAACTAACCCAAAGTCCACCCAGCAGCCTGAAGGAAATAAAAAACAATGAAAGAAGGGTAAGGGGGATAAAAAACCTACCGATAATGCTGGCAGGGACAACACTGAAAAATGGAAGGCGAGGTATGCATGCAACTTGTTCACAGAAGACCACCCAACCTATCTCTGTCCTCGACTTGCAAAGGCCCAAAAATTTGTAACACAGCAATAGCAGGCTGTGTTGACCAATCCATTTCAACATGGGAAAAAATTAACCCAAGCCTCTGCAAGCATGGTAGGGGGCAACCAAGATCCCTCTCCGCCTGTGAACAAACCCACATCCGCGAACGTGTATATGGTGAGGGGTGATGCTTTTATATCGACTAGAGCGCATGACTATAGTAAACCAAGTACTTTTGAGAAGGGTAAAAAAGTTGAACTCCCATCTCTTCCTCTACAAATTGAGAAGGCATTGGGAAAAACAATGACACACATTCCCAAAGGCGCATTCAAAAAAGCTTCTCATAACCCAAACGCAAGGGCCGCCTAGAACTACTCTGTGGTGAAAGATTTACCACAAACCCCTTGCACGATGTCCACTTTGGAGGTCCTCTAAAGATTCCCTTCCCAAAGGAAAGCCTTGTTAACCACCTTAGGATCTATCGAGACTTGTAATCCAGGTACAATCATGCTGGATACAACCGAATTAAAACCTCGTCTACCTTACCATGTAGCATTTCAGATAGTAGTGGCTTATCCCATGAAAACTTTTACTCGAAATATCTTCCACATAGTGGTTGATGAGGGCGCCTTGACATGTGTTATGTCATTGGCATGTTGGAAGGCCATTGGCCAGCCCATTTTGTCTCCATCACCTACTCTCCTCACCGCTTTTGACGGTCATTCGTTCCGACCACATGGTATCGTCCCTTCTTTCCCCATGCAGTTAGGAGGCAAGACCGTGTGTGTCGAAGTAGAGGTAGTTGATGCTCCCTTCAACTATAACCTCTTGTTAGGAAGGAGTTGGAATTATGCCATGCAAGCAGTGGTTGCTACATTTTTCTGGGTCTTGTTGTTTCCACATGAAGGTCGGATAGTGACCATTGATCAATTGTCCTTGTCTAGACCTGACCCTTCTTTGGGGGCATCCATGGTCATGATGATTGATAATCCTCAACCAGGTGTTGTCAACGTAGGGGTTGTTTTGTGCCCATCTTTGATGGGTACCTTTGATTACCCCCCCCCTCAAGGCGATATCAAGTTTATATCAAATCACCATAAGGTTGAGATTTTTCAAGTTTTGTCATTCTGCATGACTTACTTCGACGATCCGTGGACACTTCCTTCCCCATCGGCCACGATGGATGGGAGAGGACACCTGATAATGTCCATTCCCTTATCCACAACTAAAGTAGCATACTCTTTTAGTCCAGCAAACTTCATCCCACACTGATCCAGCTCCTGCAGAAGAGTTAGATCCACTTCTAGAGCCTGTTTGGGCTCAGGGTTCTCTCGATCACACCGATTCATTAGATAAACCCTGGGAAGATCTTCATCATAGATCATACTTCCTCCCAGATTTGAGATGAATTGAAGTGGGGGAATTCACCGTGACCATGATGGGAGATTGATCTTTTCCTATTAATCCCTTAGTTACACAAAAGGTTTATGTTGAGGGTAATATGGAAACTATCGCTGAAACCTTACTGATCAATATCTCCCAAAACCCAGGTGTCATGGAGAATGTCTTCATCGGAGCAGACTGCTCCCCCAAAGAGATTCAAATCTACATAGATATTTTCAAAGAATTTTGTGACATTTTTTCCTGGTCTTATGAGGAAATGCCAGGCATCGATCCAAAAAAAGTTGAACATGAAATCACAACGTATCTTGATGCCAAGGCGGTTTGGTAGTAGCTTCATCTAGTTAATCCTAAGAAAGCAACAACCATTAAGGTTGAGGTTAATAAATTTCTAAAAGCTGGGTTTATCTATCCTATCCATTTGACCCAATGCGTGTCAAACCCCGTGTCGGTCAATAAAAAACAAGGCACGATTTGTGTATGTATCGAATTCTATGATTTGAACAAGGCATGTCCCAAAGATAATTTTCCCACACCTTTCATTGAACAGATCATTGATGAATGTGTGGGTTGCGAAGACTTTTCTTTCATGGACGATTTTTTGGGATATAACCAAATACAAATCAAACCTGAAGACCAACACAAAATGGCATTCATCTGCCCATGGGGTACATTCACATATCGTAAAATGTCTTTTGGTCTCAAAAATGTTGGAGCCACCTTTCAGTGGGCCATGTCTTTTTCTTTCCACGACCTCAAGCATATAGTTGAGGCCTATCTAGATGATTTAGCATCACGATCTCGCAAGAGAACGGATCATCCCACACACCTCTGACTTATCTTTGAATGTTGACGCTACTTTCGGATTCACCTGAATCAGAACAAGTGAAGCTTCTGCATAACGTCAAGATGATTGTTAGGTTTCATAGTGTCAACAACATGGATCATCGTCGATCCTCTCAAGGTTGAGGCAATAATTCAGTTGCCCCCCCCCCCCCATGCNCACAATCCTTCAACTTCAGAGTCTACAAGGAAAGGCGAACTTTTTACGACACTTCATCGCCAACTATGCTGAAATCACCAAGGGCTTTATGTGCTTACTGAAGAAAGACGTTCCCTTTTACTGGGATGATGTGGCTCAACACTCTTTCAATGCATTGAAACATGACCTCACAACTGCCCCTCTGCTCCAGCCACCTAACTATAACAAGGATTTCTTATTATATCTAGCTGCAGCAGAATCAACCATTGGAATGGTTTTAGTTCAGGAAGATGACTTGTTCTCAAAATACATGATCTAATATCTGAGTCATGGCCTTGTAGGACCAGAACTTAATTATTCTCACATCGAAAAACTTGCGTTGGCAGCAGTTCATGCTATTCAATGGTTCCGTCATTATGTTTTGTTTTGCAAGACCACCATCATTATTGTTGTGAATCCATTCTAGTACATGTTGACACGACGGGTAATAGGAAGAAAAATCAGTAGATGGATAGTCATCCTCCAAGAGTTTGACTTAGACTTCATTTTAGCAAAGTCCAAAAAGTCACTGGTCTTCGCAGAACTTTTTTCGGAACTTCTGGTTGAGTCAGGTGACGTTGTGCCTAAAGAATCGCCTATCCGAGGAGATATGTTTTTTATCACATATTCAGATCCCTGGTATGGAGATATACTTATCTATATCCATACTTTGAAGTGCCCCACCACTTCTTCCCGTGATGAGCGTCGACGCATACGCCATTAGGCTAAGAATTATCTCATACTCGATGATACATTGTATCAGAGAGGTGTATATTGCATCCTACGTCGATGTCTCACTCGCGAGGAAGTAGTTATTGTGCTTAATGATTTCCATACCGGAGCTTGTGGTAGTCATTTGTCTGGGTTGGCAATAGCCCAAAAGATTCTATCAAATCGGTCAAGAAGTGCCATCTGTGCCAAATCTTCTCTCGGAAGATGAGGGCACATCCTGCTCCCATGTTTCATGTCATCACAGTTGGTCCCTTCACCAAGTGGGGGATTGATTACACTACTTGCAACCCTCCTTCAGTAAGGGGGCACCGCTATATCATCATAGTTGTAGTCTACTTCACAAAGTGGGTCGAAGTTATGCCAATGTTTAAAGATGATGGAGAGACTGCAACTCTCTTTTTATTCAATCAGATAATAGCAAGGTTAGGCGTCCCAAGGGAGATTGTCTTTGACCGTGGCAGTCACTTTCAGAACCAGATGATGACCGATTTAACATCAAATCTTGGGGTATGGAAAGAACATTCATCATCCTACTACCCCCAAGAAAATGGGTAGGTGGAAGCTGTAAACAAAACTCTTAAGACTATCTTACAGCAAGCTATCAACTCGACCAAGTCAAATTGGCATTTGATGTTATACTCGGCATTATGGGCTTACCGAACATTTGTTAAGACTGCAACTGGTTTTCAACTCGTTTACGAGCTGGAGGCAGTCTTTCCCATCGAATGTCAAATCCCATCTCTAAAGTTGGCAGTACAATTATTTCCAAACACTTATCCACTTGAAGAACGGTTAATATACCTTGAGTAGCGTCATGATGTGGCCCTGGCCAATGAGGCTCACAAACATAAGGTTAAGTGTCAGTATGATAGGTCCGTTCATCCTTGAATTTTCTCTGAAGGCGACCTTGTCCTGGTCTATGACCAAGATAAGGACCCCTTGGGCGCAGGAAAATTCAAACCCATGTGGTTCAGACCTTTCATCATAAAAGAGGTTTTAAAAAAGGGCACTTATCGTCTGGTTGATTTTGAAGGGAATGTTTTGGCAGAGCCTAGAAATGGGCTCTACCTCAACAAGTATTACTCATAGGCAAGTCACTATGAGTAACTTTTTGTAACATATGTATAGTCTTTGTACTATTACTTTTTTAGTTTCTTTTAGTATTATGGACGTGTCGTTGATACTATCTTTTGTCACTGTAGCAGATGTCAAGTGATTCCAAGGTGTTCGTTGGGTATGCAAATGGTGCTAGTTGGCACACTCGGAGGCTTGCCTCCGCAGCTTGGGTAATATTTACACCTCAAGGACAATTATTATCTTCCATAGGGATATGCTTAGGTGACACCACAAATAATGTTTTCGAGTATAGCGCAGTTATTGAGTTGCTTCGTGACACTTTGTCATTGGGTATCTCTCATATCCGAGTCTATCTCAATGCTCAACTGGTTGTGTCTCAGTTAAACAGAGTATATTGGGTTCATGATCCAACTTTACACTGATTATTCCTTAGGGTACATCTCTTAGAACGAAACTTTGATTATATTACATGTTTTCGTGTTCCTAGGAGATTAAATCAAGTTACAGATACTCTAGCTAATCAAATTTTAGATTGGCATATTGCACACATATGAAAGAACATTGACATAAGCATGTAAATACATTTTTTCACACATGATCCATAAGACACAAAAGACCAAAAAACCATATATAATATCATAAAGTAACCAGAGTACATGGATGGACGCAAGCGCCTCAAAAATATAACTGATAATGAGTCACAGGGCTTATGCCCTCAAAAAATATATACAAGTAGTGCTCAGGGCATATCAAAATGTTTAGCTAAAGTCAGGGCCTGTGGGACCTTTTATACTGGTCCATAGCATTGGCTAAACGTTGAAACAACCAGACCCATGTCTGTGGTGCCCCCACTACATGAGGCTGCATAGATGGTGGCAGGTCCTCAATCTTTTCCATCGGGACCGTGCGAGTGAGTGCAGTAAAGTTACGATCAACCCGTCTCAATACTCTCTCAGCCTCCCCAGCTGGAAGATATCTTGCTACTGTTGGTCCCCCTGCGGCGGCAGGTGCGACCCCTGGTTGAGGATGACACATGTTCCTCGCATAGTCAGCAGGTCACACTGGTCCCACATCTGCACACAATGAACACATATCCGTCAAATAATCTGGCATAACAAAAAAAATGATATATATAACAAAAAAACATAAAAATTACATATACAACAAAAAAAATACAAAGGTGGAGACTTACCCATCTCCCCTCGCTCCTCACCTGGAGGTATTGGTATCTCCGGGTCTCTCAAAAAATCAATCCTGACATAGGGGTAGTCCTCTATAACCGGGATCTGTTGTGACAGCCATGCAAAAAAGTCATCATCGAAGGACTCATTGGTCCTTCCACCACCATGTTGCGGCAGTAGTACTATCCATCTACACACAACAGGAATAGAGGCCTAGTGTCCTTGTACCACTACTCGAGGACTAAAACTCAGAACTCTCTCAAAAAAGAACGAGCATAGAATGGTCCCGAACCCGAAGTTCCTATGTGTATGCAAACGGAAATCTGTCAATTGCCTCTTCATACACTCAAGCAAAGTGGTACTCCAATCAAAAACTTGTGCATTTAAGCACTAGACTACATAGTTCATCTGTGCGTGGGATGCCTGATGTAGAGCCGCAAAACCAGTAATTCACCCAGTAAGAAATACTATCGCCTGTAGCGATAGGTTCATGATCTTTCTTATAGGAACCTGCATGCTCGTGTGGTCTATATCAACTGCACAGTATAGGCCTATCAATGACACTATGTTATGCAGCCCTGCAGAAAAAGTCCAAAAATTGACTGGTTCCCCTCTCCTAGAGAGGCCATTCAAAAAGTAAATTTCCTCGACCGTGGGCACTAGTGAATTCCCCTCTAACATGAATGCCTCTACATCTGGATGCCAGTAGTCGACCAAGGTATTCAGTGGACTAGGTTTTTCCCGCATGAGAGGACATAGGAAAAACTTGAGTAACCCACACTGCATCAAAGTAGCCACAGCATTGGGGTCTTCCCCGACCAACTCATTTACCTCTTCATGCTCTTTTTCTCTCCAATGGACATACATCCTGCAAAACAAAAAGGTTCAGGAGGGTTAACCCTTGCTTTTGAAGTCTTTTTCAATCAATAAGGGGGCCCATGCATGCTATAATGGAAACAATCACGTGTACACGCGTGAAGAGTTTACTCTACCCGAATGTACACGTGGTCTGTCTTGAGACAACCTGCGTGGACCTAGGGTCGGCTTTTTAAAGGTCGACACCCCCCTAAAAAATGAAACCCAATACATAAATAAAGACATAAAATGCAAGATAAGGGAGTTTGTACTTACTTGGTCCAGACAAAAGTTTGTTTCGTCCACTGTAGCTCCCGGAATCACCACTTTAATGAAAGGGGGTCTTTTGGCTCTAGAGTCAATTTCCAAATCAGCAATGGTGATAATGAGCTGCCAGCTTCTATTTATAGACCTTTTGGCCTCTTTTTGTCACTTTTTTGGCCTCCCTTATCATTTTCTTTATACCAAAAACCATTTAGAGTGATTCAGGAGTTACATAGGAGGGATTTGATCAGGTATTGGGACATTTTTTTTTGAGTTTTGAGTATTTTTTTACGGTCCGTGGAAAAAATTTCCGACGCTCAACTTGAACATATAGGTTAGGTTTCTACCCTTATTTGTGTATCTCATTGTCTTTTTCCTTTGCCATAGGATCGATCCCATCAGGTTGTGACACGGAACCATCATCTATGCTTTAGAAGTGTCTCAACTTGGTGGTAGAGCTTACAGGAACATGGATACCCTAGGTAGATCCTGGTTGCATTATGGTATTCATGTTGTCTCTAAAACATTGTAGGCTCAAGAGTCCTTGTAGTTTTTCCTGAATACAAGTTTGAGCCTCATTTGCATGATTCTTCTTCTCTCTTGACATCACCCTCAGGACTCTCAAAAAGTAACGGGTCTTCTTTTAAGCCCTTTTCAAACCCTCTAAATATGAAAAGATTGTCGAGTGATCTTGTGGCCTTTCATGCTCGTTAAACTGAAATTTGAAGTCACGTTTGTCCAGTGGTAGTTTACCCCTTTTTCGGTCTGAACGGTCAACTGTACAAACAAAGTTATACTCTATGGAACTTCATCTCTATAGAAGAGTAATCTCAGGTATAATTTTATCCCTTTTTTGGGCCTAAGGGACTAAACTTACGAAGAAGGAGCCCCTACGGAGTCCATAGTTAAGCTCTTTTCAGACTCCCTAAAATTGAAAAGATCGTCGAGTGACCTTATTCTTTCACACTCGTTAAACTGGTCCAGAAGAACATTCCTGACAGAATCCATAGTTAATCTTTTTTCAGACTCCTTTAAAATGAAAAAATGGCCGAGTGATCTTGTCCTTGTGACACTCGTTAAAATGGTTTTGAATAGATGTCTTGTCGGTGCTAGTTTACCCCTTTTTCAAACCGATTTCGAAAAAAGTACCCCAATGGAGTCTCCTTTTATGTTTTTTCAGACTCTCTAAATATGAAAAACCACTGAGCTTACCTTCTCTGGGCTCGTTAAACTTACATTGAAGGACGTTACCATTGTGTGTTTTGTTAACCACGTTTTCATATCTTATACACCAGCCTTGTAACAGTTTGCTTCTGCATTTTAACACCCTTCGCCCACAAAGGATTTTTCCTGAGTATCATTATACTAGAACATCAGGCTTGTCCTTGTGCCTTGAACTTGTATGTTTGCAATACTCATTCCTCCATTGTAACATAACATTCCTTTATTCTTTTTCCCAAAATTATTGAAAAAGACAAAAAAATCAAATATACCCCAAAAAGAGGAAGGGAAAAGTATTTTCTTTATTGGCAGCATAATGAGTCGCCCTTGGATAAATCACATCTGTCCATTTGTTCATCAACCTATGGGATGTAGTATGACCTTAGGAAGTTGTTCTCGCTATATAGACTTGTGTCCTCCACCATTTGGTTATCCTTCCAAACATATGGAGATTTTGCGTTGCCTCCTGCTTCGTAGACTTATGATTAATTCATCTTGCCTGAGTCTCATCATTTTTCATGCTATTGTCCAAGGGAAGTTTGTCACCAAGCTTGAGTCGGCCCCTCTGGAATTTGTCTCTTGCCCTCATACCCATCCATCCTAAATATCCAATCAAGTCCTTGTTCAAAATCAATGAAGCCTTCAGTCTGATCATCAAGATTATCTAGTCCATGATCGACGAGTTGTCGAAGACCTCTGGGTAGTGAAGTCGACCTTTGGGTAGTGAAGTCGTACACTCATATTACACTCCTACCTTGATTTTTGAATATTTTGAATTTGTTTCTCGAGCTCTGAAGATCTCATCTCCAGCCATCAGGCCATATCAGCTTCTAGAAGATGGATACTCTATATGTAAATCTTTTTGATTTTGAGATGTAGCTCCGCTATGTATTGTTCATGGATACACTGTATATAGTTATATGACGTGGATATACAGTGTATTTGATTGGT
The DNA here is from genome assembly GCA_009831015.1 of Picea engelmannii. NCBI lineage: Eukaryota > Viridiplantae > Streptophyta > Pinopsida > Pinales > Pinaceae > Picea > Picea engelmannii. Next base: position 345,395 of record ML780590.1, read on the forward strand.
ATCCATGATTCTATTTTGTCCCGAGCATGGGTATGCCCACCTCGGTGAGACATTTTTTATTTTGCAGATGGCGCCTCCTAGTTCCTAATTCTTGGGCTCAATTGTTCAGCACATCAGTAAAGATTGGTAATGTATTTCGGCCATTAGATGCTCTTCTGACCTCACACATTAGGGGGCATATGTTATAACCCTAAATTGCACCATACATGCTTACCTGGCATCAGGCCATCTCAGATCCCTTCTTTTCCAAAGCACTGTTGAGAAACTTTTTAAAAAACCTATTTTATAAGGGCCTACGTGCCCTACTCCATTATTGAATGCATGTACACACTAGCTGACCTAAAACAACCCATGTTGATCGACAAAAGCATGAAAAAAGGAAAGTTGTCGACGGAACACACAACTCTGGGTGAGTTAACTGAAACTCCCAGCCATGCATGGCCAAGGGTTCATCCAAATACCTAGCTTCTTCTAGCCTATAAAACAAGGGCTAGGGGTCCCATTTGGAAGAGGAAAAATATAGCAAAGAAACTCTGCCCATTTTCATATTCCCATTGTCCCAACCCTTTATCCATCCTTGTGCCAAAAGAGATACTAAGCAAAGAAGTTGGAGGACAGTTGAAGAGGAGCTCAGGATCAGGTTTGCAGAGTGGTGGCCAGTCTCGAATTTTTGTAAGTTGACTCATTAAAAGTAATAAAGAAAATGCTTTTCCCATCCCAATTCATGAGTCATTCATAGTTTGTTAAGTACATGTTTGAATCTCTAACCCATTAGTCTATAGGTAAGATGCATGTGTAGTTGTTGCTTGTCTTGTATGCAGGTCAGCTTTGGAAGGAGAATTGCGAACAAGTAATCAAGTGTGACAAGGGATCGACATCGAACGCCTAGAAAAAGGTAGGTTTATTTGGCCATGTATTTACTAAAAGGAAATGGGATTTAAGTTTGGGGACGAAGGTAGAAAGTAGATTTTTTCTTGGTCATATCTGCATGCAAAGTATAACCCTATTTGCTAGTCCGTAAGGAGATTTCCCTCACAACACAAGAGTGTGCATCTTTTCTCGTACATAGTTGTGCATATGGTTCATTATGTGCTCTACGAGATTCTTTGGCCCACACGCTTCATTTAGTGAGTTAGCACATGTCAATTTTTTCCAAATTGTATATTTTTTGCCTCTTGGAAATGCATTTTGGTGTTGCAGGTGAACTAATAGTTGTTTGGCATTGTTGTATTTTTGTAACCATTTGCGTGCAATGTTGCGGACGAAATTTTAGTGATAACACTGGTCACTGATGAAATATGGAATCCCATTCAAGTACCTATGAATCTTCATTATCTCATCCTTGATGAAGGGACATGCTTCAACAACTCTAGAAGTATCCTTTCATATTCCTCAATAGTCATGCTACCCAATTTGAGTTCAAAGAACTCTTTCATATTTTTATCATAATACCTTTTGGTTAAGTATTTACTCTCAAAATGCCTCTTGAATTCCTTCCAAGTCACATTTTTCTCTCTGAGGTGCTACACTTTCACCAACTTATCTCACCACATGGATTCCTTTCCTTTAAGTTGGTAGATAGAAATCCTTCCTTCTACATGAGAATAATAGTTATGCAATTGGAAATACTTCCTCATGCCTAGCATCCATGTCTCATCATCCTAATCCTTCTTGTGCTCTCCACCAAAATTAGGAGGTTTGATCTTATTCATTTCTCCTTTCAACTCATCCACCCTAAACCTCATATGCTTCCTAACAGGGGATGGACTTGAGCTACTGTGTGATATCCTATGGGAATGTGTTTGGGAGTGATGGTGATGTTTGCTACCACTCCTTGATCTTCCTTTATTCTCAGGGGTCTCGTGGATTCCTGATTTGTTGGAGACACCTTCCTTATCCAACTTATTTTCAATTTTGTCCAAGCTTGTCATTAAATTCATATTGAAGTATTCCTATTGTTAATTGGATTTCATAAGCCTCGCATTATCATTCTTATAGCTCTGGAAATTTGTCTATAACTTTCTAAGGGTATCATCCATATTTATGTCTTCCTCCTTTACTCCTCCATGTCCATTGGATTTGGTTCCTTCCAAACCCAATTGGACATTCAACCCTCTAATTTCATCCTCTTGATTATATAATACATGTGTATCCTCCATCACTCTGCACTTTATGCTAAATCTGATCAGACAACTATTAATTCTGCAAAAATGTGCAGCCAAAACAAAAAATCAGGCTAATTGTTCTTAATAATTTCATAAAAAAATGAACCATTCTGATTCATTAATATATATCATACTTCGTTTCTGTTGATTTTCTAAGAAATTGACTATTCAAATCCAATTTACAGGTGAAAAGTTATTTTCCAATGTTCAATATCTTTCCAATGGTTGTTTCCATGCCCAATTCTGAGTTTTGAGCAGGAAGTTATGGATACTTGAACAATTTTCCTCTTTCTTGTTCTTAAACAAAAAAATTAGCACTATCCCCTTTTCTTCGGCCCCCAAATTCATGTGACCAAGGTTTTTGACCAAGGGGTATGACCCAGTGCTTATCCTATGCTTCGGGCCTTCAGGCTTCAATGGTTTCCAAAGTACATCACAACAAATCTCCCGGACCAACGAACTGGTGAACTCGCGAAGGACAGTGGATCTATAGTCCACCTTTTCTAGTCAGATATATGGCCGATAGGAACTCCAGGACTCTGGGCTTTGGAAATTTCCAAAATAATTCACTACCAATCTCCCAAAGTGCCGACCCACCAGATATCCCCTCTCTTGCTTCCATGTGTCATATCCCGATCAACGATCGATATTAACTCCGGACCTCCAGGATTTTTTGACTCACAACATTCTATAACTCAAATCATATGGAGTACTTCTTCTCTGAACCTTGGGATATGGCACTATGTATCCTTTGTGATCAACGATAACGATGGAATCCATAAGTCCTCAACCTCAACTACTAACACCTTTAATTATATGGACAATGGGATCTACCATCGCATGTTCCCTACCGATGAATGGTGAGGATTTACTCCACTCTTTGGAGCTTCAGGGGTTTTTCCTTCATCTCACTTCATTCCTTTTGAACATTGAAGTGGTGAACCCTTGGGGTCCACTTAGTACTACACACCTGGTTTCTACGTGGAAGATTCCAAGAAGTGGACACATGTCTCAATCTGAGGGGAAACATGCATCAAGTTCTAACTACACAATCATCCTTTCAAAAGATCAAAACACACTGACACATGACACATATCATCTGTGTCCATGTCACCCCAGGTAACTGTTGGGTATGTGTTATATTCTTTGCATGTGTGTGTGTGGGCGTGTTAGATTAGACAACTGCATCTGACAATCCCAAATCACTTTGTGAGAGACATGGTTGAAGAAACTAAGGTGTTTTTGGAAATGGTTGACACTTTGAAGAATGTTGCAGATTCATTGACAAAGTCTGTGAGCACAGAGAAGTTCTCCTGGTGCAGAGTAACAATGGGCATTGTTTCCCTAGATTGTTGACTATGTAGTCCTGGGAACCCCTATATGCAAAGAAAACAACAAGTGGGAGAATGTTGGGTATGTGTTATATTCTTTTCACGTGTGTGTGTGTGTGTGAGTGCGTCAGATTAGACAATTGCATCTGATGATCCCAACTTCCTTCGATTTTTTCTATTTTGGAAGATTTTTCTATTTTTAGTGGTTTTCTAAATTAATCTCGGATTAATGGATTAGGGTTTTGTTAGCTATGGAATACCTAAAACATTGTATATATTGTATGGTGAATGGTGAAATTAATGCAATGAAGAGTTGAAAGGTGTGGCACCAAGGAAGGTTGGTTTTCTCTCAGTTAAGGGTTTCCAGCATAAATCTTTGTGTACTATGTGTATGAGCCATTGATTAGTTTTTGTTTTTCTTAAGAATTTGTATGAATTTCTTTACTTCACATATTTAAAACTTACATGTGGTATGAGATCTCATTTTTGGCTTCAGGGGTATGCATTTGTTGTTGAGGGTTTGGCTCGGTCTTGATAGATCAATTTTATATTGGGTCTATGATAAATATGGGTTTAGTGGGATCTTTTGTAGTGGTGATTCGAGTGTAGAAGGATGAATGGAGATCTCTTTTATAATCAAGATAGAGAAGTTCAACGGTAAAAAATTTGAGCTATGGAAACTCAATATGGAGGACCTTATTGTAGACAAAGAACAATGGATCGTTGAGGATCCTGGTACCCAGCCTGCTAGTACGCAGTCTACTGGCACACGGTCCTTTGGTACACAACCTAATAGTACACAAACTAATAGTTCACCACCTATTGGTATGTCGAAGGAAGATTGGGATAAGTTGGACAGAAGAGCAAGGAGTACTATTTGACTCTACCTGGAAGATTCGGTGTTATTGAATGTCTCGGGAGAATCTATGGCCAAGGAACTATGGGATAAGTTAGGGAATTTGTATCAATCAAAGTCCCTCGTAAACAAGTTGTTTCTTCGAAAGAAATTGTATCATCTTAGGATGGAAGATGGAGATTTTGTGACAAAACATATAAATGCCTTTAATACTCTAGTAAGTCAACTAGTATCTGTTAATAATATGATTGTAGAAGAAGATAAGTGTATTACTTTGTTATGTTCTTTTTCAAACTCTTGGGATAATATGGTTTTAGAAATTGTGTAACATACCCGCTATCTAAATTTAATTTTTTCGGTCCGCTGTCGGACTCGAACCCCTAAATACCTGTGGAGACCCAGCGTAAGCTGGCTCTTTCTCTCTCCTACACAACCTTCTGCACCTTGAACGCAATCTTCCCTGATATTAATTTTAGGTTATCGGGGTTTCATATTTCCCTTTGTCAAGAGTTCTTGTATTCTTCAATTTCCGATCACCGATGAACTCCTTTTCGGCCTTAGCCCCTCCCTAGCTAGGCTCCTAGTCCACACGATCGTGCACTCAAGACCGCAGCCTTATAGCTTTCCTTTTTGTTGGGGTTTCAGGTTTTCTAATATCAAAGTGAATATCCTCCAATTCCCGACACGCTCCAACGTTTGCTAGTCCCCTAGGCCAGTCTTTTGGGGTCCATACGACCTCCCTCTATATGACCACCACCTTACCTCTCGTCAGAGTTTTGGGGTTTTCAATGCCAAAGTGCATATGTCCATGGGATTATCGATTCCTCAAATCCTGACTCTCTGGTTTGCTGACAGCTGGCCCCTCATGGTGGCACTATCCTCCTTCTCTGATGGGCTGACAGCTGGCCCCCACTCATTGGGGTTTTGGACTTCGTGATTCCGAAATGCAAAGATTTCATGTCCACGGAATCCCCGATATGTCGATCCCCTACTTTCTTCGGATCTCCGACACGCGTCCTAAATGGATGGATGCTCTAGGGTAAGCCCTGTTCCATGCGACCACCTCTCGTATGACCACAACCATATACTTCTATCGGGATTCCTTCTATCAGGGTTTTGACACTCGTGATGTACCAACAACTCAGTTCACCGACCCCCGATTCCCAACACGTTCCTCTGCCACCCTAGCCTCTCGGGCTAGGTATTGAGTCCACGTGACCCATGTCTCTGTGACCACCACCTTCCCTCTCATCAGGGTTTTGGACTTCAGTGTTTCACAATGTATGGACTTCTCGTCCCCGTGATTCCCGATCCTTTGAATCCCGACTGACTGACAACTGGCTCCCACTTATCGGAGTTTCATAGTTCATGATCCCTAAATGCATAACCACTTTGTCACCAGGATCCCCGATATCCCGATCACCCAAACACTGATAAAAAACTTCCTGTTGGGCCTTTCCCTGACGGCGCCGATTGCTTCCACGCGTCCTCCTCAAGATGGACGGTTCTGATCTCTCCGGGATTTTGAGACTTGTAATGTCCCGATTCCTTTGACCTCAGGAACTCCGATTTCCCGAATATCGATATCCCGATGAAGGTCGGGACATCTATCTGGTGTAAGAAGGGTTAAACCCCGTGCACCTCCTATCCGATGTGACAGTTGACGGGTAAATGGGTCAAGATCTAACGGCCTAGATCCATTCCTCCCATGCACAATCCCGAGACTAGACTCCGAGTATATTAACCTAGTCCAATGGCTGATGGGATTTTCGAATGAGATCCAACAGCTTAGATTGTCCCTCCTTATGTATTCCTCCACTACTTCATGGATGTGGAAAGACCAACGGTTCAAATTGTCTCCTAGGCCTTGGGATCTACGATCCTGATTTCCTCGCTGTTCATGAAGGTAGAGGGGAAAATGGGGCAAGGTATGTAACGCCCTGGTTACTTTCGTCAATCTAATGGTCATGAATGGCTATGGGTCATCCGACGAGACCTCATTCATCGATTTGTTACATATCCCTACACTACTATTTTGGAACCTTAAGAGGTTCATTCCTCCTCACACGAGGTTATTAGGACTTGCCCATTTAAGTCCCTTCTTCCTGGTTCTTGGAAAACATTTCCAAGGAGGGAATCTTTGTGAAGAGTCATATTCCGAGGCCTTTCTGGAAATAGACAAAGGTAAATAGATTTTTGAGGATGGGATGGAAGCCTAACTTAGTTCAACCTAGACATACTTAGATTCATTTATCAACGTAATTCATTTATGGTTTCCTCTGTCATAACCATATAGCTATATATTCTTATCAAAACACTGCACATGCATTTTTATACTGTAATCATTCATAATTTCACAGTTCTACGATCATATATACTAGTATATGAATTTCAAGACACAATATGTAAAACACTTATCATAAATAACACCAGAAGTGTGTGCAACTGCTGAGAGGGGTGCTCATTTCCAACCAACCGTAGGCGTAGTGACTCCCAATGGATTTACCACTATCCACCCCCGAGCTAAGGCCATGATGATCTCAGACTGTGTCTCTCTGTCTACCAGTGACCAGGAGTGAAGGTTGCAATCCTCCCTCTCTGCTATCACCCACTCTGCATAAAATGCCAGAGTTCCCCTCGTGTCTTCCCTCCTAATCGCTTATGCCATATGCCTTATCCTCTCGCGAGGTTGTGTGTGGCATGATTACCCTCGCACCGATCAGGCCTGACGGCTCTACGGATGGGAGGTTCACCATCCCATCCCTCATCAATCCATCCACCTACCAGCCTGCGAGGCATTGAATTTCAGGGCCAGCAAGCCGCTTTTGGTTCCCCGAGCCAGTGGGGTCCAAATACGGTATTTAATTATCGGTGGAAGTTAACACCACCTTTTCAGGTGCCTTCCACGGCCATCGTGGTATCTTTTATGCACATCCCCTCTCAGCAGTCCTGCAATAAGTTGAAAATGTCATTCACATTTACGAGTTTTCCATAGTTCTTGGCCAGTCCAGTTATATTTACAAATTGGGGGAAACAGGGTGTTATAATTCCCTCCCCCTTAAAATGGAACATCATCCTCGATGTTCTTATCTACTAACATGAATTGCATGTACAGAAGTAAACAAAATCGGATATGCCTGTCTCATGGCATCTCCCATATTCCATGTAGCCTCATCTGGACCAAAATGTTTCCACTGCACCTTGACCTATGCAATGTTTTTGTTCTGGAGCGGGGTTTCCTTTCTGTCCAGTATGCATTGGGGTTCTGGTAGAAATTCTCCCTCTGGTTCCACCTAGATCACAGACCAGTCAATTATATGATTAGCATCATGTACATATTTCTTCAATAATGAAACATGGAAAACATTATGTTCTTTTACTGTGGGAGGAAGTGCTAGCCGATAGGCTACAGGTCCAACTCTATCTAGAAACTCAAAGGGTCCACAATACCGGGGTGCCAATTTGGCACAGGTTCCCATTTTGAGGGAACTCCTTTTGGGCTTGATTCTGAGATATACATGGTCTCCCATTTTGAACTCTCTTAGAGTTTTGTTTTGATCAACATAAATTTTCTGTCGATTCTGAGCGACCTTCAGACTTTTTTTTATCTGAGTCATTTGTTGTTCCATTTCTTTCAACATATTGGGTCCAATAGAAATCCTATTTATAGGATTTCTCCAGCTGACTGGTGTATTACACTGTCTACCATAGAGGGCCTCAAAGGGACTCATTTTTAAGGATGCTTGATAGCCATTGTTGTAGGCAAATTCTACCAATGGCAAGTAGTCTTCCCATTTCCTGGGTTGATGCATCACATGCATCCTTAGCATATCCTCTAATATTTGATTCACTCTTTTTGTCTGTCCATCGGTTTGAAGGTGATAGGCGGTGCTAAATAACAATTTAGTCTCTAATCCCGCCATCAGTGATTTCCAGAAATTGGAAGTAAATTTGGTGTCTCTGTCAGATATTATCTCCCTCGTCATACCGTGTAGACGGAACACCTCTTTCATGAATACCTGGGTGATATCTATCGCCTTGCAGGTCGATTTGACGGGGATGAAATGAGAAGACTTTATCAGTTTATCCACCACCACCATAATGGCATCATTATGTTTGGTTGAAGTCGGTAATCCAGTGATAAAATCCATGGAGATGGTTTCCCATTTCCATTCTAGGATGGGTAAAGGGTGTAGTAGTCCTACTGGGTGTCGATGTTCTGCTTTAACCTACTGGAATTCTATGAATTGGGCCAAATATTTGGCTATGTCCCTCTTCAAGCCAAGCCAATAAAATTGTTTCTAGGTGGAAGTAATCATTTTCTGGTATCCTGGGTGACCGGTGTAGGGTCTTTTGTGTAGTTCATCCATGATGAACCTCTTCAAGTCGTCACAATTGGGAATGTACAGTCTATCTCTGTAAGTGAGCAGGCCTCCTAGGGTCATCTGATAGCCTTCATATTTTACTCCAGTGGGTTCTTGTTGTAGGAACAGGGTCACATTTCGAACGAAGGGATCTGTTTCTTATGCCTTCTTGACTCTGTTCTTGACATCTGTCTCGTAGGTACTCACTACTGCCAGGTGAATCGTTCTCATGCTTCTGCTGAGGGCATCGGCCACCCTATTCTCTTTTCCTTTAATGTGTTTGATTTCAAAATCAAATTCGCTAAGGAGGGCCATCCATCTAGCTTGTCTAGAATTGAGCTTTGGTTGGTCGAACAGATACCGTAATCCACAGTGATCTGTCATAAGCACAAATTTTCTTCCCAAGAGGTAATGCCTCCACATTTTTAAGGCATGCACTATGGCAGCCAGTTCTAGA
>ML780590.1:354620-399531 GCA_009831015.1 Picea engelmannii
TTCCCAAGAGGTAATGCCTCCACATTTTTAAGGCATGCACTATGGCAGCCAGTTCTAGATCATGAGTCACATAGTTGACCTCATGTTCATTCAATTTTTGGGATTCATAGCAGATCACCTTTCCTTCCTGCATGAGGACTCCTTCGAGTCCTTCCTTACAAGCATCTGTGCACACAAGGAAGTCAACTTCTGGGTCAACGATTTTCAACACAGGTGCATGGGTTAGTAAATGTTTCAAGGTTTGAAATCTTTCTTCACATCGTTTTGTCCACAGGAATTTTGTTCCCTTCTTCTGGAGGGCAGTGATTGGACAACCAATCTTGGAGAAATATTTTATAAATCTCCTATAGTATCCCGCCAATCCCATAAAGGATATAATGTCTGAGACATCCTTTGGGGTAGGCCATTCCATGATAGACCTGATCTTGTCAGGATCTACTGCTAACCCTTCCTTGGACAGAACATGTCCCAAGTAGTGTATTTGCTTCTGAAAGAAGTCACATTTACTAAATTTAACATAGAGTTGATCCTCTCTTAGCACTTGCAGCACAAGTCTAAGATGCTCTTCATGTTCTTCTCTATTCTTAGAGTAGATTAAAATGTCATCAATAAAGACTAGTACAAATTTATCTAAAAATTTACTGAGTACATTATTCATTAAGCACATGAAAGTGGCAGGGGAATTGGTTAACCTAAATGGCACTACCAAAAACTCATAGTGACCATACTATGTCCGAAAAGTGGTTTTATGGATGTCTTCACCCTTGATTCAGACTTGATGGTAACCCGACCTCAAGTCAATCTTTGAGAAAACAGACGCACCTCCCAACTGATCGAATAGATCATCGATCTTGGGCAACGGGTACTTTTTCTTTATGGTTACTTTATTGAGTTGTCTATAATCTATGCACAGTCTAAGGGTGCCATCCTTCTTTTTCACAAACAGGACTGGTGCTCCCCATGGGGACACACTGGGTCGAATATAACCCTTGTCCATCATTTCTTTCAATTGCAATTTGAGTTCAACTAACTCAGGTGTGCTCATCCGGTAGGGTGTTCTAGACACCAGCACTGCTCTTGGTGCAAGTTCTATTGAGAAGTCAATATCTCTTCTCGGAGGTAGACCCAGTACCTCATCTGGAAACACATCTATATATTCTCTCAGGATAGGAGGATCTTCAGAGCTCGGTTTAGCACCTTCAATTGTTTTCAATACCTGTATTGCATATAGGGGACATCCCTTTCGGCAATACTTCCTCATTTTCAGGGCTGATATTTGTCTCACCGAGACTGGTTTTTGGATCCCTTGGAGGGTTATCCTTCTTCCTTCTGTGCTCACACATTCTAAGGTCTTATGGTAACAGTCCAATTTGGCTTTATGGGCGGCCAGCCAGTCCATACCAATCAATAGATCTTACGATCCCAAGGGTAATACGTTAAGGGTTGCCTGGGTGGGGAATTCACCCAACATTAACTGGCAGGCTGGTATGACCTCTACTACCTTTCTTTTGGTGCCAGTGGCTAACTGTACCAACCATGGTTTAGTTTTCTTCTGTGGCTGTAGTTTACACTTATCAACAGTTCTAGGGGATATATAACTCAAATTTGAACTAGGGTCAATCAAAAGAGACACTAGGTGGTTGAAAATCATACCTTCTATTTCCACCACTGAAGCTTGGTGGTCAGCTTGGTTATTATCCAAGGCTGCATAAATCTGTGGCACACTCCTTGCCACATCATTGACTGTGGTCACTTATTGAAGGTTATAAACTTTCCAACTATTTTGTTGTCGGTGTGGACAGTCTCTCCGGAGATGCTCTCCTCCGCAATCCCAGCATTCCAAAGGTTTCCTCTTTGGGTTATCAGTCTTTACTAGTATAGGTCCAGAAGTTTTATTTCCATCCACCGAGGGAAAGTTCTACTGGAGTACACTCTGGGTTGGAAAGTTCATTCTGTGGTTCTTCTTGTAGTTTTTCCATCCTGAGGATTTTCTCCCCTTTTTATGAAATCTCAAACCACTCTTATGTTTCCAGTCTCCACGAAACTCTGCCCGATGTCCATATTGTTCATGACAATATGTTGCCTTTCATATAGTGTCTTCTAAGGTCTTTGTCTCATCGAATTCAATTCGGTTCCGGTATTCCTTGGGTAGCCCACTGATGAAGCGTTGTGCCTTCAGCTTCTCTGCCTTGATGTAGGGTACATATCTCAGTAAGTCAAGGAATTTGTTGACATACTCCTCCATAGTAAGTTGTCCCAGTTTCAGTTCATAGAACTCTTTAGACTTCTCGTCGAAATACCTCTCCGACAAATACTTCTTCCGAAAGTACTTCTCAAACTGTTTCCAAGACAGGTCCTCCTCGCGGACCCCTTTCATATTCTTAAGGTCTTCCCACCAGATGGAAGCCTTTCTGTTTAGATTGAAAGTGGCCACTCGGGCCTTCAAATTCTATGAAAAATCATGGACCCTGAAGTATTTCTTCAGTCCAAGTATCCAGGCCTTGGCTTCCTCTCCCTTGTTTATCGCACCGTCGAAGGAGGGAGGTTTGGCCTTCCTGAATTCCTCAAATTTATGACTCTTGGAAGTCTTTTGCTTCTTCTGTTTTCTGTGAGAATAGGAACTGGTCCTGCTGCTGGAAGAGCCTTCTGAATCACTGAATTCCTTCTCAGTGGAATCGTTTGGCACTGGTCCTTTACCTATGGGGTGGACCTTTCTTGACGTGCTTCTCTCAATATGGCCACTGATATGACCATGATTCTGCATCTCAGGTTCATGCTGCATTTGTCGTTGTAGGTCAGATAAGCTCTGCAGTAAAAATGCATTAATTTCAGTTTGCTTTTCTTGTTCTTTCATCATTCTTTCATTATCGGCCCTGCAGCTTTGCAATTCGACCATGAGACTCCTCACAGTCTCAGGTAGGTCTAGAGGGGTTCCTATTGCTCTTGTTTCATCAGACTCTTCATCCCTGTTGTGGGAGCCTGCTCCCACCTCTTGGTGAGTCACCATACTCTGCATCTGTAGATTCTCGCGGTTGATCGTCCGCTTGAGTGAAAAGACAAACGTTGGCTATTAGTTGAGAGTTAAATTCATTTTTATAATTTGTGCATAAATTCATAACTCTTTCACATGCATACACAGTCGAGTTCTCATTTCCCAGGTTTTTAATCCTGGCCAAGAGAGTTAAGTCAGGGGATTACTCCTCATAGGAGTACTTCGAACGAATTTTATGCGTGAATCGTGCATGAGCCTAATCAGGCTGAGTGTTGTAACCATGCTCTGATACCACTTTGTGACATACCCGCTATCTAAATTTAATTTTTTCGATCCTCTGTCGGACTCGAACCCCTAAATACCCGTGGAGACCCAGCGTAAGCTGGCTCTTTCTCTCTCCTACACGACCTTCTGCACCTTGAACGCAGTCTTCCCTGATATTAATTTCAGGTTATCGGGGTTTCATCTTTCCGATTGTCAAGATTTCTTGTATTCTGCAATTCTCGGTCACCGATAAACTCCTTTTTGGCCTTAGCCCCTACCTGGCTAGGCTCCTAGTCCACACAACCGTGCACTCAAAACCGTAGCCTTATAGATTTCCTTTTTGTCGGGGTTGCAGGTTTTTTAATATCAAAGTGCATATGCACCTTGGATCCACGATCCTCCGATTCCTGAAACACTCCAACATTCGCTAGTCCCCTGGGCCAGTCTTTTGGGGTCCATACGACCTCCCTCTATATGACCGCCACCTTACCTCTCGTCAGAGTTTTGGGGTTTTCAATGCCAAAGTGCATATGTCCATGGGATTCCCGATTCCTTGAATCTCGAATCTCTGGTTTGCTGACAGCTGGCCCCTCACGATGGCACTATCCTCCTTCTCTGATGGGTTGATAGTTGTCCCCCACTCATCGGGGTTTCGGACTTCGCGATTCCAAAATGCAGAGATTTCGTGTCCACGGAATCCCTGATATGCCGATCCCCGACTTTCTTTGGATCTTCGACGCACGTCCTAAATGGATGGACGGTCCAGGGTAAGCCCTGGTCCATGAAACCACCTCTTGTATGACCGTAGCCATATACTTCTATCGGGATTCCTTATATCGGGGTTTTGACACTCGTGATGTACCAACAACTCAGTTCACCGACCCCCGATTCCCGACACGTTCCTCTGCCACACTAGCCTCCCGGGCTAGGTCTTGAGTCCACATGACCCATGTCTCCATGACCACCACCTTCCCTCTCATCGGGGTTTCAGACTTCGGTGTTTCACAATGTATGGACTTCTCATCCCCATGATTCTTGATCCTCCGAATCCCGACTGACTGACAGCTAGCTCCCACTTATCAGAGTTTCGTAGTTCACGATACCTAAATGCATAACCACTTTGTCACCAGGATCCCTGATATCCTGATGACCCAAACACTGATCAACAACTTCCTGTCGGGCCTTTCCCTGATGGCACCGATTGATTCCATGCATCCTCCTCAAAATGGACGGTTCTGATCTCTTCGGGATTTCGAGACTTGTAATGTCTCGATTCCTTTGACCTCAGGAACTCTGATTTCCTGAATATCAATATCCTGATGAAGGTCGGGACGTTTGCTTGGTGTAAGAAGGGTTAAACCCCGTGAACCTCCTATCCGATCTGATGGTTAACGAGTAAATGGGCCAAGATCTAATGGCCTAGATCCATTCCTCCCATGCAAACTCCCGAGACTAGACTCCAAGTATCTTAACCCAGTCCAACGGTTGACGAGATTTTTGAATGATATCCAATGGCTCAGATTGTCCCTCCTTATGTATTCCTCCACTACTTCGTGGATGTGGAAATACCAATGGTTCAAATGTTCTCCTAGGCCTCGGGATCTATGATCCCGATTTCCTCGTTGTTCACGAAGGTAGAGGGGAAAATGGGGAAGGTATGTAACGCACTGGTTACTTTCATTAGTCTAACGGTCATGAATGGCTATGGGCATCCGACGAGACCTCGTTCGTCGATTTGTTACTTATCCCTACACTACTATTTTGGAACCTTAAGAGGGTCATTCCTCCTCGCACAGGGTTATTAGGACTTGCCCATTTAAGTCCCTTCTTCCCAGTTCTTGGAAAACCTTTCCAAGGAGGGAATCTCTGTGAAGAGTCCTATTCTGAGGCCTTTCTGGAAACAGTCAAAGGTAAACAGCTTTCCGAGGATGGGATGGAAACCTAACTTATTTCAATCTAGGCATACTTAGATTCATTTATCAACGTAATTCATGCATAGTTTCCTCTGTCATAAGCATATAGCTATATATTCTTATCAAAACACTGCACAGGCATTTTTATACTGTAATCATTCATAATTTCACATTTCTACGAGCATATATACCAGTATATGAATTTCAAGACACAATATGTAAAACAATTATCAGAAATAACGACGAAAGTGTGTGCAACTGCTGAGAGGGGTGCTCATTTCCACCCAACCGTAGGTGTAGCGACTCCCAGTGGATTTACCACTAGCCACCCCCGAGCTGAGACCACGATGCTCTGAGACTGTGTCTCTCTGTCTGCCAGTGACCAAGAGCAAAGGTTGCAATCCTCCCTCTCTGATATCACCCACTCTGCATAAAATGTCAGACTTCCCCTCGCGTCTTCCCTCCTAATCGCTTTTTCCGTACGCCTTATCCTCTCGCGAGGTTGTGTGTGGCACGATTACCCTTGCGTCGATCAGGCCTGAAGGCTCTACGGATGGGTGGTTCACAATCCCATCCCTCGTCAATCCATCCACCTACCAGCCTGCGAGGCATTGAATTTCAGGGCCAGCGAGCCGCTTTTGGTTCCCCGGGCCAGTGGGGTCCAAATACGGTATTTAATTCTCGGTGGAAATTAACGCCACCTTTTCAGGTGCCTTCCACCGCCATCGTGATCTCTTTTCTTCACATCCCCTCTCATCAGTCCTGCAATAACTTCAAAATGTCATTCACATTTATGAGTTTGACATAGTTCTTGGCCAGTCCAGTTATATTTACAAACTGGGGGAAACAGGGTGTTACAAATTGGTAGTACCACTCAATATGCATTGAGGTATGAGGATGTAGTTTCATCCTTGTTATCTGAACAGATGAGGAAGAAAAGCATGGATAGTCAGAGCATAAATTCTTTATTCGTAAGAGGTCATACCCAAGATAGGAATCTTGATAAGTCATCTGGGGGGAGATCTAAATCTACAGGTATATCTAAGTCTCCAGGAAAATTTTTGAGGAAATGTTGGAAGAGTGGTATAAAAGAGCATTATAAGAAAGATTGCAAGTCTAAGAAGGTTGATAAACCAAAGGGATCTATTAATACCTCTTCCACAAAGGCGAAAACCTCCACTGAAGAAGGAGGTGATTTTTACCTGGCATCTACAAGTACACATGTAGACCATGGTGTATGGTTAATCGACTCATTTGCATCATATCATATGACTCCTCATAGGGAGTTGTTCTGTGAATATGAAAAATATGATAGTGGTGATGTATTCCTAGGAGATGACTCAATAGCCAAAATCATGGGATGTGGAAGGGTTAAGTTGTTTCTAAAATATGGAAGCATTAGAACTCTCCCTGGGGTTCTTCACATTCCAAAACTAGCCATGAGCCTAATATATGTAAGCAAGTTGGATGATGTAGGAGTGGATACTGTATTTGGAAATGGAACTTGCAAGATGGTATGAGGGGAAATGGTGTTGATGAGGGGAGTTCAGTGTGGAACTCTATAAAATTTGTTGGGAAGAACTTATACTAATGGGTGTAATATTTATATTGTCCCTGAGTAGATAAATGAAGGAGACAAGACCAATATTGTCCCTGGAAAGAAGACCATGTTGTGGCATCAAAGTTTGGGGCATATTTGAGAAAAGGGCCTTCGAACACTACACGGTAAAGGTATGGTTTAAGGTATGTCTAATTTCACTATGTATTTTTATTTATGTGAACATTTCATATATGGTAAACAAAATCTAGTAAGATTGCCATCATGTTCTACAAGAACAAAGGGGATCTTAGAGTTGATACACAGTGATGTGTTTGGACCTGTTCCTATTCCATCACTAGGTAAATATGTGTATTATGTTTCATTCATAGATGATTTCTCAAGGAACACATGGATTTATTTTATTAGAAAGAAATATGAAGTATTTGATAAATTTAAAGAATTTAAGGCTCTGGTAGAAAGTCAGACAGAGAAGAAAATAAAGGTATTGAGGACAGATAATGATGGATAATTCTGCAGAAATGAATTCGAAGAATTCTTTAAGAAGTGTGATATAGAAAGGTAGAAGACTACTCCATACACACCTCAGCAGAATGGAGTTGTAGAAAGGATGAACAGGACATTGATGGAAAAATCAAGGAGCATGCTTAGTGGTGTCGAGTTAGAACAAGAATTATGGGTAGAGGTAGTTGGTACAACATGTTACTTGGTCAATTGATCACCCTCATCAGCGTTGGATGATAAAACTCCACATGAGGTATGGACTGGTAAGACACCCTCTCTTGAACATCTCATATTTTTTGGTTGTGATGCTTATGTACATGTTCCAAAGTAAAATAGGAGTAAGTTGGATAATAAATCTAAAAAGTGTATCTTTATGGGTTATAAATATGGTGTGAAAGGTTATAAGCTTTGGAACCCAGAAACTAAGAAGATTGTTTATAGTCAGAATGTTGTTTTTAGAGAGGTAAAAGATGTTTCCAAACATGAATTCCTACTAAGGAAAGAAGAACCTGAGAAAATAGAGCTTGAGTTGGATGATGCAAAATCATAATCATCTGAAGAAGATGAAGAAGAAGAAGAAGAACCTCATACCCCAGTATTGAGGAGATCAATGAGGGAAAGAAGGCAACAAGAAAGGTATAGTCCACCTGATTTTTGTTCTAATTTTTCTTTATCTATTACTGATGATGATCCCAGAACTATCAGGGAAGCAATGAATTATGAGGATAGTAAACTATGGAAGAAGGCCATGGTTGAAGAAATGGATTTCGTGGATAATAATGAGGCATGGGATATAGTTGAATTTCCAACTGGAAGAAAATGTGTTGGTAGCAAATGGTTGTTTAAGAAGAAGTTTAATGCAGAAGGAAAAGTGGAGAAATACAAAGCTTGGTTAGTATCAAAAGGTTATTCCCAGGTAGAGAGAATTCACTTTGGTGAGATCTTTTCTCTTGTTTCCAAGTTAACTTCTATTAGATTTATTTTATCTATTGTTGTTTCTTTTGATATTTAAGTGGAACATATGGATGTGAAGATAACATTCCTACATGGGGATCTGGAAGAAGAAATATACATGAAGAAGCTAGAAGGCTTTGTAGTGAAGGGAAAGAAAGAGTTGGTCTGTAAGCTAAAGAAGTCATTATATGGTCTAAATAAATCACCTAGGATGTGGTACCAAAAGTTTGACACATACATCCTTGGATTGGGATTTGTGAGAAGAAGGGTTGATCACTTTGTATATTCCAAGCAGGTTGGTAATCACTTCATTTATGTAGTGTTGTATGTTGATGACATGTTGCTAGTAGGAAATAACATGGATGTTATCAAGGAGGTGAAATCGTAGCTATCCTCCAAATTTTACATGAAGGATATTGGTGTTGATAACTTCATTCTGGGAATGGAGATTAAAAGAGATCATGCAAACAGGAAACTCTAGTTGAATCAGATAAAATATGTTGAGACGATATTGCAGAGGTTTAATATGCATGGAAGTAAACTGGTCAAGATTCCTATCCCTATAGGTGTAAAGTTATATGCAGATCAGTGTCCCATGACACATGAAGAAGAAGAGGACATGTCCCATGTTCTGTCTACCAGTGAAGTTGGCAGTTTGATGTATGCAATGGTTTGTACTAGGCCGGGCATTGCACATGTAGTGGGAGTTTTGACCAGGTATATGTCAAAACTAGGGAAGGAGCATTGGATAGTGGTAAATAGGGTCTGCAGGTATTTTTGTGGCACTACCAATTATGGATTGTGCTACCAAGGAAGACAAGGATTGGAAATAGTGGTGGACATACATGGGTTTGTTGATGCAAACTAGGCTAGATATCTAGATCGTGGAAGATCCACAAGTGGGTATGTGTTTAACCTATTTGGAGGAGCAATCAATTGGATGAGAAAATGATAGGCTATAGTGGCACTCTCAAATAAAGAAGTTGAATACATGGAAGCCACTCATGCAAGAAAGGAACCAATATGGTTACATATATTTTTTTTGGGTATTGGGTTGGTACAAAAAGTAGTGACATTAGAGTGTGACAGTTAGAGTGAAATCTTCCTAGAAAATAACCTTGCTTATCATTCAAAGACAAAGCATATTGATGTTCAATATCATGCTTTGAGAGAAATGGTTGAAGAAAAGAAGGTGTTGCTGGAAAAGGTTGACACTTTGAAGAATGTTGCAGATTCATTGACAAAGTCTATGAGCATGGAGAAGTTCTCTTGGTGTAGAGTAACAATGGGCATTGTTGCCCTGGATTGTTGACAATGTAATCTTGTAAACCCCTGTATGAAAAGAAAACAACAAGTGGAATAATTTTGTGTATATGTTATATTCTTTGCATGTGTGTGTGTGGGCATGTCAGATTCGAAAACTGTGTCTGAGGATCCCAACTTCCTTTGGCTTTTTCTATTTTTAGCGGTTTTCTAAATTAATCTCGGATTAAGGGATTAGGGTTTTGGTATCTACGGAATACCTAAAACATTGTATATATTGTATGGTGAATGGTGAAATTAATACAATGAAGAGTTGAAAGGTGCGGCACCAAGGAAGGTTGGTTTTCTCCCAGTTAAGGGTTTCCAGTGTAAATCTCTGTGTACTATGTGTATGATCCATTGATTAGTTTTTGTTTTTCTTAAGAATTTGTATGCATTTCTTTACTTCATAGGTTTAAAACTTACAGTGACATCATCAAGCCATGTCACTTCGAAACTTCAGGACTTCGGAAGTCTAGTAGTTATTCCAACAAATTTTCCCCGAACGTTGAACTCCCGAATTGCTTAACCTCCCAGAGCCCATGAAGTATAGATGTCACCAATCAAAGTGGTGACATGTGGCCCCATTGTTGTGTGACATGTGTCAAGTCCCAATCGGTACTAAGGCCTATCAAAAGTACAAAAATGAGTGACACGTGGTAGACCTAGGTAGGTCCATGTCACCCTAGGTGACATCATCATGCCACATCATACCCAATGCTTTGGGACTTCAGGTATTTTCTATCTTCAACACTTTCTCAAAACTGTTGAATTTTCGAACTATCGAACTGGTCCACATCACTCGATGACATCATCATGTCACATCACTTTGGCAACGCAGGAATTCAATGATTTTGTTTTCTCATTAGCACTTTCACAAAATTGTTGAACTACCAAACCATCGAGTTGTCGAATGCTTCCACATCACCCTTGGTGACATCATAATGTCACATCACTTTGGAAACCAGGGACTATAGTGATTTTGTTTTCTCATCAACACTTTCACAAAACTATCAAACTGTCGATTGCTGACAACTTCTTTCCATAGTTTTGGGACTTCAGTGATTTCTCTATTGAACACCCCACAAGCCCCAAACTATTGAACTATTGAAATTTCTTAATCTGAGGACACGTGTCCCTGGAAAATGGACGGTCTAGATTAGTTCCAGACTTCGAAATTTTTCTACTATAGCTTTAAAATAGTCGGAGGGGTGAAGTCTGAAGGACTTCTGTGTTTAACCTCTGTGCACCTTCTCCAGATATTGCGGTTGTGTGGGATCTATCTTCTTTTGAATAGATCCAATGGTCCAAATTTAAATTTTTTCCCCAATACCATTTCTGTTGTGGCTTATCAAACCTCTATAGCTCCTGAACTTATGAACATAGCCAAAGTGTTCCCCCAGGGTCCTCTTGACACTCTGTACATCAAATCCTTGTGGAATTTTTACTTCAAATTCCACATTTTTGGCCCATACAGGTTCAGTGTTGAAACCATGGGCTTTGATACCAAATTGTAACATCCCCTGGACACCCTAGCCTGGGAAGCGCCACTAATTCAAAAACCAACTGCTCTGAAAACCAAATTGTAACATACCTAGCCACCCAGGTCGGGCAATGACACTTGAAAATTTTCATGCTCTGATATACATATATATCTAATGAAATTTGAATAAACATAATCATTCTTCTCATACACATATTCATGCAAAAGCGACAATAAACACATACATGCAATATATACAGGAAATTATGATAAGATTATAACACATGTACAAGATAGACAACATACAATTAACACACAACTGGTACTTATCTTTTTATGAGAAGACTATCGTGTACGTGAAGACCGTTCATGAACCTCCCATCCTTAGACCACATTTCTCTAATCTATCAGTAGTGGGTCACCCCCAAGCTAGGACTAAACTTGACCCAGGGAAAAGGAAATCCTAGGCTAGGCTGAGACTATGGAAAATTGCAAAATGAAATAGGAAGGATTCCCTCCAAGGATCCTACTTAAGCCCACCTCTCACAGAATCTCATTCCCCACATGCCTAGATCCCACCTCAGGAATATACACCTTCATTGTACCATATTCCATTGTCTTCTCCACTTCCCTTCCAAGGCTTCAGCAACAGGCTGAATCAGGAATTCTCAGAGCTATGTAGTTATTGTTGGACTCCCTCCAGAACAAATCACTTCCCCAACAACCTCTCTCACCTGGAGAGATTTTTTCATAGGCCTAACAACCTGCTTCTTCAACCCACAAGCCTGACAACCTGACTCTTCAAACCATAGGCCTAAGAACCTTCTTCATATGTTCATATCTTAAATAAACTAGGTAACCACGGTAGTAAAATCAGGTGAGACAAGGGACGACTCATCAATTACAGAGGTTCACGATGGTAGAGGTTCAATAATGGTGGAAATAGGCTAACTGTGTGCTTCTCAATGCGTGAGTGAATGGGTGTGAAGGATGGTGAGAATGGTCTAAATGGTGAGAGTGAACTCGTGAGGAAAGATGGAAAGAATGGTTGGTGAGGCCCCACAACGATGGAATTCCTCACATAAATGTGCTTGCATCCTAGATGACACTTGGCTCTCTAGGAGCTCATTCCTCTCCACTTGGAGTTCATTCCTGTCCCTAAAGGAACTCAGGATAACAGGGTTTATTTCCAAACTTTAGTAATTTAGTAAATATATTATATTATTCCCTTGGGTTAAGCCATCAATATTAGCCCCTTTTTCCTAGCCTCTCAGCCCCCTTCCCTTTCCCTTCCTAGTGGATCTTAGTCCCCCGTAACTCTTTCTTCGTGGTCATTCTACACGTAGTGATGTATTTTTATTAACGATATGCATAATTACATATACAAAATCAATCTCATTGGCCTTAGCATATAGGCTCTCTAGCCTAATAATACATAAGCCTCCCATCTTATAAATACTTAGCTCACTAGCCTATAAACATCATTAAATTTAATTACAATTCAATATGGGATGGACCTTAGGGTATTATAGAGGGCCTTGATGTATCCCCCATCATTAACATGAAACTGACACAAGAAAGTGATAAGATATAGTAGATGAACACATACTGACATGGGTGTTGCATCCCTTTTGTCACCTAAATGAGAAAAATAAGGACACTTACAAGTCCAGTTGGGTTAGCTGGACAAGACAACAGTGAAAGAAAGATTTAGAAACATCAAGCATAAGAAATAAACAAAGAACTAAGATAATAACAATAAAATAAACTAAATTAGAGTGCATAAGGGAAATAGAACAAAAATAAAAAACATTCATGTCACCAATGGATAAGTTGTATTAGTGGAAAAACACCAAAGAGAAAGGGAGACTTATGGGTCCCCTCTTCCTCCAAGGGAGGGCTCTTGAACCCCCAATGATTGATCTCTTATTAGAAGTAGCAAACTAGAAGGAAATGGTGAAGAAATCCAAAGCTCATTCACTCAAGAGGTGATGTGAATGGCCAAATGAAATGGTGCTTGTATGCTCTTGATGAGGAAAGAGGATCCTCCAAGAGAATATAGGCATCATAACAATACAAATAAATTCCTTGAAAATATAGTGCATCCATGGCCTCTTTTTATAGAAAAATTTTGAGGTATTATTCAACCAGTCTTTAGTGTGAACAAGGGGCTTTTTAGGGAACCCTTAGGTCTTTGACCAGCCCCCCACTCGGATTCAGCTCAGATTTGGGTGTCAAATTGACTTGGGATATGAACCAGAAGTGGGTGGAAGGCCGATCGAAATCATAAATGCATCGTTCTGAGGTGTGCACGGATTTTTGCGTCCACAGTTGTGCATCGTGTGCATATGCTCGTTTCCAGTGTTATTCGACTGTCGCACATGTGTGCGCTACCTTTGTATCTTTAGCGCATGCTGATTTTTTAACTATTTGTATAGTTTTGTGCCCTTTGGAAATGCATTTTCTGGGCCATGGATGAACTAATGGGTGTTTGAAGATGTTGGATTCCTGTAACCATTTACGAACGAAATTCCAGTGATAACAGATGCCCCCTGATGTGTGAGGTTAGGAGCATACATATAGCCTAAATACATCAATGATTCTTCTACTGAGAGTACCTTTGTAAGAATGAGTGTTGAGGGGAATTTCAAGAGTGACCCATTGGAGGGAGAGGGAAACCGGTAGGACCCAATCCTTTCACAAGGTGTGGAAAAATAAAACTATGTACAAATGAGGTGGGCATGCCCCATGCTCGTTTCATGTAACTCAAAAATGTGTAATACAATAACTAAAGTTGTGTGTTGGTGGAGACGACTGCAATGCCCTCAGGGGAATGTTGATAATAGCAGAGGACAATTCAAATGGTGAACAAACTCTAAAAAGAGGAGATGACACCTGTAGGAAGTGTCAATGATACATAGGCATTGATAGCCTATCAAATTTCATAGGTCTTCGACAAATATAAAAACAACTTCAATAGTTGCAAAGTAAGATGCATCGCAACATGATAAAGTGTTGAAGTCGAATGTCGTGGGGGTCAACGATAAAAGAGAGAAATGATGGGTCTCTTTGTGCCGTCTGAGACTCCTCATTATAAAGGTAATGAGAGCCAAGATATTGTCTCCCTTTTGGAAACTGTGTTGATGTCGACAGAAAGGGAGATGCGACTCCAAGAAGTAAAGGGCTTCATGAAATCTACGGGGGAAAATCAGAAACTAATGAGGAACATGGACGTAGTCAAGATACGATGAGACTCAAGACTTCCCTTGGTTGGGGATATTTGTGAAGGATAAGTAGCAACAACCATGGAACTAAATCTAGTGTCATGGGGATGGCTAGACTAAGGTTAAATTGTGCCAGAGGCGTGACAAAGTGGAAAAATTTAGAGATCATGGGTACATGGTATGTGGGATACTCAGGGTTTATGGATGATGTCAACAGGAGTAGAAGATATTGAATGCCCCAACCAAGGGCAACATGGGTTTCTTTTGTCGGAAAAGGAAGGTTTCCAAAGGTGACGACAAAAAACTATGTAAAGGCTGGAAACAAAGGCTTTTTACAATTACCAAATGAATAAACAATAATTGGGGATGCATGTACAGATACAGAAACGGGTGCCCCAATGCAATATGGCTTGGCATGTGAGGGCACAAGTTGTGTGGAAAAAAGGTGGAGGGTGGGGGCCCCATAGGTGGGTTTCTGTATTATGTAAAATGAACGGATGAAAATCTGCAAATGGGAAAATTGATGGTGGATGAGATGGAGGGATAATGATACTATGGAGGTGAAGTCAAAATGTGAATCGTGACGAGATTAATCGGGAGTCCATTATGGGGAAGTTAGAAAAATGAGGAGAAGGAGCATGCGGCTAATTCTCAGGAATGCAAAGACTATGAGGACTCCTAGACCTAGGGGCTGAAAAAAGCATGAGTGTCAAAGTGCAAAAGGGGACTATGATGGGGAAAACTCATGTGGGAGAGAGTGCTATCAGTTGACAGTACTGAAATGCAATGGAGGTGTGAGTACTACAGATCTGGATGGGGGGGCCTTAGAGGAAAATATCATAGGGTGTGAGTGGGAGATGAAATTGATATTTATAGGGAATGATTACATGCCAGTAGTGATCATATACCTGAAAGGGTCATGCTAGAGGGTGATGACCAAGTACCTACACACATAAAAACCAAATACCCTCCATGGATGATATCTGAAGGTAAGGAATATATACCAGTTATTTGTGAATTTTGAACATGAGCATGCGTACCTGAGCGTGATGTGAGAAAAATTATCCCTCGGGGCCGAGGATGGAGGGTAGCCTGGGGAATGTGACTATGTAGGTGGCAAGATCCTGATCCCATGGCTGAAGATAGATTGGAAAATGGACGCTCAAAACTCCCAGAATTGAGTATGGAAGTTTGGCAAAAGCGACTATATATAATTATAGTGCCCACATTGCCACCTCATTTGTACCTATTGTTGTAGTGGATTGAAGAGAGGTTTGAGGAGAGATTTGGAGATTTCGGGAGATTGAGCTAGTCGATTCATGATCAACGAGTTTTAGGTTAGATGTTGTATCCTCCTACACAGTAGTTAGGGTTTTATTTTTGGGTAGGGCTTGTACAGATGGTCGTAAAAGGGGACTTTGTGAGGGTTGTCCACCAGTGCACGGGCGATTGAGTGTTTCCCGTGCATGAGTGCACGACTATAATTTGGAGACCAATGCACGAGGGTTCCCAAATGGGGAAAATAAGAACGCATTGAATGCATGCATGTGAAAAGCACAACAATGCATCCATGCATGGTTGTGTTCCTGACAGTTGCACATGTGTGCGCAGCTGTGGAGTTAACAGGCGTGCTAGGATGCACATCTGTGTGTGTGACAGGGGTGCATGGGTGCACCCCTGTATGGCCAATAGTCTCACATGAGTGTGCAGTTGTGGGATGAATAGGCATGCATATGTGCACACCTGTTCATCCCATAGTTGCACATGCACACCTATGGGGAAAAAACATGTGCCTTTGAGGCAAAGATGAAGGGTGTAAAAAATAATCTTTTTTGGAGATTCTGGTGTTTTTATGAGTTTTGATGGTTGATCAAATATATTATGTGTGGATGTAGGTGACCAGTTGATGATGTCAATCCAATGGAGGGAGAGGGACTAGGCGTTCCTGAGAGAGGCCGTGAGATATGAGGAGCTGACTATATGTGGTGCTTTGGCAACTTGTGGGCTACTGAATTTTTTTGAGTGCTCACTAGTGAGGGAACAAGAGTACTTGTTGTAGTTCCTGATTTCGATGAGGAGATCGTATTTGCAGTGTTTCATCATTCGAGGTGAGGACCTAGAATTCTCTGCTACAGAGGATGTATATTTTTTGAATGGACTACCTTTTTGGGGAACTCGTCTACCTGTCGAGCCTGTGGTACTCGAAGATGGTTAGTTGCATGACTTAGCCCAGACATATTGTTTGGGAGAGGAATTCATGTTGGGGTCAGTGGTGAGGATTGAGGTGATGGACTCCCTGATGCATCGTTGCGTGGCAATGATGATTGTGAGATTTTATGGGTCTCTCATGACTCAGCAAATTCACGGGGGTCAGCTGAGGAGCATGGAGAGGGCACTGGGGGGTGAGCATTTTTCCTGGGGCTTGATGCTACACACCAATATGGTGGGTCATCTCAACAGGTGTCAAGATGCTAACTCAGGGGATTTTTCCTTTGGGTCCATCTTGGTAGTATGGTTTTTGGAGAGGGTGCCCATGTTGCAACCTAGAGTGCTATTGGACGCACCTGGTGTGTGAGAGCCGTGAATGAGGTGGTGGGCGACGATTTTGGTCTGTCATGGTGGTGGGGAGGGTGGTCATTATTTCATAGCTAAGGCTGCATGGGTCTGGCATCAGATGCCACAGATCATACTCCAATACTCGTATAGTGGGGTGGACTTCCGGGATGATCCAAATATGGTGCTACCCCCTGGAGAGGTGTTCGACCACAGAGGTAGGGTGTTATATTTGATGTTTTGATCTTTAAATAGTATAGCATGTTCTTTATGTATAGATGAATGCTAATTCTATCACTTTTTTTTGTGTGTGTAGATGTGTGACCTCGCAGGCGCGAGGTCGATTTGGTCAGAGTGCCCGTGTGGTAGGCGCTAGTGAGACCACTGCAAGGAGAGCCACGGGCAGGACAGAGATGATGGCATGATGAGGAGGGGGTGAGGCCAGCTGATGAGGATAAAGCAGGAAGGAGACTTTATTTTGATGATCCAGGTGCAGGCCCGTAACATGATCCTCTGGCAGGGGTCGGGGGAGAGTTTGAGGATTTTCGGTGTCGATTGGAAGCGGTACTATAGGGAGTGCCCGAGGGTATGTGGTTGCGTATCTAAGAAGAGGGGGTATTGGAGCAGTGTGTGGGCCTTTCAGCGGAGTTACGGACCCTGATCCGTAGAGTAGCTGTAGCAGGGGAGGCTATGACTGGGCGACTTCCCCCAAGACCTGAGGGACCCCTAGATGGTGGGACACCTCCTCCAGAGAGAGGACTAGGTGGTGGAGTTCTAGAGGCGCCATGAGTGTCTCTATATATGTATTTTTGTATTTATAGAGGCTTACGAGCCCATTTTGTATATGGTGTTGGGAAACCAATTTTGTATTTATAGGGGTGAGGTGGTTCACCTACCTATGGATGTTGTACATGTACTATTGATGGCACATTGACCGATATATATATATATATATGGATATACATTTTGGGATCTTTTTTATGTTTACATGTGTTGATGTTTTTTCATTATGATGTCTAATTTATATCCCGTGACAGACTTTTGATGAGTTTTGTATGTGTAATGGTAACTTGATGGGATAAATTCCAATCTAACACTAGGTTAGCCATATTATCTGCTATTTGATTAAATTGTCTTGGAATATGTGTAAATGTGATTGAATCAAAATTTCGAGATAAAAGTCTAACTCGCAGGTATTTGCGGAAGAGGAAAGGATTGCGAACACGGTAAACATTGTTGAGTTGGAGGACAACGAGTTGGGAATCTAATAAGACACTAAGGTGACAAACATGGCGGTTATTGGCCTCTGCAAGGAGGCCAATGACGAATGTGTATTCTACTTGGTTGTTGGTTGCTGAGCCGAGGCATATGCCGTTGGAGTGAAACAGTTCGTGTGAGGGGGTATAGAGGGCCCAAGCAACCGAAGTGAGATTATGTGTCCAACGGCTAGCTCCGTCGGTGTAACCGATGTGGTAGACCGATGGAGGAGGCATCTGTCAATAACACAAATGATAGATTATATGCGAGGCATGGAGGAAAAAGAATATTAAAAACTCTACAAAAAGTGTTCAAAAAGAAAAATCCTAGTGTAGAATGGTTACGCTCATGCATAAAATTTATTTAAGTACAACCCGTTGACGAGTTCTTTGAGAGGATGGCCTTCGAGGGAGGCTAGGATGTAGGCACCTTTTGTGAGGAAATGTTGAATGATGTAAGGTACATGCCATAATGACTTGAATTTTCCATGGCCGAGGGTATCATGAGCGATATCATAAGCGAGGATGAGGTCACCTTCGTTGAATGAGCGAATGTTGACATGACGATCGAAGGTGACCTTCGATCATTTTTTGGTTGCCTCATTTTTCTGTAATGAATACCGACGGTCTTCATCTAGTGACTCTAAGTTCAGTAAACGATGCTTCATTGGAGCAGCGTCGGGTAATATCTCAATAGCGGTGCGTAAGGTGGGAATTTCGCACTCAATGGAGACAGTGGCCTCGACCCCATGGACAAGATGAAATGGTGTGAAACCAATGGTAGTTTTAACTGTTGTGAAATAAGACCATAGCACAGAAAACAACATATGGTGCCAATTGGTCTTATGTTTGTTAATTGTGTGCTGCAACATGGTTTTGAGGACCTTGTTGACAACCTCTACCTATCCGTTGGACTGAGGGTAGTATGGGGAGGCGAACTCATGGGAGAATCCTAACCTGGAGGAGATTTCGATGAAAATATCATTCTTGAAGTGTTTCCCATGATAGGAGACTAACTATAGTGGGAATCTAAAGCAGAATGTGACGTGGTTAAAGAAACAATGCACTGCAGTTTCGGCGGTGTTGTTGAAGGTAGGCATGGCTTCGGCCCACTTGGTGAAGTAATCAACTGCAACGATGATGTATTTGTGTCCATTGCTAGATGGAGGGTTGCAAGTCATGAAGTCTATGCCCCATTTTCAAAAGGGGTTGATAGTAATGGCTAGGTGGAGAAGAGAGGGTGGTGATCTTACTTTGTTGGCATATAGTTGAAATTTGTCACAGCGCTTCACAGTGTCCATGCAATCATGAAACAATGTGGGCCAAAAATAGTCGGCTCGAATGATTTTCTGGGCGGTGGACATCCCTGAGAGGTGGCCACCACAGGCACCGCTGTGGCAGTCATTCAAGACTCTATTGAATTTGTCAATAGTTTAACATCAATGAAGTATGGTGTCGACCCCTCATCGATATAAGATATCCCCGATAAGGAGGTAGCGAGGGGAATGGTTTTGAATACGTCGGTGATCGTCCCTGGAGAGGTGATTTATGAACTTTTGTGTTTGGAGGTAGATGAGGAGATCGCCATACCAAGGATCATCTGAAGGGATGAAAAATAGATGTTCATCGAGGAAGTCGGTATTGACAGAAGAGATAATCATATTGGAAGGAAATGTCGTAATGAGTTCGGCAAGGATGAGGGATTTCTTGCTCTTGGGTGTTGAAAATTCGAGGTCGTACTCCTGAAGGATGATGATCCATCAGGAAAATTTGCCATTAATTTTTCGATGAATGAGAAAGTATTGCATGGGGTTGGAATCTGCTACGACTTTGTAGTTCGAAGAAGGATGTAATGGCGCAGTTTCTAGACTGCAAGGACAACTACAAGGGTGAGTTTCTCTTCGT
Organism: Picea engelmannii; assembly: GCA_009831015.1. Taxonomy (NCBI): domain Eukaryota; kingdom Viridiplantae; phylum Streptophyta; class Pinopsida; order Pinales; family Pinaceae; genus Picea; species Picea engelmannii. The sequence continues at coordinate 374,529 of ML780590.1, forward strand.
GGTTGTATTTCAAGGGTGGCCCTGAAATGTTTTTACTAATATAGTAAATGACATGCTCCCAGTATTCATCCCCTAATTGGACAAGAACTCCTACTACAGAGATGGTTGAGGCCGATAAGAAGGGGATATAGTCGTGGTCATAGTGGGGTGGACTAATCAATGGGGCATTGGAGAGGGCCGCTTTGAGATCATCAAAAGTGGTTTGGGAATGGGATATCCTGATGTAAGAGGCGAAGGAAACCATGTGCCCAAGTGGCGTAATCGGGGACAAAGTGGCATAAAAAGTTATCTTTGCCTTGTAATCTTTGCAGCTGGCATAAATTTCAAGGGGGGGGAATTTTTGTGATGGCTTGGACCTTGAGGGGTTCTACTGTGATGATGTGTTGGGAGATGATGAACCCAAGGAGGCGTCCAGTGGTGACACAGAATACGCACTTGAGAGGATTCAAGCAGATATTGTACTGACGACACCTGTGAAAGACAATGTGTAAGTCATCAAGATGTTGAGTGCGTTTCTTGGATCGAGCAGTGAGATCATCCAAGTAGGTGAGGATGATTTGAGACAGATAATGAAATATGTATGTCATGGCACCTTGGAAAGTGTCACCAGCATTCTTGAGGCCAAAAGGCATGACACGATATGAAAACGTACCCAAAGGGGTAGTGAATGCGGTTTTGTATTGATCAGTTGGGTGGATTTGAATTTGGTTGTAGCTAGAGAAACCGTCCATGAAGGACAAAACCTTGTGGTCGTCACAATCATCGATTATTTGGTCGATAAAGGGTGTTGGAAAATTTTATTTGGGACAAGCGTGATTGAGATCGCGAAAGTTCATACAGACATAGATAGTGCCCTGTTTTTTGTTAACAGGGATGAGGTTGGAGACCCATGACGTATATGCGATGGGATATATGAACCCTACAGCGCATAATTTGTCAATATCAGCTTTGATGGCTACCACTTTGGATGGGTGTAACGGATGTTTCTTTTGTCGTACAGGTGTGATATCAGGCCAAGTGTCTATACGATGTTCGACAATAGAGGGATCAAGGTCAATAATTTATGTGTATGACCAGGAAAAAGTGTCCCAGTATTCCTAAAAGAGAGCTTTGTAAGCTATGAGTTCTTCGAGATATGGAAATATCAATTTTGACGGTGGGGGAAATATTGGCCATGTTTCCTTCTTCAAAAGTATCGGGGGCAGGGATATGATTATTGAACCAATATATATGCCCTTAGGGGAGAAAGTATTTGGTTTTGATTGCGTATATGGTGTTTTTTTTTGGAAGTGTAAAGGATTCCTTTGAAAGAAAGAGCGCTCTGTGATGGAGTGGATCCCATGGGAAATTGGGTGTAGTTAATTACTCGAGGATGTCTTCATCGCAGTGGAACTTTCAAGAATACAAGGGATCCATGGGAGTAACATTGGTTACTGTCATCATGTGATTATCTTCTGGTGAAGAGGAAGGAGGAATGACGCAAGGGGGTTGCATGGGTTCGCTTGTCATAAACCAAATATCAAGATACTATGGGTTGAAAATGGTAGTCGGGCGTAAATTTTACGTGGGGAAATGAATGGGATAATTGGGGGGATTTGGGAGAAAATCCTCCTCGAGACTATCTATGAACTATGGAGGAGTGGGAAGTGCCTCAGGATCGGGGGAAAAGATATAAACCATATCCGGAGAGGGAGTAGGGTGGACTACTGGCATCACCAGAGGTTGGGTGATGGTAGGATTGGGAATAAGGGCCATTTGACGACGCCTATATTCAATGATCATAGGACATTGATATGTGAAGTGATCAAGTGATTCACATAGAGTGTAAGGATATCGCATATGTTCATTGACGGAGGTCGTGACATAGTGGATGTCAGTTACATGTGTGTGAAATGATGTGGATGGGAGGGGTTCTTGCTGAAAACTCTGGCATATGGTTGCTAGTGTCTGTTGAAAGTGAGGTAGCGGAGGGAAATGGTGGGTGTAATGGCCGTATTCCGAACAAATGGCACATGCAAATTTGGTTCGCAGGAATTTGCCTCCTATAGGGGATGTAATGGTAGAATTAGGTGAACTAGATGAAACGACGGGCAGTGTCGTCACTTGAGAGAGTTGAATTAAATTGTGCAGCTTGGGGAGAGATGGGAATTTATTGGTGGGGTGTCCATGTTTCTCGCATAGTGCATAAGGAGGTTGAACTCAAAGTGGAAGTGGAGCGGTGGGCTCTTTCTTCTTCCATTTTCCCCCAACTGTAGTAATGGTGCTAGTGAGTGGGGGTTCAGGTGGTGTGGTGGGAGTAAGTATTGGGATATACATTGGGATTCCTTCAGTTTGGGGAGGGAGGGATGGTTGAGGGACCATTGTAGGTGGATGTAGATACCATACTATAATTTCCAACACAATATTGGTAAGGGTAAGCGTTGTGGCTACCTGGAAAGCTTGTATGCCCGGTGGGGGGTAAAAGAAGGGGATTTGAGTAATGGCTTGGGGGACTGTCTCCCAAACCGGGATGTGGACCTGGGGGAGGGTGTAATCAAGAACAGGGGGAGTTGGAGGGTTCTCAAGGAATTCCTGAGGAAGGAACTCTATGACTAGTGGGATGTCGTATATTAATGAAGCCTCTGGAGGAGGAAGAGTATCTCCAGTTTTTGTTCCATTGGATGATATGACACATACTTATGTTGAGGGATGTATGAGTGGAGGTGCTCCATGGTAAGTCCCTAGCAAGGATGGGTCTTTGAAAATTATGGGACCCATATCAATGAGTGGGTAGGCCTCGAGATTAGTGTGAACAAAGGGTAGGATATTATCGATGTTGGAGGAAGGATTGGGTTCATAATGTCACACTTGATCGATAGTGACGATATTCCCATTGTGGGGGAACATCATTGTGAGAAACAAGGAAGAGGCCAAATCCTTCATCGCATACATGTAGATATGCCCAAATAAAATGTTGTAATCGAGTGGAGTGTTGATAACTTCAATGTCAATGAGGATAGTCTTACCTCTGAGTTCAACAAGGACATTTTGAAAGAGCCCTTCCAGAGAGGATGGTCATCTGTCATAAGCTCTCAGAGTAATGGTATATGGTATGAGATTGGGGGAGCCAAGTTTCTACCATACAGTTTTGGACATGATGCACATGGATGCACCTTCATCAATGATGCAGCGGTGAACTGTGATGTTCCATGTTTTAACCGGTATTTGGAAAGTGACTAAAGCGGGGACATGGGGCTCCCCACTATCAAGATCAAAGGTGATGAGGTGAGTATCAATAGGGTCAACTACCCCCATAGAATAAAGTAATGACTTCTATTGAGTAGGGAAGGTTTGAAGGAATTCTAAAACTCAGATGGTAGTAGGGGATTGGGCCAAGTCATTGACCAGACTGTAATTGTGTGTCGCCCTAGCCCGAGGGTTGTTGACATTTTGTTGTAATGGGATGCGAGGAATATGAATGGGTGGGTCAATATTAGGGCAAGGAATCATCAAAGGTGGTCCAGTTGTGACTGGGGATGCTTCTGAGGTAGTGGGAGAGGAGTCAGGGGGTGCGTTGTATTGATGATTGTGCATTTGTAGAAGGACTTCTTCCTCACTAGTGAGGAGGATAGTGCGATTTGTAGGAGTGCCTGGGTTTAGATACTGTCCCATCTGTGGTGGGGACGGATGCATGTCCTATTGGGTGTTCATAACCCCTTAGTGTGGAATGGGGTTATTCAGTATGGAAGGGGGTGGTTGCTGTACATATTGTTGTGGGGCCTGTTGGGGGGTAGGTGGTGCTAGGGGATGTGGTCCATTTCTGGATTCTTTCATCCGTTTAAAGTCAGCAATTTGAGGGAAATGGTGAGTTTGTCTGAACATTTTTGTTGTTCTTCCCTTGGATTTTGTTTTTATTTCCCCCTTGGGGGTTTTGGTTCCCTTGATTCTAGTTTCCCTTGGCAGGTTGGTTCTGTTGGGGGTGGTTTTGGTTCCCTCCTGGTCTTGGATTATTACTATTTCACTTTTTTCTTTATTTTTGGTATTGTTCGACTGATGGGTTGGATTTGTCATATTCAGCTGTTCAAAATTTTGATATTGTTGAATGGGAGAAGGATGAACGAAGTTAACCCCAGCATGCGGGTGTCCTTGTGGTGGAGCCATGGGTTGTGGAGGGCCAACAAATGGGAAGTACAGATTATTTGGTGGCAATGGTCCATAGGGTAGATAGGAAGGCATAACACTTTCACTAGTTCTTAGGGTGTAAGCTGAGGTAGAGGGGGTACCAGAACTTGGTTGGATCGTTGGATGCACTGTGGGTGTCGGTGGTGGTCCACTAATGGGTGGAGGAAGGGAAACCGCGGATGGTTGTTGATAAGGGGGAGGAGGAAAATAAGGAGGTCCTCCATATGCCGACAGATATTGAGATGTTCCATACATAGGTGGTTGTTGGAGGTGTGAATTATGGTGTGTAGTAGTACCAATTAATCCATCCGCTGAGTGAGACATACCAGGTTTGTCCTGGCCAAATGGAACGGGTCTCGAGGTGTCAGGTAGTACTGTATATAAGTATCCTGACTGTGAATAAATGAGTTTGAATTGTTGAGCCTTGTCGATGTGATGCAGGAGCATTGCAAGGGTGTGCAAGCATAGCCAGCAGCGAGCCAACGCAGAGATAAGAGACAACGGGAAAAGTACCGAGCACATTTTTTGAAAATATTTTGAAATATTAATGAAGTCATTAAGTGGAGGCATGCTTGTATTATTGTAAAAGGACCTTGAGCGATCTGCTCTCGTCCATAGTAGATAGGAGCCTTTATGTGTAATGAATGTAGGTAGATAGAATTTAATGCTTAGATTAGACAGTTTAGAGAGAAAGAGGGAAACAGGATATAGACACCCTCATTGTATGGTTGTATTATTATTGTGAATATGAGAGCATAGAGCAGAGAAGAGAAGAAGCAGAGAGCTGTGTAGAAGAATTCCATGTATAGAAGTTTTGGATTAATCGAAAAAGATTTGATTCAGATTCATGGTGTTGTGATATTCTCTACATACGCGATGTTGAATGTTATCCTTATGAATGTTTTACTCTTTTTGTCATGCATTTACTATTTATGCTATGTGTGTATGATTTCTGGTTAAATGTCCAAAATCTGAGAGAGAGTAAGGAATGAGTTTCAATTGTTTCTCTATCTGAGCAAGAGTTCCTGCAAGGAATGCAATGAAGTTTTCTGGAAGGAGTGTGTTGACAAGGGTTCAGATTTTTATCTCTGAAATCTTAGGAGGGTTAACATTGTTCTCATTTCCGTAGAAGTGTGAGTTAGGCACAGGAGCTATGCAAAGGGGTGCGCAGGCTTATTAAAGTCTCATATTTTGCGAACCTAAGAAATTGTTGAAGGACTACTGCTGCAGGGAGTGCGCAAAGTCGAAGGACTTCAAATTCTTTGACGTAATTGAAGGATTCACCGCAAGGAGTGCATGCGGGACTCTTCTTTAAGACTCAAAGTTGGGGAAATCTTAGGAGGGATAGAGTCTTCATAGTCGTTGAAGAAAAGCACAGAAGGTTGGTGACTTGAGGCGTTAAAAGGAGGCGTCGCAAGTTTGTGTTGCAAGCAGTTAAGTTCCGTGGAAAAACACTTTGTTTAAGAGTGCAGAAGTTCTTAAAGGGGGAAGCAGATGGTCGAGATTCTCCATAGAGAATTCATGAAGTCCTGCGAGCCATCAGATTTCGCGGAGGATCAAGGAGGTTACGGTGGTTGTTTCTGCAAGAGGAAGCTCAAGAGAGAGAGGATCATAGTTTCACACCAACGAGGATCATTGGATCTACTCGCAAAATTCCATTTTGGGGTTTTGTGGGTGGAAGGACCGAAGCTTTGACGCTTGGATTCACGAAATTGTGAAATTCGAAAGCCTGACACAGCGGAAGATTTCATTGTACAGCCAGTACTTGGACACGTGATGGGGTCCGAGCAATTTGGCATTTCATGGTTTGAATGAACAAGGGTAAGCCAAGATTTTGGTGGATCAAATCCCTAAAACGCGAAAGAGAGAACTCTGGGGTTCACGGTGACATAAGGTTGGGATCGCGAGTCTAGGACCCCCGATACCTGAAATAGAAAAATTACACAGGCTAGTAGATTGTGAGGAGGCGACAGGTGGTAGAAGTCCACGTCAGCTGGAGAGTTGGTGAAGAGACATGTGTAAGAATGTGGAGGTTCCCAACAAGGTTTGTGGGACCCGGAGAAGGCAAGCAAGTCTTTTGGGATTTCGAGATCAGAAGGTAGAAGAGACATAGAGCTCTTGTATATCGAGCTCCCGGTGTGCGAAATAGCGTTGATTGTTGGATCAAGGGAAAGCTCCAGAACTGTTGATTTCTTGTGGAGGCGGAACCTTAGCGTTCCAGCGTTTATCGGAACTCAACATATCGATGTTCGGAGGTCTCAAGGCACACCCACTTGAAGACAAGACTCCTGAAATCACGAAGTCCGACCTCTCGAAGTGTGAAGGGAGATTCGTCGAGGTTTTTTGTGGGTGCAGATTTCCCGAAAGGGATATAGAAGAGCCAGTTCGAGAAAGTTCTTCGGGCCAGAGGAATAGAGCAATCTTGTGTGCATGGACTTCCGACTTGCAGGTTGGGAGGGCTGCGTCAGGTGTGGTATCAGAGCCTGATTCTTGTTTGTATATTTCAGGCAGGAAAAGTAAGAAATAATTTTAGCCATGCCATCGAGGAGAAGGGACAAACAAACACACGATCCGCCAGAGGATAGGGAGGTGTCAAGAGAAAGAGGTAGGCAAGTGCAGAATCTAGAAGTGGAAAGAGATCTGCATGACATTCGTGCCAGACTCGTGGATGTGGAAATAAAACAAAGGCACATAACTGATATTGGAGATTTCAATGAGTCCGAAAGAGAAGATGAAGCTGGACATGAAGAAGAAGAAGTCACAACAGAAGATGCAGCACATGAATGCTTGATTAGATCTGTTGCAAGAAAGAGTGCAAGAGCCAAAATGGACATTCCAGTTTATGAGGGAAACTTGGATGCTGAAGAGATTCTAGACTAGATTAGAGCTCTGGACACATATTTTGACTATGAAGATGTCGAAGAAGACAAGAAGGTCAAACATTTTATCATGAGACTTAAAGGACATGCAACATTGTGGTGGGATGAACTACAAGATGACAGACGCTGCCAAGGTAAGTAGAAAATCAAGAGTTAGGATAGGATGATTGCAAAGATGAAAGCGAAATTCATTCCCAGAGATTACCAGATTACTCTGTTTCGAAGGATGCAAAATTTGAGACAGAAGTTGATGTCAGTGAAGGAGTACACTGAAGAGTTCTACAGGATGAACATCAGAGTAGTTCATCATGAAAGTAATGATGAAAAGGTTGCCAGGTATATGAATGGCCTGAGATACGAAATTCAGGATGAGATGAGCATGATGACCATCCGAATGGTGGAAGATGCTTATCAAATGGCTCTAAAGGCGAAAGAGAAGATGAGCTGAAAACAAGGTCAAATAGGCCGAGGCAGAAGTCAAGCCAGGGGAAAATCAGTCATCCAATATAGAAATCAGAATCCTAAGGAAGACTGGAAGAAACCTCAACCTCAAATTGAGAGAGGTGGAAGCTCACAGAAAGGGAAATATGCTGGACAGAGAAGGTAGTATGTTGATCAGAGAGGAGAGTATGCTGACAACAACATTTTTCCTCATACTAGAGGTAGAGGAAGAGGATGAGGTGGAGTGATAAAATTCTTCACGTATGGAAAGGTCAGACACAAGTCTTATGAATGTCTAGACAAGAAGAAAGAGGAATGAGAGACTCACATTGCCGAAGCACAAAGGTGAAATGTTGAGGCAGAGGATGAAGGTGGAAGATCGTTGATGATGTGAAAAGTTCTCTTAACACCAGAGAAGGAGGTGGAGAGTTCAGTCCAAAGAGACAAACTTTTTTGAACTGCATGCAAAACCAAAGACTGGAAATGTAAAGTTATTGTAGACAGTGGTAGCACTAATAATCTCACTTCAACAGAGATGGTAGAAAAGCTGGAGCTGGAGACGATCGATCATACAAACCCATACAAAGTTTCATGGTTTCAAAAAGGACATCAGGTAAATGTCACTAAACAATGTTTAGTTGAGTTTAAAATAGGAGGGTATAAAGATGAAATACTCTATGATGTTATTCCTATGGATTTTTGTCATTTATTGTTGGGTAGACCGTGGCAATATGACAGGAATGTGATTCATGACAGAAGAATGAACACATACACTCTAGAGAAGAATGGGAGAAATCACATGTAGTTGTCGATCAAAGATAAATAAATAAAATCGAAGGTAAGCAACACTGTACTTCTCATGAATGGGAAGGAACTTCTTACAGAGGTTAAGAAGAAGGAGGAACCGCAATTCATTGTGGTTAGGAAGCCAAAGATTGTTTTAACCATCACAAGGGTAGATGATTTACCAGAAGAGGTACAGGAACTGCTGGAAGAGTTCGTTGACATAGTAGTGGATGAACTACCTCGTTCGTTGCCGCCGATTAGAAGTATAATCCATCAAATTGATCTCATACCTAGAGCTAGTTTTCCAAACAAAATAGTGTACAGATTAATGCCGCAGGAGAATGAAGAGGTCAAAAGACAAGTCCAGGAATTGTTGGACAAAGGTTTGGTCAGAGAAAGCTTGATTCGATGTGTTGTTTCGACAGTGCTCGGTATGAAGAAAGACAGAGGTTGGAGAATGTGTACTAACTCGAGGGAAATCAACAAAATAACCATCAGGTACAAATTTCCATTGCCAAGGATGGATGATTTGATGGATTGTTTGAGTGGAGCCAAAAAAAATTCAAAAATCGATTTAAAAAGTGGTTATCATCAGATTCGCATGAGGGAAGGTGACGAATGGAAGACAACATTCAAAACTAATGAAGGGTTATACGAATGGCTTGTCATGTCGTTTGGTTTAAAAAACACGTCGAATACTTTCATGAGATTGATGAATAAAGTCCTGAAGGATTTCATTGGAAAATTTGTTATTGTGTACCTTGATGACATACTGATTTTTAGTAAAACAAAGGCAGAGCATATGAAACATTTGGCTACAGTGATGAAGAGGTTACTTCAAGAGAAGTTGCTGATAAATATGAAGAAGTCCTCATTCATGAAGACAAAGCTCATTTATTTAGGTTTTGTTATTTCTGCAAATAAGTTGAGCATGGATCCGGATAAGGTGGAGGTAATTAAGAATTGGCCGTCACCAAACAATATCTTTGAGGTGAGAATTTTTCATGGATTAGCTAGTTTCTACTAGAAGTTCATCAGGAATTTTAGTGGAATTAGTGCACCAATGATGGACACAGTGAAGAAGAGACACAAATCTTTTCACTAGACAGAAGAGGCGGAGAAGAGTTTTAAATTGTTGAAGAGGAAAATTATGGAACAACCAATTCTAGCGTTGTCTGATTTCCAAAAGACATTTCAAGTTAAATGCGATGCAAGTGGATTTGCAATAGGGTCTATCTTGAGTCAAGAAGACAGGCCAATAGCATATTTCAGTGAGAAGCTGAATGAAGCCAAGATAAAATACTCCACGTATGACAAGGATTTTTATGCTATCATTCAGGCATTGAAAAAATGGAGACATTACTTAATTCCTAAGGAGTTTGTCTTGTATAGTGATAATCATGCATTGCAATTTGTGGCTCAATAGGAGAAGTTGAATCAAAGACCTATAAAATGGGTTGAATATATGCAAAATTTCACTTTTGTGATTAAACATATTTCTGGAACTGCTAACAAAGTTGTTGATTATTTGAGTAGGAAATGTTTGTTATTGCAGGAGTTCAAAATCAAAACATTGGGTTTTGATGATCTCAGGGACATGTACAGAGATGATATAGATTTTAAAGAGGCGTATGAAGCAGCTGAGAATCTAATTCTCAGGGATAGAAGCCAATGGGCAGAATACATGATCCAGGAAGGATTATTGTTTAAAGGTAATCAGCTTTGTATTCCAAAATGCTCCATGAGGGAGAATTTTCTAAAGGAGAAACATAGTGGAGGATTGGTCAGACATTTTGGTCATGACAAGACATTTGCAAAGTTGAATGAGTCATATTTTTGGCCAAGGATGTGATCAGACATCAAAAGATTCGTGGACAGATGTAGAATTTGTCAACATTCAAAAGGAAAGAGGCAAAATACAGGTTTTTATCAACCATTACCCATACCTGAGAGGTTGTGGGATGCAGTCAGCATGGAATTCATATTGGGGTTGCCAAGAACACAAAGAGGGTTTGACTCAATCTTTGTGGTGGTGGATATATTTTCCAAAATGGCACATTTCATTCCATGTCAGAAAACCAGTGACACAACTCACATTGCGAAGATGTTTTTCAAAGAAGTCATTCGACTTCACGGCTTGCCAAAGAGCATAGTTTCGGATTGAGACACTAAGTTCGTAGGACACTTCTGTAGAACCTTATGGAAGAAGTTGGGAAAATACTTGTCATTTAGTTCAGCTTATCATCCTCAGACGGATGGACAGACAGAAGTCATGAACAAGAGTCTAGGAGACTTGCTGAGGAGCTTGGTGAAAGAACACCATAGTCAGTGGGACAACATATTACCACAGGCAGATTTTGCTTATAACGAATCGCTTAATAGGAGCATAGGGAAGAGTCTGTTTCAAATTGTTTATGGCATATAGCTGAGAGGAGTTTCTGAGCTGAGGGATTTAGAACAGACTGCGACTAGGAGTGCTAGTGCAGAAGACTTCGTAGAGGTGATGAAGGAGCTTCACAGCCAAGTGAAGGAGGGATTGCAACATTCAAGCCAAGAATATAAGCGGAGAGCAGATCAACACAGGAGAGAACTTCAATTTGAAGTTGGCGATTTGATCCTTGCACATTTGAGAAAGGAAAGGTTCCCGAGAGGAACATATAATAAACTAAAGATGAAGAAAATCAGGCCATGTAAGGTCTTGAAGAAATTTGGGGCAAATGCATATGAGATTTAATTACCCAATGGGATCGAAATTTCTCCGATATTCAACATCTCAAATTTGTACCCTTATAAAGCTGAGGAAGCAGAATCAGGAAATGAATAGCCAGAGGTTCAGTGGACAAAACAAATGCCAGTTGTAGAAAATCCACAGATGGAGCGCATACTGGACAAAAGAGTTGGTAAGAAGACCGGGCGAAAGCAATACTTTGAATACTTGGTCAAGTGGAAAGGCCATACAGTTGAAGATGCCAGCTGAGAGAATGAAGCTGAAATACAGAAGCATGGACAGACCGTGTGCAAGATCATGGACAGGAGCCCATGAAAATTTTCAAGTGAGGGAGTATGATGCAGGAGCATCGCAAGGGCGTGCAAGCATAGCCAGCAGCGAGCCAACGTGAAGATAAGAGACAGATGGAAAAGTACCGAGCACATTTTTTGAAAATGTTTTGAAATATTAATGAAGTCATTAAGTGGAGGCATTCTTGTATTATTGTAAAAGGACCTCGAGCGATCCACTCTCATCCATAGTAGATAGGAGCCTTTATGTGTAATGAATGTAGGTAGATAGAATTTAATGCTTAGATTAGACAGTTTAGAGTGCAAGAGGGAAATGGGATATAGACACCCTCATTGTATAGTTGTATTATTATTGTGAAGATGAGAGAATAGAGCAGAGAAGAGAAGAAGAAGAGAGCTGTGTAGAAGAATTCCATGTATAGAAGTTCTGGATTAATAGAAAAATCTTTGTTTCAGATTCATGGTGTTGTTATATTCTCTGCGTACGTGATGTTGAATGTTATGCAAATGAATGTTTTACTCTTTTTGTCATGCATTTACTGTTTATTCTATGTGTGTATGATTTATGGTTAAATGTCTGAAATCTGAGAGAGAGTAAGGAATGAGTTTCAATTGTTTCTCTATTTGAGCAAGAGTTCCTGTAAGGAATACAATGAAGTTGTCCACAAGGAGTGCGTTGACAAGGGTTCATAGTTTTATCTCTGAAATCTCAGGAGGGTTAATCTTGTTCTCATTTCTGCATAAGTGTGAGTTAGGCACAGGAGCCGTGCAAAGGGGTGCGCAGGCCGAGTAAAGTCTCAGAGTTTGCGAACCTGAGAAATTGTTGAAGGACTACTACTGCAGGGAGTGCGCAGGGTTGAAGGACTTCAAATTCTTTGACATAATTGAAGGATTCGCCGCAAGGAGTGCATGCAGGAGTATTCTTTAAGACTCAGAGTTGGGGAAAGCTCGGGAGGGATAGAGTCTTCGCAGTCGTCGAAGAAAAGCACAGAAGGTTGGTGCCTTGAGGCGTTGAAAGGAGGCGTCATAATTTTGTGTTGCAGGTGGTTAAGTTCCATGGAAAAACACTTTGTTTAAGAGTGCAGAAGTTCTTAACGGGGGAAGCAGTTGGTTGAGATTCTCCATAAATAATTTGTGAAGTCCCGCGAGCCATCAGATTTCACAGAGGAGCAAGGAGGTTACAGTGGTCATTTCTGCAAGCAGAATCTCAAGAGAGAGAGGGTTGTAGATTCAAGCCAACAAGGACCATTGGATCTAATCGCAAAATTCCATTTCAGGGTTTAGTGGGTGGAAGGACCGAAGCTTCGACACTTGGATTCGAGAAATTGTGAAATCCGAAACCCCGACACAGCGAAATATTTCATAGTAGGGACAGTACTTGGACACGTGGTGGGGTCTGAGAAATTCGTCATTTCAGGGTTTGAATGAATGAGGGTAAGCCAAGAGGTTGGCTTATCAAATCCCCAAAATGCAAAAGAGAGAACTTCGGGGTTTGGGAATTTGGGTTTCATGGTGACATAAGGTTGGGATCGCGAGTCTAGGACCCCCAATACCCGAAATAGAAAAATTACACAAGCTAAAAGATCGTGAGGAGGTGACAGGTGGCAGAATTCCATGTCAGCTGGAGAGTTGGTGAAGAGACGCATGGAAGAATGTGGAGGTTCCCGACAAGGGTTGTGGGACCCAGAGAAGGAACGCAAGTCTTTCGAGATTCCAGGACCAAAAGGTAGAAGAGACATAGAGCTCTTATATATCGAGCTCTCGATGTGCGAAATAGCATTGATCGTTGGATCAAGGGAAAGATCTAGAACCGTTGATTTTTTGTGGAGTTGGAACCTTAGCGTTCTAGCATTTATCGGAACTCGGCATATTGATGTTCAGAGGTCTGAAGGCACAACTTCTTGACCACAAGACTCGTGAAGTCCGACCTCCCAAACTGCGAAGGGAGATTCGTCGAGGTTTTTTATGGGTGCAAATTTCCCGAAAGGGAAATAGAAGAGCCAGTTCGAGAAAGTTCTTCGGGCTAGAGGAATAGAGCGATCCTGTGTGCGTGGACTTCCGACCTGCGGGTTGGGAGGGTTGCATCACGATGGATTCTTCTTCAGATTGGGGGAAGGTGGCGGCCACATCCTTGGCAAGGAGGGAAACAAGTGATTTGAGAAACCAATTGAGGCATTGTTGCTTGGTGGCTTCTACTTTGCATAGACTACGTTGCCAATGGCATTCATGAATGTGGTCAGTGATGTGTGTAGAAGAGGTTTGTTTAAACTCTAAGAGTAGCTTGAGACTATTGTCATGACGAATTGGTAGTTGAAAGAAGGTCAAAAATGATTTGGCCAAAGATTCAAAGGTCACATGGGACCCATATTTTTCTTCTACATACTACTTGGCTGATGGGCCAGTGAGCGTGTGTTGGAATAAACTCAATCAGACAAAGTCATCCATGATGTTGTTTGAAGAGAACCATAAGTGGAAGGTCATAATAAGGTTGGTCGGTTCATCTCCCGCTTTTCCTTCAAACTTGGGAATGTATGAAGGTAGTTTGGTAGGCATTGTAGGCCATGTGGGGTCATGCAATATAGGATCATTGGTGAGATTAGTCAGATCCGGTATGTTAAGGGAAGACAAGTATGGAATATGAGGTGGTGGAGGATTAGCTCCACCCCTGGTGTGAGTGTTTTGGGTACCTGACCCTTGAGGGGGGCTAGGTGGGGTTGTACTTCCTCCTGGGGAAAAATTGTTCCCCCGGCTTCCTTCTAAAGGAAAGTGGGTGGATGGTTGACCTTGGGAAGTGGAACCAAGTAAAGTGGAACCAAGAAAAGAGAATCCCAAGATGGTAGCACTCGCAGGAGTGTAAGAAGGTGGATTCGATGAGTTGGAAAGACTAGGAACTCCCCCTAGAATGGGAGGGAGATTTAGCAAGCATCTAGAATGATGGGGATTCTGTGGGTCCTCTATGATGTCTGAATAGAAAAGTGGATATGTGCAAATGGTGATGAGAGAAATAAATAAACAAGAGTCTTTGTTATGATTTTTTGGACCTTAAAAATATATCTCACAAACACATGTAATTACAAGAGCATCATACATAAATCAATTGATAAAGAAGCATACATGTGGGTAGCTAGATTTTGTCTGTGTGGGAGAACAAAGAAAAAAAATGCTCGCGTCCTAAAAGACGTAACATACTTCCTCTCAAATAGCACTGGACCTTCCAATAGCACTCGACAATGGGGTATGAAGCCACCAGAAGAGAAACTAGTGAAGGATGAAGTAATCAGTTATAATGAGAGGTAGAGGGTGCATATCCCGAAAGATCTGACAATATTTCCCAATAGCCACACAAAATCCGATCAAGGTGCAATTGTAGCCCACAATTTCCACCTGGGTAGATATCCTAAAATTTGGTCACTAGGTACCTCGGTCAAAGTGCGACATTTATATTTTTGGCTTAATAAATGGGTCACAGGCTGGATCCTGTCCAATAGGTGGGTGCCTCAAGGGGGGATGAACAGAACAACTAGACCTTGGCCTTCAACCCTTTACAGGTATCTCCCTACCTTATGGTGTTAGGAACACTTGACTTGGAGGATTTAAAGTTCCCTATTTGACAACTTCTATTGTTTGAAGATGTGAGAACCAGATAACGGGGAGTTATTTGGATGCCTATCCCCGAGATTTTACCTAGACTAAAACTTTATTTTGGCACCTCATGTGGAGGAAAACATAGTAATTTTTTAGAAAAAATTTAGATGTGGTTATTTGAGAGATTGGGGGTGTGAACCAATCTCATTGAAATTAAGTGGGAGTGGATAGTTTCATTAAAAAAAGGGGTGGGGCGTTTCAATATCCTTTTGGAGGAAACTTACTTCAACATCCATGATTTTCTAGATGAAGCTATGTGAGTGAGTAGTAACTTTGTGTGTGAACAAGTGAAAGTGTGCCAAATTTTTAATAAGTTAGGTGTCACCTTACTGCATATGGACTTTGTGTGGTCCTTACAAGTCTTGATTACCTAATTTACTAAATTCCATTGGTACAACCTTGTGAAATTATAAAGTCCCTGGAGAATTAGCATGTGGACATATGGGTCCTTACCAATATTTTAACTCCCTAGTGTGATTTAATCTAAGAAAGATTCAACAACTATCCTGGATTGTGGACATGTGGGCATGTATGGGCCCATTACAAAACCTTTAAACTACCCTAGTAATTAATCTAAGAAAGTAAATTCAAAACTATCATATTCTTTGTAGCATGTGGGCATGTATGGGCCCGTTACAATTTTAAGATGTTTTTGAAAAGAAACTAAGAGGAGTCCTGAGGGGGATGTTGTCCTCTCCTAAAGATTTTGTCTTTCAGGGAGATGAAATGTTCCCTCAATCATTTTTCTGATTCTCAATATTTCTTTATGGCATGAGAGAAGAGCATACTCAGAGATTGACGTTCATTTTTTGGTCCCAATGCAATTATTTGTGATATATAATGATTCCAACTTATCTTTAATCAAAGAAAGCCATCCATGTGGAAAAATGAAAGAAAAAAGAGGATAAATATGGATTTTAACCTCCTAAGTGCCTATGTTTTGACTAACCCTTCATGTGGAGAGGGAATCTAAGTGTGGTGCATATTACAATCTGCATAGAATCAAACTTAAGAAGGCTATGGGCCTCCAACAGATCACAAAAACCATTACAATGTATTATTTTCTAGATAGATGTGCAGGTCGCAGAGTAGAAAGAGGCGCATTGGGCGCCAATGCACAAATTAAAAATGACTTTTTGGTGCAGTGCATAGAATGCACTGAGAAACATGCTAGGTTTGGCACACATGCTCAGAAGACACACCTGTGGATTAAAAAACCCATGCACTTTCTGTTACATGGCCATGAAGGAAATTTTGGATGAAATTATCTCATCTCAGCTCTGAATTTAGCTTTTTGTAGGCAAGCATGGGCCGGTTATGGTTCCTGCAAGTTAAATAAACCAAAATGAAGTGCTCAAACAACCCAAATGGGGAGTAAATTGATACCTATCCCCAGTGGAGTCGTCAATCTGTTGCGTCCCTTTCGTCACCTAAATGAGAAAAATAAGGATTCTTACAAGTCCAGTTGGGTTAGCTGGACAAGACAATAGTGAATGCAAGACTTAGAAACATCAAGCATAATAAATAAACAAAGAACTAAGCTAATAACAATAAAAGAAACTAAACTAGAGTGCATAAGGGAAATAAAAAAAAAAAATAAACAACATTCATGCTACCAATGGATAAGTTGTATTAGTGGGAAAACACTAAAGAGAAAGGGAGACTTATGATTCCCCTCTTCCTCCAAGGGAGGGCTCTTGAACCCCCAATGATTGAGCTCTTCTTACAAGTAGAAAGCTAGAAGGAAGTGGTGAAGAAATCCAAAGCTCATTCACTCAAGAGGTGATGTGAATGGCCAAATGAAATGGTTCTTGTATGATTTTGATGAGGAAAGAGGATCCTCCAAGAGAATATAGACATCATAACAATACAAATGAATTCCTTGAAAATATAGTGCACCCATGGCCTCTTTTTATAGCAATTCTTTGAGCCATTATTCAACCAATATTTAGTGTGAACTAGGGGCTCTTTAGGGAACCCTTAGGTCTTTGACCAGCCCCCCACTCAGATTCAACTCAGATTTGGGTGTCAAATCGACTTGGGAGATGAGCCAGAAGTGGGTGGAAGGTCGACCAAAATAAAAAATGTGACGTTCTGAGGTGTGCGTGGTTTTTTGCATCCACAATCGCACATTGGGTGCATATGCGCTTTTTCGGCATTATTCGACTGTCGCACATGTGTGTGCTGCCTTTGTATCTTTAGCACATGCTGATTTTTTAACTAGTTGTATAGTTTTGTGCCCTTTGGAAATGCATTTTCTGGGCCATGGATGAACTAATGGGTGTTTGAAGATGTTGGATTCCTGTAACCATTTGTGGACAAAATTCCAGTGATAACAATGGGTATGGAAACTGGTGATTTTGTAGATGGTTGACGCTCGAGGCAGATAATTCCCTTGAACAATAAGGCATGACATGAGACTTGGAAACATAAATGCAAAGTGGACCAAAACATAATGGAGTGAGTGTTGAGGCATTTTTTGGATAGTTCAAAGGAGTGGAAAGACTCATAGGATTGGTTTAGTGTAGAGGTTTAGCGGATTATCCAAGTGTTTAGTGTGAAGATTTAAACAAGTGCCCAAGGATAATTTTAAGGATGAAAATTTGTTTTGAAATGTAGAAACCTTGGTGAATATTACTAGTCCTTTATATCTCAACTATAAATGTTTGGCGATATTTTTGTTAAAATATTCAAATTTCTAAGGATTTTATATAGTTTTTATAAAATTTTGGCGATTTTTAAGGTAAAATAATTTTTTCCTATAGAATTTGGGCGAATAATATTTAGAATGGCGAATCTTTTTTGGGGAAAAAACATGGAAAATTAGCCCATGGGAGAGATTTATCGCCTAAATTTTTCTTGCAAGTGTCGTGTTCAAGGGTGACTGCAAGAGCTATTTACAAAAGTTTTCAAGAAACTTGACCCACTTCCTTAAAAAATTTCCCCCATCCAGATAGATGACTACCTCTTTTTAATTTAACGACCTCGAGGAGGATAACACATGCTAGATATAACTCACCTTCGGTAATTTCCTCTTCCTTTGTTTAATGAACTGGAAGAAGTAAGGGTTAATCCCCATATGGGCCCTTCAATGTGTATTTTAACATGTCCAGAGAAGGAAAACTCGGTAGTTTTTAGTATTTAGAGAGTCTGAAAAGAACTTAAAGGAGACTCAAGGGTCCTTTTTCGTGATTTTAGTCTCCGAGGTCCGAAAAAGAGATAATTTTTTACTCGAACGACGCCCTTTCGAACCTTTTAACGAGTGTGAATAGAAGCAATATCACTCGGAAATATTTTCATGTTTAGAGAGTATGAAAAGAGATTAAAAGAGACTCCAAGAGGTTCCTTTTTTGTATAACCTTTATGATTATGAAAAAGTGATAATAGTATAATCAGTTACATTCTCATGTATTTGTGAGCATGAGAGAGAACAAAGACTAAGTTCATTGGTGTTACAAGGTCATCAAAAAAAACTCTACTCAAAATCTTGTAAAATCAAGTTGTTATGGGCACAAGACATTAGTAATTTCTTGAAAAATTATAAGAAACCCAAAAATAGAATTTATAATATCAAATATCAAACTAGGCCAAAAATTAATTTTTACCTTTGTTTTTACTATTCTCCTCTGGTCTTTGAGTTTTTTTCCTCTTTTGGAGAATTTTTTGAGCATTGATTGCGGGGGTTGTGGATGACCATTTTCAAAACCGTCCAGACAAGTTTGGTTGTTTCCTTCTCCTCATCCTTTTTCATTCCTTTTTATTTCATTTCAGCCTTTAGTTTAGGTGTTCTAGGCTCCTTTGGAATCCCTATAGCTCCGAACTAGATCGACTCTCCCTTGAGGCATTGAGGGGAGCGCCAATCGTTTATTTCAATGCCCTGGTGTGAACATTGAGGGCATGCTAGTGCTCTATTTCCTTCTTTGAGGGAGTGATAGGCACAGAACTAAAAAATTCTTTGATTTTTAGGCTAAAAAGAGGCAATTTCTTTCATTGAGGGTTTAGCTAATGATGATTAATTGTTGTATTTGTAGGTTTCATCCATATCCAACCATTATTGAGAGGAAATAAAATGAGCATGAGATTTATGACATCATTTCTCTTCAAGACCCTCAAGCGAGGGTGGACTTATGCAATTGTGTCTTGCTCAAGTACTTCAAACTTCATAACATGAGGAAAGAAGTGTTATTGCTAGAATACTTGATCGGTCTATGAGACGACGGTGAGAAAGCATTATGAATAGGGCGCATATGTTTGATATTGAAATGGATGATGTATATTTTTTTATGGGGCTCTTGAGGAGAGGGGATCGCATATGTTTTTACAGACACTAGGCTACCCCGCAACTGACCATGGCATATGTTGTCAAATATTACATACCAAGGTCATAGTTGGTAGGAGGAAGGATCATTATAAAATATGTGAGAGACCTATCAATTCAATATGTCCTATTTGTTATCACCAAGTTTGTGGGGAGCACTAGTGCCCATCTCTCTTCTAAATCCCAAATTTATTATTCCATTCATTGTTTGTAGCCAAGGTTATTCAATTGGAGTGCATGGTTCCTGAGGAATGTTAAAGAGAAGATATCCAAATGCAGAAATGGAAAGAAAAAACAGTTCAGATATGGTTATTTCTTGGTTTCATTTTTCCTAGAGAGGATTTCCCAGATGCAACCATAGGTTGCAATGATATCGCACTCTGTGACCGAGCCTTGCATGGATAGGTGGACCAGTATTTACCCCAGTTTGGGGAACAAGCCCTTGGATTTTAGATTCACTATAGAATTCTTTGCATGGTGGAGGAGGAAGATGGTGGTGATTGAGGACTTCCCTTATGTTGCGGTAGATTTCAAAGGCAGTGGAGACTTGGTATTTCCCCAAGGTATCCAGTGGGACGCATCAGGTATGAAAAATCATAACCTTGCAACATATTTTTTTTTTTTTTTTGTATGTTTTTGGTTGTACAACGAGGGATCTAAACCATTTCGTTTTCATCATGCAAAAAGAGGTGTGTCACGTCCAACAGAGATGCCATCATTGGGGCATCATGGGGATGCACAGGTGGTAGTTGAGCATGACTTCGTAGTGGGAGGACTACGGGAGGTGGAGAGGAACCTTCAGGGCTTGACGATGGGTGTTCCCCCCTTGAGGAGGCTAGATGTGCCTCTACACCTTCAACGACATACAGTTGGGGTCTCTGAAGGCCTCAATCATTTGTTACAATGGGTGGCACAAGTGGTTGTGTTCTATGTTGAGCACAATGTGATACATGAGGATGATTAGATTCCTTAGTAATTCTATAGTCTTTATGATGGTACTATGGGCATGAAGGCCCATTTGTTTACTCATTTTGTACTTTTGTATGATGTATTTGACAAAAAAAAAAAAATCTATCATGCCTATATATATAAACGAGTTTTTTGGTGGCTACCTATGCTACATTTTTATTTTATGTGATGTTTTATACATATGATTTATGTTTCAATTTTTTATCTATGCACAATATACCAATCCAACATGTAATTTGCTAACAAATCTACAATCGTGTTGAGTTCTCTCGATATGTGTCTATACTCAAGAAATTCAAAATCTCTTTTGAGACGATGAACCCTCAGATGGAGACTTAGTAAAGTTGAGTTGTGAATGAAGTACTCATGATTTAGTTGAATACCACAAGTTGGGAGTCAAGGTTGATAATAAATTGAGATATACCTAGAGAGGAAGCTTCAGTTAAGAGTCTGATGATGGTGTGATACTCTGCAATGTTATTGGTTTCATATTTGAGACAAATCCCTCCTGAGCTCACTAACTTGCCAAAGTGGTAGATAACCTAGGCTACAAAAGTGATGTTCTGGGTATGTTGAATAGCGCCATCTGCAAACCCAAAATAGATGGGAAAGGATGATGTCATATGTGCATTCAATCATTCAATCACAAAGAAAATTATAAGCAACTGAAACAAAACTCATGCACGCAAAATAAAATACACACCAAGCCAAATGTATATAGTACAGTAATGTACAAAGCACACATGTGAGATATTCTATGCATAGTACTTTTTGAGGTAAATCCCATTTCGGGGCTCACCGAGAGATATTCCATCATAGTATACTAACTCATAGGAGCCTTTGTGTAACACATGTTTTATGATGTATGGCCCATGCCACATGGGTTCTAAATTTCCTTCCCCTAGTTTTTCATGATTTTGATCATAGACTAGGACTAGATCTCCTTCTGTGAAAGTGCGAGGTTGGATGGAATTAACATATTGATTTTTCATGCATTTTTTATACGTCTAGTTGATGAGAGCATCATCGCGACAGGTTTCATCCAAATTGGTCAGATATAAGAATCATTTCTCTTCATCAGAAGTGTGGGGTAAGAGTTCTACAGTGAGTTTCAACGAATGAATCTCACACTGCTTGTATCTCATATACCAATTGGAAGGGTGTAAATCCATTTTTTTTTTTAACTGAAGTTTGATAAGCCCAAACTGTGGATAATATATCCAAGTGATAAGAGGTTTTGTTCTCTCCCACCATGCATTGAAGTATGGTATTAAGGACTTTTTTTATGGCTTCAACTTGTCTATTTTCCTGAGGATAGTAGGGGGGTGAGTTTTCATGGTGAAAACCTAACTTGGTGCATAATTCACCCATCATATGGTTTTGGAAATGGGATCCATGATCATTTACAATATCTTGTGGGACACCGAATCGAGTGATGATGTGGTTAAACACAAAAAGTGTTGCACTGTGGTCATCATTAAGAAATGTAGGCATAGCCTCAGCCCATTTAGTGAAGTAATCGATAGAAATGATGATATAACCATGCGCCCGGGTTGAGGTAGGATTACATTGCATAAAATCAATGCCCCATTTTTCAAAGGGTCGACAATGACAATGGGATGAAGTGGAGTTGGGTCGGTACATTCTTTCCTCTAAAATATCTGACAGGGTGAGAATTTTTTAACGACCTCAATGCAATATTTGAATATGGAAGGCCAAAAATAACTGGCATGTAAATTTTTTTGGGTTGTATCCATCCCAGAAAGATGATCACCACAAGCTCCAAGGTGACAATCATTTAAAACATTTTCAGCATCTTCACGGGTTAAGCAACGTCATAATATAGTATCAATTTCATTGCGGTACAAGGTGTCACCAATGATAAGGTGGCGCTTTGTGTGGTGTCTAATGCGATGTTGTTCATCATGTGAAATGATAGGATGAAAGCGTTGGGTTTGGATATAGAGAATAATATCTCCATACCATGGATCAAATGTACTAAAAAGGAATAAGGATTCATCAGGAAAGGAATCGATGGGCTCAGTTTCCTTTTCAATATGGGGAAGATCACAAATTAATTCCACAAAAACCAATGATTTCTTAGCCTTAGATTTTGAAAAATCGAGATCGAATTCTTGGAGAATGATGATCTATTTTGAATATTTTCCCCCAAGCACTTGATGAGTCAATATGTGGTACATGGGGTTTGAGTCTGCAATGACCGTCGTAGTGCGTAACAAAATGTAATGGTGAAATCTCTGGACAAAAATAACTGTTTCCAAAGCCAACTTTTTGACATGTGAATATCGGATTTTGGGACCTGATAAACTTTTACTCAAATAGTAAATCACATGCTCGGTACCGTCATCATCCTCTTGTACTAACACCATAGCAATAGTGGAAGTAGAGGTAGCCAAATAAAGGATATAATATTCCGCATAATTTGGTGGGTGAAAAAGAGGTGTGTTCATTAAGGCATGCTTATAAGCATCAAATGAGCGCTAAGAGGTTACATCCTAGATGAAAGGGGCATCTTTTTGCAGAAATCTCATGAATCCTTTAGTAATTTCAGTGTAATTGCAAATGAAATGGTGAAGAAAGTTTTCCTTCCCTTGCAAACTTTGCAGTTGAGTGAGGTTGTTGGGAGGAGGTAAAGTGAGAATGGATTTGACTTTTAAGGGATCCACCCTATTCCCTTATTTGGAGAATACGATTCTGAGTCTCCCTAATTCGACAACAAAAATGCATTTATGGGGGTTCAAACGTATGTTGTAAAACCAACATAGAAGAAATATGGCTCATAGGTGACCAATGTGGTCTCTTCGACAAGATGAGTGAGCGGGTAAGTCATTGAGGTAAGGTTCAACAATATGTTTGATTTCATGGAATACATATGACATGGACCGCTAGAAAGTGGATCTAGCGTTTTTAAGGAAAAAAGGTAATTTCTGATAAACAAAAGTCCCCCAAGGGAAGATGAAGGTTGTTTTGTGTTAATCATCTGGTAAAATTTTGATCTGGTTATATCGAGAAAAGCCATCCATAAAAGAGAAAATGATGCTTCCGACACAATTATCGATACTTTGGTCGATAAAGGGTGTAGGGTAATTTTCCTTGGGACAAGTCTTATTAATATCCTAATAATTGACACAAACATGAATTTTCCCTTGTTTCTTGGAGACCGAGATGATGTTGGAAACCCATTCAATCAGAGCGATAGGATAAATAAAACTAGATTTCAAAAGTTTTTCTACTTCTTCCTTGATTACCATAGTTTTCTTAGGATGGACCGGGCGAATTTTTTGTCTCGCATATTTAACTCTTTGGTAAGTTTTGATTTCATGCACAACGATCGATGGATCAATCCCTGACATTTCTTCATAACTCTAGGAGAAGATGTCATGGAATTCTTTGAACAAGCTGGTATAAGTTTCAACTTCTTCAACTGAACATTTTGCACCTAGTTGTATGTTTTCCACAATACCTTCTTTAATGGATATGTCGAAAATGATAGTGGAAGAGATGTTTACCAAATTCCCCTCGAAGATGGTATCCTGAGTGAGTATTGGAGATTGGGGAGATTCGACGATATCACTAGGAAATATATGTCTCTATGTCATCCAAACTGGAAATAAAGGATGAACGATGGTGGTTTTCATCCCATGGTGCCTCCTCAATACTAAGCATTTCCATTATAGATTCATCTAATAGGAAAAATTTGTAGGATGTAATCAAAAGTAGAGGATAGGGAATCTAACCAGGATGGTAACGAATAATTCATAGACGGTAGAAGATGTTGGTCTTCTAGTAAAGGAGAGGCAGAATGGATGTCCTGGTATGCAACCTCTGCAGGACTAAGTGGCATGGTGTCACCTAGTGTATCAAATTCTAAGGGAATCAACACAATCCATGGATCAGATGATTTGAAGAACTGATGTGGAATATTCAAAATCATATTAATCATTGTGATGTGTTGCGTAGTGGGAGGAAGAGGTGTAGGTAAGGTACCCATGAGAAAAGATTCTTTCAAGAGACCTACCCCAATACTTTTAGAAGTGATTTTTGAGTCTCCCAGAAAAGGAATGTTGTTGGTCGTTTGAGTGTGAGCATCGGGGGTGAAATAATCTAACTGATCGATGGTCACAATTTTACCTTGATGAGGGAATTAGATGCATAGAAAACTGATGAAGCAATGATCATCATAGAATAGAACCAACTTCTCCCTATAAACAAGTTATAATCAAGGGGAGCATCGACTACTTCAACATCTACAGAAAAAGTTTTTCCTCCCAATTGAATGGCTAAGGATTGTGTTATCACTGAAATTTCGTCTGCAAATGGTTACAAGAATTCAGCATCGCCAAACAGTTATGAGGTTACCCATGGACCAAAAATATCAAAAAATCATTCCCAAGGGGTCAAAACTATACAACTAGTGAAAAAATTAAAGGGTGTTATGAAGACACAGGGCGCGTGCGCACATGCGCAAAACAGAAATGAAAGATTCACGCACATGCACACGATGCGCGATTGTTGTCGCAAAAAGCCGTGCACCTGAGAAACGACTCATTTATGAGAGTGGTCGGCCTCCCACCCACTTCTGGTTCAGATTCCAAGTTGATTTGACACTCAAATCTGGACTAGATTCAACTGGGTGGCTGGTCAAAGACCTAGAAATTCCCTAATTAGCCTCTTTACACACTACAAACTAGTTGGACAATACCTCAAAGGAATGCTATAAAAAGGCCATGGATACACTTCATTTTTCAAGGAATTCATAGCAAAG
>ML780590.1:399581-420048 GCA_009831015.1 Picea engelmannii
ATCATTGCATTGGGCAATCCATCTCACCCCTTGAGTGGATTAGCAAAGAATTCTTTCACCATTTTCATTTTCATTTTCAAAGTTGTAAGAAGAGCTTATTTGTGGGGGTCTAAGAGCCCTCCCTTGGAGGAAGAAGGGACTCACAGTCCTCTTGTTTCTCGATGTTTTCTTTCACTAATATCAGCCTTATCATTGGTGACATGGGTCTCATTGTTTATTTTGTCCTTATGTCCCTATGTTTATCAATTTAGTTGTTGTTTTATTTCTTAGTTTAATTCTTAGTTGTTGTTTTATATTTCTTTTTCTAACCCTTTTCCTTGTAGCTGTCTTGCTTAGCAAACCCAACTAAGCTTGCAAGCACCTCTATTTTGCTCACTAAGGTGACGAAAGAGGTGCAACAGATTGTAATAATCCATGAGGTCGGAAACCTCTTCTATCAAATGCTCGTAACATGGTGGGATATTGATTAAGAAAAGTTGATTTAAGGCCTTTCCAGCAATCTAAGGACATGACACATGTGGGTTCCCCCTCTTCCAATATCATGCGATGAATATGTTGATTATGGAAAATGACATCGATCTGGAAAGAGAGTTGGTGAGAGAGTCATGATTTAAAATTATTCGGGTTAAACATGATATTTTTAGATGACTCGGGATCTATAACTTCGATGGCTTCCAAGAGTGTCCTACGTTGGCTAGGGAAGTGTTGTAGAAATTCAAGAGCTGACATAACACAAGGTGCTTGAGCCAAATATTCAACTATGTTGTAGTTTTTAGCAGCACGCAAGTTTGGATTAAAGGTTGACTTCCAAATTGTTCTCTTAGGAGGGCATAGAAAAGAGTAAAAGTTAGTTTTCTCAATTTGGAGTGCCCAGATGGAGGAGTAATTGTAGTAGGCAGTGGATCTGGTGTAGTAATAATAGATAATTTTTCCATATCAAGTCTACCTGGAGGTGTGTCGTATGTCATAGTATGAGTGGTCAAATATATCCCATTAAACATGTAAATGTGTGCACTCGATGAAGCTTCCTCGTTAGGAGGATGATTTGGATTACCTTTTGTCGGAGGTGCATGAGATTGGGAAATCAGTGACTATTGTTGTAGAAAAGGATGTGTTAATACAACGGGTTGAGATTTTCTTTTAAAAATTTTGGCAACTTCATATCAATGACGAAAATCTCGTGTGTAGTGATCTTCACCACAAATGAGACATGGAAATTTCGGTTTTCACTGCGGTTGTTTCTCAATAGAAGGTGGTTGCATTTTTGTTTTCAAATTTTCGGTTTGATTATTGTTTTTCTTGGGTTTATTCTTAGTTTTCTTCTTCCTCCCTCCCCCCGGACTTTTTTGGAGAAGTTGATTAAACTGCATTCACCTCGGATATTTGAGTCAGGTTGGAGTTCTATGAGAGCGAAGTCAACCCGGTAGCAGGGGCAGTGACTGAACGATTGGTCAGGTCGGTCAACTGTAAACTAGACTGGGTTTTAATGAAACCGATAACTCCATCTACATGAGAGATGGAGGATGGTTTTGATGGATTGTTTGATGGAAGGGGAGCATTTGGAATCAATTCATACAAAGTATCGGATTAGGAATAAACCAAGTTCAGATATTCAGCATGAGAAATGGATTCCTCTTTTGTAACAACACCACCCATGGCTACGTCATAAGCAATCGGAGGAAAAATAGATTTGGTGAACCATTCAGCCAACAATTGGTTGGGAATGGGTGCTTTGATCAACTATAGTCGTCATCTCCACTCATGAATATGATAAGGGATATGTAAGGAGTTTTTCTGATGAAGGGAGTTCAAAATTTTTTTGACGATTTCATAGCGGATAGGTAATTGGAAGTGTGTGAGAAAACCCATGGCAAGTGAATTAAAATCTTGAAAATTTTCTCGTTGTAATTCAATGTACCACTTAGTCGTTGTACTTATAAGTGTACGCTAGAAAAGACGTAACTGGATAGAATCATCCACTAGTGAATTTGATGAGCACCATAGATGAAAGGTCATAACGTGTTTATTAGGGTATTCACCAGGTTTACCATCAAATTTTGGAATATTGAAAGGTAACTTGGTAGGAATGACTGGCCAAAATGGAGAATGCAATATGGGATCATTGGTTAATCATGACAGATTCGGTAGATCTAGAGTGGCTAAGAACGGTAGTTGTTGATTGACTTGTGGATGATACTGGTGTGGCATAGGAACACCATTAGGACCGTAAACTGGTTGTGGTGGATAATTATAGCCAGTAGGCCCTCCCATATGTTTTTGTTGTTGACCAACAAAGGTAGGATTTATTTGTTGATGAATGTGCATAAAAGGAGAGGGGAAACCCATTTTTCCCTGGGGAGGATAACTAGTGTAACCCAGGGGAGGATAGTTTTCTTGATTAGCTTGAGGCAGATAACCAAGATGACCTTGAGAAGGGTAACTAGGTTGTCCTTGAGGAGGGTAAGGATTTGGCCCTTGGGGAGGAAAATATGATTGACCTTGAGGACCCCAAGTGGGATTCAGGACTCCCGAGAAAGGTTATCCAAAATGTAATCCAGAAGGATTGGGATTTGGGATTCCTCCTTGTGGGTTAGGGTAGATTGATTGTCCCTGATGTGGTTGATGGAACTGAACTCCTTGGGGTGGTCCTCAATATTGTGGGGGGTTTCCATTGAATGAAGGTTGATATTATCCCCCCTCCATTGGTTGGGTAGCAACTGGGATATGACCAGTAAGAGGGGGTTCTCCCCAGTCAAAATTTTCATGTTGGAGGACGGTTTCCCCCCGGTAGGGATTTGCATTGTAGTTTTTTCTAGTTGTGTGGCATGGTTTTTCATTCTATGATGTGAATATGTCCCAACAGGATTCTGTGGAGTGTACGTAGTTGTAGCTTGAAGAGGGATATGAGGTGTAACTTTCAAGGTACTTTGCAACTGACTGGGTAACAGGACTCCTGTTTCATTTTGAACATGGCATGAGTTGGTAGCAATATTGACATTTGGTTGGATGGGACGGTCGATGGGCTGACTTGGAAGTCCTTCCTTTGCATTGGCGGTGGTAGAGGCATATGGAGGGTCAAAGGGTGGTCGGCTAAAATTAATTTTTTCATAAAGATATCGTCCCGATGGAGTTCTCCATATCAAACGAATAGGATTTTGTTGTGCATATACCATTTCAGTAGAATGGATAGGGGTAGTGTATTCTTCATTAAAATTCAGTTGTATCGGTTCCATATCTAGTTGATTATATGGCCTTGACAGTAGGCGAGGGTAATATTCTACTACAATGTTAACTAAGGATTCCAGTCAAAATAGGAGTGGATCGAGAGGAATGAACAAAGATGGGTTTACAGGAAGGGTGGAACCTTTCTCAAGTGTAACTAAGGCTCTATTGGGATTTGCTATCAAAGGGGTAGAAACACTCCCAGGGTCTAAATGATTTTCAATCTCTTCACGGTAAATGTCTTCAGGTGAGTTAAGAGGTAAGGGTTTGTAGCTTTCTAGAGGAAACCTTTGCATCCTACGTGATCTACAAATACCTTTATCATCCATATTCTCAATTTTTAAGGACAAATAAACTAAACAAACAAAACTCGCTAAAAAATATAGAAAACCAACAAGAAAACAATACCTTCTCTCAATGAACCTACTAGTTGGTGATGAAATCCAACATCGTGTGATCAAATTGAGAAGGGGATAGGATATGAGCAGGTGGATCAGTTATGTTGGTGGCTTGCTTAATAGAATTACACCTTGGTGCAAGCTTCCTCACGGTTTTACCCGTGGGTTACCCTCCAAGGAGCCTGAGTGAGTTTGACTAAAATTTGTTCTAGGTACAACAAAGACTTCACTTCATCATCACCTTGTGTAAGGACCCTAAATATTGTGGCTACTAAGGATATGAACTCGCATTCATCCTTTGGGCAGATACAGTCAACAGTCGAGTCCGAACATATGGGCAGGATATCAAGTCTGAAATTCTTCAAGAGAACTAAGGACAAGTGGACCGATAAACTCTAGAGGACCTCGAATGGATTCAAAATTCACAAAGATCCAAGACAAAATGAAAATAGTTGATCCTCAAGAAGAAACCACAATATATGATCGTACTACTACGATCAGTTGAGCCTTGGAGGGATAATCTTTGTTTCTCTCCCGAACGTGACCTCGTGTTTAACCCCTGTGTGAGAGGGGGATCCCACATATTCTTATACGAATGTTGGATTTACTCTCCCTATCGCAAGATTTTGTGTTTGTCTTGAATTATTTGGAGAGTTATTCTCATAGACTATTCCAAATCTCTAGTCCTAGTCTAGTGTTGGTTTAAAGATCTTAAAAATAAAATTTTCTATTTTGATTTTAATTAGCATTCATTTTCATGGTTGTTCATTACACAAAGGTGAATGATAGTGAAAATGATGATGTTTGATACTCGAATCCAAAAAATATGAAAAGAATGAGGTGAAAACTTTCTTTTCAATGAACTTCTAGCTATAAGAAGGAGGAAAGTTTCTTTTATGTCACTAACAAACACTCAAGAATCCAAAATTTAATACAATTTCACTCTCGGCAAGAAATCAAACAATTTCCAAATTATAAATAAAACCATTCCAATATTCAAAACCAATGCATACAAGTATTTCTTTGTTTGATTGCAAATGTAAATTAATATGTGTATCTAATGCAATCAAACAAAGAAATATGTGTATCTAATGAAAAATGGAAAGAAGCAAGTTTTAATTCAAGACTAAAAGAATGGAAAGAAGCAAGTTTTAATTCAAACAGAAGAGAAGATCTGACAGAATAGGATCTAAGCCAAAGAGAAAAAACCAAGAACTATGCCCAACAAGCAAATAGTCAACATTTTTTCAAAGAAAGAAAAATTGGTGCTCTGGTAATCAAAGCACCAGATCACTACAACGCTTCCTAACACACTATGTGGGAGTGTTGATTAGGATATCAACGCTCTAAATTAAACTAGAGAGGGTGCTAGTCCTAAGATGAGTTTTAAAAAAACCCAAAAACTTAGGGAAATTCAATATGAGACTATGTAGGATAACTTAGAAAAGATGAAAATATGTAAGGATAGATTAAATCAGAAAATGAGATATAAATATAGGCAAGAGCCACGGAAAAACCAAGGAAAGAACAAAAATTAAAAATTCCTCCCTAGTGGAGTTGTCAATTTCTGTTACGGAATAATTCCCCTGTAGACATGTGAATCTTCCCTTGGAGTACAGACCCCTCTACCAAGACAAAAAACTACCTTTGAACACTACCATTCCTATAGATTAATATTATCCATCGAAAAAAAGAGAAGGATGGATAGTATGATGTACCTCACTTTCAAATTTTGTCTAAGATGCTCCAATCTACAAGTTCCAATCAGCACCTACAATGGATAACAAAAGACAAACAACTATCTCCTACTCTAATGAATTAGATAAAATCAATCTATCTATGAAAGATTAAAACAAGCATAGGCAAGTACATGTAAACACATACTAGAAGGAAATAGGCCAATTATATTGATGAGAACTTTAAAAATGCACTTACAACCTTCAAATGATGTTGCAGCAGCCTCTCCAAGTTCTCCTTGTCCAACCCCTTTCTCAAAACATCCACGATAACAATAACAATTCTTTGTTGATTATTTTTCCTCTTGTTCACCATGAGAATTCCTCCATTTATAGGCTTTAAGAGGCTCAACCACCTTGGTTATATTTGGGATTAGTTGAGGATATGACTCCATCAGTTGTGATATCTGCCCCAGAAGCATTCTAAGGGTTAGATTCGAGCCAAACCAACTCAATCCATTCATAGTTGTCCTTAGAAGAAAAAGGGATTTCGTCTAAGATTTTCTCAACCAATTCAGTTCTCCCTTACAACATGCAACAGAGCGCTACAACACTCCCTTCTAGATAGACAAAGAGCACTAGCACTCCCTGTATATGATCAGGGGAGCGTTGATCTTCCTAAAGTTTCCAAGATGACCAATTCTCATAGAAAAACACTTTGTTCTGACTATCAAATGATGGGACTTCTTCTTCTAACATGTTTTATGGGTTGTGTCAAGTGTTTTCATGGTTTCGTTCACGATGCGACACTTACATGATGAGAATGAGACACTTACGACACTTGTAATTTGGTCAACTTGTCTTATCTGATTGAGTCGATTCTTTCTATTGTAGCAAAATCTCTGGTCGAAATGACTAAGCAGGTCGACTTTTTTTTTTCTAGCCAACTTCGTTCGTTCTTGTTTTTCTATAGTTAAATGTTTTATTTCATGCTCAATTGATTCTCTTTCATGCTTATTCAAGAATTGTCGAAGATCCTATTTTAGAGTTGGAATTTATGTCGACTTATTTTTATCTTCCTGGAAT
Source organism: Picea engelmannii (assembly GCA_009831015.1). Lineage (NCBI taxonomy): Eukaryota > Viridiplantae > Streptophyta > Pinopsida > Pinales > Pinaceae > Picea > Picea engelmannii. Next base: position 405,964 of record ML780590.1, read on the forward strand.
GGTTGACAAGTTGTCCAAGGGCTCTCGTATTTCTTCAATTTTCTTAAATGAAATGGCTATGAAGTTGTGCTTCTTGTTGGTTTGTTATCAATGATGCATGTTTAAGTAGTTTGCTTCCAATTGACAGTTTCATACCTAACTCTCCATAACCAACTGCTTTATTTATTATTTATTTTAAATTATTTTCTTTTCTTATTTATACTTTTTTGTTTCTTTATTCTTCTTTCCTTTTCCTTTTAGTTTTCTTCTTTATTTTTATTTATGACTTGACATATGCCACCACAAGTGGTTTTCGACCTATTTGATGAATGTTGGCTCCTCCATAAAGGTTTTCACCAACATACATCATGGTTGTTATGCATTATATTTTTTTAAGTGGGCCCCATTGAATGCCTTTTGAAATGGTTGCCTTTGCAATGTTCTTAACTAAACTGCTTTAGTTAGTTGGATATATTCGAAAATAAATGGACCCAATTAGGTAGTTTCAATATTTTGAGGCTTTTCTTTGACTCGACTATCATACATTAACACCAAGTCTCATGTTTTCATTCTTTTCTTCTCGAATGTCAGTCATGCCATGATTTTTTATGCTATTTTTGAACTTCCTTATGATAGAGAGAAATGGTTTTTTCTTCTTCTATTTTACTCATTTGGTAGAAGAATTCTTTTTTGTTCAATGTGAGATCATACCAAAGGACAGATGCCACCCTTTCTATGCTTGACTAGAAGTGTAAAGGGATTACAACTTATTAACCATATACAAGTTTGAAGGGTGTCTAACAAGCTGACCTTTTATATGCAGTATTATATGCACAAAGTATTGAAGGTAACTTATCATCCATGTCATCTTTGTCGATCCCATAGATTTTTTTTTAGTCCCTCATGAAGAGTTTTGTTAAAGGATTCGACTACACCATTAGCTTTGATATGATAGGATGATGTTTTTCTATGGTCAATCATGAATTTCTTCAAGAGGATTTGGATTGTCCCATTGACAAATTGAGTTCCTTGATCATTGATTATGGTTATGGGACATCCAAATCTTGTCACTATATTTTTTTATATGAACTTAGTTGTTGTTTTCCTTTGTACATGATTCGACTGGTTCTTCCTAATCCCATTTTTTTAGATTTTTTTTACTGAAGTGATGATGTATTTCTATCGTATTCTTTTATATATCTTTGGAAATGCACCGATGAAGTCGATAACCTAGATTTAAAATGGTAAAATATGGTTTATCAAGTGTAGAAGAATATCATTTTCCACATAAGTTGACCCATATGCTAACAAATGTCACATTACTTCATTTTTGTTCAACAATCCTTATGTAAGGTCATCCACCAAAATTCTATATGAAGGATGTTCCATGTTGTTGTGTCAACTTAATAATGGCCTCTTGTGGGGCCAGCATGAGCTTCGTCCATTATGCGTTCTCTTTTGTGTTGCAAAGCACATACAATTAATATATTGTTGAGTCCTAGTTTATACAAGTATCCATTCATGAGGGTGAATGGCGTCAATTTTAATGATAAGACCTTATTTTTATCTACATGAATATTTTCAGGAGTCCTCCTCTCCAAGTATTATTTCTTTTAAATCATTGGGGGTGGCTCCGACCCAGAATAGGTGGGAATCAAGTAAGTCGTCATATTTCCACATCATTTCTTCCCATGTTTCTAGATAGGATAGATGATCCAGGCCGACATTATTTTTACCAGTTCGAACAATTAGTTTAAATCAAATTATTGGAATAATAATAGCAATAGAAATATTCTCCCATGATATACTAGTTTGTTCACCAATTATTTTAAAGATTGATGATCGATAAGAGTGTGAAAGGATTTTAGAGAAAGTAATGTTTGAATTTTCGTAGAGAGAAAATTATATCTAGTCCTCTCTCTCCATTGTCGAATGATTTTTTTTTTTGTTTATTGCGTTTCTAACTATAATATGCATTTGGGTGTTCAAGCATATCGTCATATGGTTTTGCTAAAATAGATCCCACGATGATGTTAAATGCATCGACATGACATGAAATTTTCTTTGCTAGATGGAAAATTGTAAGTAAGGTGCCTCTACTAATTTTTGCTTTCGTAATTCAAAACATTGATTGCATTCATTACTCCAAACAAAATCATATTATTTTAAAAGAATTTCATCGATTGGGAAAGTGATTTCGGAGTAATGTTGTATGAATTTTGGATAGTATCCTATGTGCCCAAGGAAAATTTTAATTTTCTTTTGATTCGCTAGTGATTTAAGTTGAGAATTACTTTTATCTTGTCCATGTTGACTTTAATACCATATTTACGTACAATGTGACAAAGAAGAATACCAATTGGGGTGGAAAAGATTCATTTTTTAATGTTCATGGATAGATGAATTTTTCAGCACCTTTCTAGCATCATCCTTATCCATTGCATGTGGTGTTTGAGCAGGTTGTAGATTGTTCAGTCATCAAAGTATACAACCATTGTTTTATAGATGTATTCTTGAAAATATTTAACCACAATCCTCAAGAAGAGTGTAGGTGAATTCTTCAAGACAAAAAGAATTACCCTATATGTGAATGATCCAAATTCATACACAAAAGTTAGGAGTTGATTATACCTAGAGAAGTCAGTTGTAAAAAAATAGTATTCATTTCCTGCAACTTCATTAGTGATATCGTCCACAACTGATGTCGGGAATGGGTTGGTTATAGTCAGTTTGTTCAGCCCCCATAAATCAACACATATTTTTAGCTTCTTAGGATCGTTCTTTTTGGGTTTCACAACCATCGGAATTTCCCATTCTGGTTTATCTATTGGGTAAATAATTCTAATAGCTAGCATTGCCTCAATTTCTTTCTACATAATGGTTTTTTATTTGTGGGCCAATTTATATGCTATTTTATTGATTTGTTTTGACTCTAGGATGAGTTCATTTTTCATCTCCCCCATCTATGGTGCAAGTACTTTAAGATATTTGTAATATCGAGAGAAAATGTATTGATATTCTCAATGTAAGTCGACTATTTATGTTGTTTGTTTGTCAAACCATTAGTTTCCTTCCCATGCCATCTTTAGTCGACCATCGATCGAAATGTCAAATTCTTTGGTTTTGAGCTTTGCATCCATCCATTCTAGGGTTTTGGATTCATCCAGTTGTCATTTTCAATCAACAACTTCATTATAGGTCAGAGGGAAATCAGGTTTCTCTAAATCATCCTTGTCTTCCTTTGATACCTTAAAAATTGTCTTCAGGTAACTCTTTACCCCAGGTTGACTCTTCTTCCATATGAAGTTTTGTCCTGGAAAATGTATGTTTTCCATGTCCACTCAATGAGTGTTTTAATTGTGTTGGTCATGACGTCGACCCCAATTTGACTTTGGCCTTGCCCCTCTTTTTGAATTCATCGGGATTTTTTTTTCAATAATTGTTTTTATCTCAAATGTTGATTCTCTTAAATGTTCCTCCTTAGGGATAAACTTAAAGTATCTAATGAAATTTTATTTTATTTCATTCCATTTGAAGGTTTTCCCAAATTCTTCTTCAATTTTATACCAAGTATATCATCCAAGGTTCTTGGAAACATGCATGGCCAAATTATTTTGTATCTATATCTAACTATTCTCCCTTCATTATTGCACTGATGGATATGGGACACCGAGTCAAAACTAGGTTTGAAAATTGGGATGTCGACATTCTATGGTAACTTCCTTCCTCCAAATTTCTCAACAAAGGATGTTGTAGTAGTGGTCTATGTCTGTAATCATGGAGCATGAGTCTCCCACCATTGAGCAACTTGTCCCATGAAAAATTCGATGAGGTTTTTTATTCTATCGTTTTTCCCACTATTTTTGACACTTCATCAATGTGAGATGACAGGGAATTTCTCTCGTTGAACCATAGTGGTGGACCTGTCTTCAGGTCAGTTGGAATGAGTGTTGATGTTTTATTTATATTTTTTTCAAAAAAAATAGGTACCACTTGAACATAGAAGCATGCTCACAATCGTTTTATTAGTATTACCTCTATTGACTAAGACTATTTTGCATTTGACTTATGGTTCTCTATTTTCTAGTTATACAATTATGTGTCTAAATTTTTCCCAATGGACAATGGGGATCCGACTAAGATTTATCCTTCTGTGTTTGGTTTGACATTGTCTTTCTCTTCATTCATGACCTAGTATAGTCGTTGAGCCTCTTGATATTCATCCCAAGTTTCCACCCATGGATTTCCTTCTTTTGGTCTGAAAGGTATAATGATATTCCTATAACTTCCTTTCAGTTTGATCATATCTCTTTTGAGGGAGATAGTTGATTTCATGTTTTGAACCCAAGGTTTTCCTACTAATGAAAGGTATGTGGGGATTCCTTCTACCAATATGATTACCTCAAAGTCGACTGATGTCAAAATTCCCATTATATGTGTTTTTACATTTTTAATCATTTCGATTGGTTCTATATATATTTGATCTGCCAACATCAACTAGTTCATCCTAGGTTCCAACAAAGGTCTTCCAAGGTGTTTCCCTGTATCATGGGCAAGGATATTAACTTATGAACCAAATTTGATGACAACTTGTCTGACCATATTTTCATTGATTTCAAGTTTGTCTTGGGGATCGTGATCGTTCATGTGTTTTTCTTATGATATTTGTTGAATATTTTTATATGGTCATTGATCTTCCTTATATTTCCTTAGAATATTTAGCAATTCAATTATTCTACCTACCGACTAATTTTCTTTTAATAGTTGAAGCAACTCATTTAGGAAAACATATTTACTATATGATGGGTTCTTCTACCTTCCCCTGCTTCTGCTTGCTTTATATTGATCAACCTTTTTGAAAAAATTCAATTATTCCTGCATTAGTTTCTCTTCTTGATCTGGGTCGGGGTAGGTATTTTGATCTCCTAGTTGTTGAACTGGGGATTATTTGTTCATGAATTTATCTTGACCTACACCCAATCTTGTTACAACATGAATATTCTTTGAGTTAAGAACCTCTTTTTTTGGCACAGTATATTGTAGAAGTTTTTCATTCCTTTTATTCATTACTTTTCCTAGAACTATAGGACAATATTCTAGTGAGTGATCACCCACTCCACATATATTACATAATTTTAGGTTGGTTTTGTCTTTGATGGTATAGTCAGAGATAATATGACCTTCTTTTCAGTAGTTGAAGCAATAAAATTGACCCCGGCCACGTCCTCAACCTACTCGACCACAACCTTGATATCCATTTCAAGCTCCTTGGTTGTTTTTTTGTTTAGTTTCCTTTGTATGATGTATTGTATGAACATTCAAATTATTTCTCCAATTCAATAGACATTCTTTCATTGAGTGGTTTTTTTATTCACAAATATGTCACCACTTTGGTCTAGCATTCTTCAAGTTATCTGGACAGTCTGTGGTGCTATGATTAATTTGTCATGGATTGACAAATTTCACAGTAATTTTCGATTTGGATCTAGCATACGTTGGTATATATTTCTAGTGCATTGTTGAATTTGTAGTAGTATTTTGAATTCCCTTCATTAGAACAAAGGGTGCACCAAAGTTTGTTTTGTCTGATGTCCATGTTCTTTACCATTATTGCAAAATTTATATCTTTTCTTCCAACATTATTTCCATTGACGAGGAAGACGATGGTCCATCATCCTCTATTTCTATATGTTGATCCTTTTTTAAGGATTCTTCACATGTATGGATGTCATACATTCTTAATGGTGCTATGATTTAGTAATCCCACGATGTATCATTGCACTAGGATATTTTCATTGATAAAATGTGGGATCTGACTGAGAAGATATTTAAATCATTTTCCATATTCACGTACTATTTCTCCTGGGATTTATTTGATTTCTTTAAGTTTTTGAGTAGTTAGGTGCCTAACGTCTTGAACCTTAAAGAATGTGAGAAATTTTTTCTTGATTTCTTCCTTTGACCATATTTGATTTTCTATAAATATCATGAACCAAGTGAGTGCCCTGGCTCCTAGTGCAACGTCGAATTGTGCCATCTGTTTTTCCTCATATGTTACATTCACCACATCCCAATTTTTTCACAAACAAACTATTTTTGTTTGGGATCTTCACCTTCTTCGTAGATAGGTATGTTATTTAAACACATTGTGGCTTTATTTGGAGGTTTATAAATTGGAACAATGGAGAGAGTTTTTGTTTTTTTATTATCACAGAAGCTAACTGGGAGGTCAAGGGTATTTCAACTTGGGGATTTGATTCCTAAATGATCGAATCAACTAGCACAATATATTTTTGGGATTTAGTCGAATTGTAATCCAAAAATAATTGGACTTATTCACTTGTTGGTATTATTGCATTTTTTCGGTAACCCTTGTCCATATACTCGATGAACCATCTTTCAAAAGTATGTGTCGGTTCATCCTCTCTATCTATTGATTTAGATTCTTATTCAATGGGTAGATTTGACATGGGGGTCGAGTCCATGAGATCCTTGATATGGAGGAGTATATCCTCTGCTCGAATTTGATTTATTTCTGGTATTTCGATCAAAAGTCTATCACACATGTTGACATCTTCATCTATTTTATACCACACCTTGGAATATTGAAGGTATACATGAAGCCTCTGTGGAGGAAGTCTCTTATACATGGGATAACATATTTAATACGATATTGACATGTTGCGGATATCAAGTCATCAATATACATACTTTCAATTGTGTCGACTAGTTGAAGGGTGCCTATGCTTGCCTCTGTCAATTGTAAACTTCTACTCCTCTAAGGAACCATCGAGGTTTCTTCTATTTCCAAATCTAGTTGGTCAATTCCAAACTCAGACTGCTCACATAATCCAATGATTTTTCACTCCTCAAGGTCCTTTCAATTCGAACTCTTGGGATCCCTCATGTTATGCATTTCTTCTCTCATTTTTTTTCCTTTTTTCCTGCTCCAATTTCTGGACATCACGTGAGGGTTTATGGATCTGCATATGTCGTGCAGTCTTCCCCTTTGATTCTATCATACATCATCTTTCTATTTTATTCCTCATTACTTATGACATTATTCTCTTTTATGTGGTAAAATCCAATTATGGCATCACATATATCATAAATCCCCCCATCATCATCCCGACTTACTCGAATTCGGAAATGTTATCAATAATTTCCATGCTCATTTCTTTCGGAAAAATTCCTAGGATTCACATGTATCTTTGCAGTTTGCTTCTAGAAATTATTCCCAGACATTTTGATTTTTTTCCCAATTTCAATTTGGTGGAGGTGTGTTGAGAAGAGGTCAGTATTTGAAGATATATTTGACTCCTTTATCTAACAAGAATTTGTGTAACAAAGACAGTAAGGTACAAAGGAAACCATCCTAAAGATCAATGTAAAATTTATCTTTAACTGTATTGACTAATGATCTATCTTCAATCGCCTTTTCTTCAATATAATCTTGAGAAATTATTTCAAACCACTTGTTCAAGTTTTTCCGACCTCCGTTGGTGAATTTAAGCATCAATTGTCTGTTTGGAGTGAGTGTATGCATTAGAAGGTTGGTTGATATACTCAAATAACACTTTTGGAATAGCTTCAAGAAATCACTCATGAGTTTCTTTGAAGAATTTCACCTCGTGCTTCTACCAAGGTCAGTCGATTTCTCCTTTAGTAGTTCTTTATGTAACTATTGATCTTATGCTTCCACAACTCACATATATCTTCCAAACTCAACATATATGTGTGCATTATTTTACATTCTTGAGTTCATAACTACTGACAACAGAACCAATTTTTTATCTAGGTAAAAATATGTAGATGTTACCAGTAGTTCATCACACATATCAATACACATAACACATTACTATAAAAGCACACACATAGTCATAGATAGAAGCACACACAAAGTAGCAGGGAGACCAACAATATGCACTTTATTATCTACAACAACAACCCTCTTTCTCTTTTACACACACACACAAGCATATATATATATTCATTTACAATGCAATTACCACTTTCTAACTACCTTGGTCAGTCGACCCAACTAGGGTAGTTGAATGACTTGCATGCTAGACTAGATAGTGGACTTACAACTCTAGTGAGTTGGCACAACCTAGTAGATAAAATATTACTTGGGATAGAATTGCTCAAGGAGATGGAAGATCACATGTTTAAAATTAAGTAGAATTTGAAAGCAACAAAAGATAGGAAAAAGAGTTATCCAAATAATAATAGGACATCTAGAGAGTTTAAAGTGAGAGAGCATGTATTTTTAAAGTGAAGCCTAAGAAGAGCTCATTGAAGTTGGGAAGTTGTACCAAGCTAGCAACTAGATTTTGTGGTCCATTTAAAATATTGGACAAAATATGGCCAATTACATACATGTTTTCATTTCTTGATTTCATGAATGTACATAATGCATTTCATGTATCTTTGCTGAAAAATCATGTGCATGATCCTAACCATGTCCTTGATTGGACTTTAATTCAGGTGGTTCCAAAAGAGACTTTCGGGCACATCCGATGTGTATAATGGACATGACGGTCATGGTTCTCTAGAGCAAATACATAGGGAAGGTAAAGGTCTAGTAGACATTCTACAACCCTAAAGAAGTGACATGGGAGTTGGAAGATACAATGCAAGAGGCATACCCACAGTTGTTTTTTAATTTTTGATAAAAAAATCGTATATATGTACATATGCATAGTGTTATGCACTCAGGATAGTTCCAAAATAAGGGGGATGGGAATACAATACCCTGGTTTTGGGTCCCCACACTAATAATGAATTTTTTTTTGTTTGATGAAAGGTTGAAATGCATGTAAATTTGAAAGGTTAGTGAGCCTAACAATGCAATACTTTGAATATCATAATAAAAATGCATCGTTGGATGCAAGACAGACAAGGAAAGAGACATAAGGGATATGATTCCATGAGAGAGCGGGATAAAGGGGATATTCCTTTTTATTATATTTTATTCACCCATCTTGGATTTAGCTGGGAAAAGTGGTTACATGAGCTTCTTAAGGGAGGCCATGTTATGCATTATTGCATGTAATTATTTAAGACAAGTTTTTGGTTGTTGGGAGGTTCCTCGCTCATTCTCTATTTCATTTCTCATTCATTCTTGCTAATTTTTGGTTCTTGGTTTTGGAATGGAAACAAATTTTTGGAGGTAGAGAGCCATTGTTAGTTGTATGTAGGTATTTATTGGTTATTCCAGTAAGAAATTGATGCCTATGTGCATGTGAATGATGCCAATTGTGAAAGAATTTTCCACATTTGAGAATCCTTGGATTTTCTAGCATTGACATTTCCTAAACAATAGCATTGGAGCCCTAGAAAGAAGTGGAACATCCTGAGGGACTACATTGCAAAGAAGGGGGTTTGGTTATTTAGGTTTTGCAAGTTGATGGGAAAAGTATAATGCAACTAGGATTTGTTGTGTAGTTGAATAAATTGTGAGATATTAATAGCTAATTGGTGTGTGTTTTAGAGTCATCCTAGCACCCATCCTTGTGGATCCATAGCCTTGGATCAGGAGTGGCCTATTGTAGAGAGTTTATGTGCAACATAGCCTAAGGTTGGGTGGAACGTTCGACATTTGCAGCTAGTTGGTGAAGCTATTGTTTAAATACAAGTTCTTTGTTATGTGATTCTTGTATTTATATATTTCTGTTGTGTAATTATCTCTGTGTTTATTTTATAACATGCATGTTTTTTGTTAATATTATGCATGGCACGTTAAATGTTTATTTTATAGATACATATGTTTCTTGATTAATGCATGTGATTACATCATGCTTCTTGTATTATTAATTGGTATCATAAATTTGAAATTTTCCCAGGAAGGAAAATTTGAAGGTATCTGGATCGATGGGTACATCATGGATTTGAACAATAATACACTGAAGAATAAGTATCCACTACCCAATATCAATGATTTGTTGGACTAGTTTCAGCATGCCAAGTTCTTCATAAAGTTGGAAGACACCTGGATGACACAAGGTTACATGTTGTTGTGACAGTAGGTCAATGATTTGGTCACTCACAAGGATAAGGTGAAAGAATCATTCCTTGGTAACCATTAGTCTCTCAATATGAATGAGAATCCTAACTCAAATCGAATTGTGAGCTAAAAAAAGGGTAGGCTAGAGTTAAAGTAAATGGAGGTACTAAATAACTACGACATGTAACTACTCGTGCAACAAAAAAATAAGAAACAGAGAAGATCCAAGAAACTCCCAGAAGTAAATTTAGAAGTCAAAGAAAGGTGGGTGAGCAAAATTATTTAATTAAAATTTTTAAATGTTAAATACATATGCACTTGTGCATATGAGTGACATGTAAATATGAATATTAATCATTAATACAATTAGTAAATTGTAGTTTTGCATGGGTGGGGCATGTGGCATAAGTCTCAAATACTATAAAAAGATAGCCTCGGGATGAAGGAAAACACTTTCATGCACCCTAATTTTGGATGGTTGTCATAATGACAGTGTGACTACTGATTGATATTATTGAGAGTTTAGAAATTGAAGGTGGTCGAGAAGTGGGGAGGCTTTTGAAGCTTGTGATATTCCATCTCCAATCATTTTTATGGAGGTATCCTTCATACAACCCCATTTCATCTCGAGGGTCATTGGGGAAGAAGAGTACCTACAAGAGTTTGTAGGGAGGTCAACCAGCGGATAGGTCATAAATTGGCAAGTTGATGAAAGTCTTGTTTAAATTCAATGGGTTACAATAACTATGTGTATTTTTTTAAATTATGGGATATTTTCTTATGTAAATTGTGTTATGTTTTATATGTAAGTTTATAATAAGTGTTAAATATTGAAATTATAATCTGTGTGTATGTGTGTTGTCTTTATTTCATGGCTTTGAATTTCAAATAAAATGTTATGTATAAATTTGTAGGAGTGAATATCAAATTGATTGGGCTACAACTAAAACTTTAGAATTAAGTTATGCCTTCCAAATATTGTATTTATTTACTATTCTTATGGAATTTAACTATTTGTTGTCCTGAATTAAAATGGTTATTTACACAAATGAATTCAAAACTTACTCTATTAATTAATCATTCCATCCTTTGGAAAACGTTTATGCCATCACCGTATTGAATTCAATTTCGCATGAGTTCATTCTTGCATATTGTTCATAGCATTGTTTGATAGCATGTAAACCAAAGCCATTTTTAGATATAGAACTTTCACTTATGGATTATACCCTTCTCCAATCAATGTGTCGAATAAGAGAATAGTAAGGGTTTTATCAAAACTATAGGTCTATATTAGGTTTAAATATAGACTTGTTTAGAATAGAGGCATATTTTAACTCGATCCTATTTACTAATGGTGAGAAACTCATGTCCATTTAACAATAAGGACTACCTGTCCTTATTTCATTCCACTCACTTATACCTCATGAGCGATGTCTTATGGCCTACCACACAATCTCTAACCCATTACATGGACATAATTTATAGTAGATAGGGAACATGGATGCTACTCCTCCTCTCCCAATAATACATGTCACACCCCCTCCATACAACCATTACCCATGTGTAAGCTCAATTGGAAATATTCATCCATGTTTCTACACACATTTTATTACACATAAAATTGTTGGAGATATCTCACACTCAAACCCACTTTTTTCTAAGATTACTAGTATAATGTCGAGGGTGCCATCCATAGATGAGAATATTTCCCACTAAAATAGGGCACTATATCCTCTTCAATCTTGTATCAGTCACACTTCAGTTAGACTAGTTGGTCTTGACTCAATTAGATTAGTGGAGCAGAGTCATGCATGGAAACCTTGGTTTTATCACATGCATGAGGCCAGGAGGGCACATATCACATGCATGAGGCCATGAGGTTGCATATTATGTGCATGCATGTGTTTCTCTCCACTCCACTCATGTCATTTAGTTAATTGATGACTGCATGACTAGTTAACTAGGTCTAAGTGGCAACTCACTCCAATGTATGTCAATGAGTGTCCAAATCTCTCTAGATCACTACTATGGTGCATTAGTTACTCATGTATCCTATATCCATTGTGAATTATTCACTCTTTGAGTGTGGAAAAAGTCTGGAATGTATGGTTAATACAATTAATTATTCTTTCTCTCATTCTTGCATCTCTCTTTCTGTGTTTCTTTTGCAAGCTTTGTGTGAATTTCTATAGCTCGGTTCTCTATACAGGTTTTACCAAAAATTCCCAAAAAATAGTACTATAAAAAATAATATGAATCATAATCACATGTTTACAACATAATATCCAAATCAAAGAATTACTCTCCTAACCCCACACGGGTCCATATAAATTGACTCACTTTGAAGTACATACACGTAGTTATTTCCTATTACACTTGAAAAATAATAAGTATTTTTTTATAAATAGATCAATAATTAATATATATATATATATATATATATATATATATATATAGTATCAACATGTATAATGTTCATCTATGTTATATGTGGTATTCATTTATCTTAATCCCAAGACATGACATTTTTTTAATTAATCCACAATTAATAGAACATTTTCCTAAAATAGTAATTAACTTGTCAACCTCATTAATTAATAACTATAAGATACCAACAAACATTGTGCTCAAGTGATAGAAAAATGTTCTAAATCATTATTGTAAGATACCAAACAAACATTGTGCTAAAGTGATAAAAAAAAGTTCTATATCATCACTAGGAATTGATCATGAGTAGTAAAGGCCAAAGTTATTACACACATTAAGATCTCAATTATTTTATAACAATTTATTGATTCAAAAAGTAATATAGATTATAATAAATCATTGCCTAAGTTTCATCAATTTGATATTTGATAGAAGGTAGCCCAAAGTTGTGTAATAAGGTATCACAATAAATTTCATCAACTTTATAAACGATTGTGCAAAGTTACAGAATTGTATCAACAAGCAATTCTCCTTAAAAAAATTATTTAATTAATTAAAATCAAAATTGATTTATTGTACTTATTTGTAGTCGTGGATCTTATTCAAGATACAATAACTTGATTCATAAAATAATACAAATTATATGACGTTGATGTGACTTATCAATAAGTCACACCTTACCAAAAAGGACTACCTAGCATATTGCATTATCATAATAAAAGTAATACCTAACTTCCTACATGATAATCTAATTAACATTCCATCCATTTGTTATTATTCTAATATTTCAATATATATAAATTCTACGTATTTATTTTATCATTTTAATGTTTCAATATGTATTTATTAACATAATATTATGTAATCATTCTCAACCTTTCTTTTATTCGAATTTTCCCTGCATGATAATCCACTTTTAAATTCCACGCATTTTTTATTTATTCATGAGAATATTGAGTAAACAATGTATTGGTTCATTACTCACAATAACCGACGGCAAAATTGTTGCCAAAGAGATACCCAAACTTGAAATGATCTCAACAACAAAATTATGCACAAATTTTTCAAGGTATATTGATACATCACAATTGATTGAATTACTTCAAACAAAACAACTTGTAGGCGAGGTTTTTTAGAGGTTTTTAGTGTTATAATATTGGATATTTTATTTTTTTTAAATCTTTAATATAATCTTTATTATTAGTAGTGGAGATTTTAACGGATGTTTCCTATAACTAAAAAAATGAGCAGTTTTTCAATGCTTGTATCGGTAACACGCATTGGTGTGATACTCATATATTTATTACTACGCATTGAATCCGTCTTTTTTTTGTTATATGGTGCATCAGTGTTTGAATAAATATTATGTATCGCATCATTCTTTTTTATTTATGACACACTGGTGTTTGTATAATTTGTATGCACCATGTGCACATAAGGAAAGTGAAATTTTGAACATTTAAGGTGAGATGTCACCAAAAGTTGTCTTGTTTTGTTTTATTCTTAGGTGATCATTGAAACAACCATTGGCATATACAAACTCTCACTAGTAACTTTATACTTTATTTTTAGGATCTTAGATTATTTTAAAATTATTTTTTTCTAAATGTTTTTTTCTTATTTGAATTCATGATCATTATGTTGAAGTTTGGACAACATCAGAAAGACATTCT